>HG995348.1:3958492-4558492 GCA_905333045.1 Lysandra bellargus
GGTATTAACAATTTATTTTTAAATTAACTTCAAAAAAGTAATCCTTTTTCTTGTTTTACTTGGTTTTGTTCAACTTAGGGAATAATGCAAGTTTCATCAAAATCAGTTAAGTAGTTCAGGATAAAGATTTCAATTCTTAGTTACATACTAATTGTAGTCACTTACATGTTTTTAAATACTAAATTAGTAAAATACATAGACAGGTAAAGTATTATCAATGATTATATTATTGATATTCAATAAATAATATTTATTGAAAGTTTGTGAATATTTGGTGAGGATGCAGATGGCTTTAATATGTGTTATAGTCTGTCAAGAAAGTGAAGAAATAAAATAGTGGCAACATCTTAAGCCGGTATGAATAGGCAGTACTCAAGATGCATCTCGGTCTCAAGACGCAGTTCGGCTCTATGATTGGTCCAAATTTTGACAGCCAACCAATCACAGAACCTGAACCGTGTCTTGAGACCGAGATGCATCTTGAGTACAGACTATTTATACCAGCCATAGTGTCATCCCTTTTTTCTTATATTGGTTTGAAAGGGATGATACTACGATGTTTCCACTTTTTAATTTCTTCACTTTCTTGACAGACTATTATACATTTCTCTGAAAAGCTTTTGTACTGTTTTCATAAAATTTGTATGGTAGAACATTACTTACGCTCAGAAGTTTGAATAATTTGAAATTGACCCCACATTAAGTGAAAGAATTTTTAAAATCGGTCCAGTAGTTTCTGAGCTTATTCATTACAACTAAACAAACAAAGTTTACCTCTTATAATATTAGTGTAGATATACATTTTTTTTTGAAGTCACCAATTTTTTATCTTTTAATGTATGTACTTTATATATTTTCAGACATCAATGAACCATCTACATCTTCAAAGCCTGTCACAGAATGTGCAGATGATGAGTTCAAACACAATAATATATTGACAGGTAAAGTATTATTGATGATTATATTGACATTCAATAAAAATAATATTTATTTATTTACCAGAGTGAACATGGGTATGAATAAATTATTTATTTATTTTCAGAAACAGCAGTCACACACAGTACAACTTTAAAGGTATCCAGGAAACCTTACATAAACAAAAACAAATTAAATCCTGTGTCTTTAAAATTACTAGCAGAATATAAAAAAGCCAAGAGGAAGGTAAATTTTTTTAACCCGTGCTAAAAAAGCTATGAAATTATCGAAAATGGGATTGTTTGAAAAATTAACAGCTGGTGTTCATCCTTTAACGAAAAAGATAATTTGGATGCAGATTAGCCAAGCTACAAAGGCAACAAAAGGAAGAAGATTTTCTGATGACGAAAAATTAATAGCCTTAGCCATTATGAAGCAAGGTCCCAAGACTTATAAATTTTTAAGAAGAATTTTTATTCTTCCTTCAGTGAGGACCATAAACAAAATGATTGAAAGATTAAAAGTTGACTCTGGCATCAACACTGCTATATTTGATGCTATAAAATCTGAAGTAAGTATTTATATTAATATTGTGATGTTTTGTTTAAAAAAGTGAACAGAGTGATCATTAGTATAATATGTAACCTTTTTATTTTTAGGTGCAAAACTGGCCAGAATCAAAAAAATACTGCAATATTATTTTTGATGAAGTGGCCTTAGAGCCTGGTCTTTCTTATGACAAACACAAAGATAAAATAAGTGGCTTTGTGGAATTGAACACCATATCAAACAATTATGCGGACCATGCTTTAGCATTTATGGTGCGAGGTGCTTTACACAAGTGGCAGCAACCAATAGGATTTTATTTTTGTGAAGGTGCTAGTTCCTCCAATATTTTAAAAAATATATTAAAAGAGGTAGTTAATGCAGTAACAAACACTGGTTTACTTCCCGTGGCAATAGTATGTGATCAGGGGACAGCATTTCAATCTGCTATCAATAAATTAAAAGAAGAAACCAGAAGAAGTCAGATATTGTTGAATGAGGATATAGGTAAGTTAAAAAACAAATCATATTATTAAAAGTACATAACTTAAACACTTTACCTTTATTGTACAACTTAATATATTATGTTTAATGTTATTTTTTATATTTTTTTCAGATAACACCGTGAAAATAGGCAAGCAAAATATGTTTGTAATTTATGATCCCCCACACCTTATTAAAGGAATTAGAAATAATTTTTTAACAAAAAATATAAAATATGGGAGCAAAATTTCAAAGTGGGATCCACAGAATACCAGGGATCACGGTACAGGTATCCTATACCGTGATCACAGCCTTAGTGGAATCCCTTTCGACAATGTGTTCGCATCGCACTTGCATCAGGGTACCTAGTTCGTCTAAATCAAAAAGTCTCGTTATTATTTTTTTTACTTAAATGTCATTTTTTAATTATTTTTTTATTGTATTTTTCTTTGTACTTGCCTTGTATCTGTCTGTGTAATATGTGTATTTAAGTGTATAAGTGTGGTGTGAATATTTGTCGAATAAATGTTTATTATTATTATTATTATTATTATTAAGTGGAGTGACATCGTTGATGTATATAATACAGACTGCAAGCATGCTGACATGCGCATGCTTCACAAATTGAATGATGAATATGTCATTCCTGAAAAAATAAAGAAAATGAAAGTAAGTAAAATATAGACAAACATACATATTTTAAAATCTGCTTTTTTACTCTTATAATATCTATACTTACCACATTATTTTTGTCTCAATATAATCATAGTATAATTAATAAAGCATACATTATTGTTTATTATTAAGAGATAATATATTTTAGTAAGAGAGGGGTGCAATACTTTTAACCTCACTATCTCTATCTTGTTATATTAAAGTATATGATATAGTTAAGTCTATAAAATAAGCTTAGTTATAACACCAACATTATTATTATAAGTATTAAATATATTTTATTATGTTAACTGTGTTACTTTCAATTCTGCTTACTTTGTTAGTGTAATAATCAAAATAATATTTTCTAGGTAAGGAATTGTACTCGTGTATTAAGCAAGACTGTTGCAAGTGCTTTGGCATACACAGCAAATTTTTGTAAGTATTTGTTGGAAAATCAAACTTATCAAATCAGTTAACTGAATCTTAATCCTTCAAGCCCCATAAGAGCACCTGTGATCGCGACAACAATAGAATACAATAGCATTTCCAAGAATCCGCGATCGCAGGATTCATATTTTTTATAAAATCATTATATTATATAGGTACCATCGAGGAAATTGATTCCTATGCAATTGATAGACCAATGTAAATTCAATGTTAATTGTGATCTGTCGGATGAGTTTGACGTAACGCTGGTTGCGTCTATCTATCTACTTAGGTCCCCGATCTGCATAGGAATCAACTTCTCTGATAGTACATAATATAATAATATGTAGACTAGAATGACATAATATAAAATACTTATTATTGCTGAAAAAGATTCTTTGTAATGGATAAATATTCTCATTGATAAATAATAATTAGTGTCAGTTGATAGCTTAAAAATAGTTTTTATTTTATAAAAATGTATATTTTAAAATAATCTTTTTTTCACAGCTCACTATGCTGATGGCAATCCAGTAAGTGACACATTGAAACATACATCCGAGACAATATCTTTTTTTGATGACCTCTTCGACTCGTGTAATGGTGCAAATATTTCTAGCAAAAATAAAGGCAAACCTTTGCGGCAGGCAGTTACTAAAAAAACTCAACATGTGACTTTCTGGAAGTCGGCAATAGAAAAGTTAGAGAAAATAAGATTTATAAATAATAAAGGCCGAGAAGTAATGGTGCCTTCTCAAAAAAACTTTATATTAACCCTAAAAAGTTTAATGAGTATTTCGCAATTTTTCGAAAAAAAAGGTTTTAAAATAATGCGTCCCAAATATTTTAATTCTGACCCTATCGAAAAATTTTTTGGCCAAGTTCGAGCATATTCGTATAGAAATAATGACCCCAACTGTCAATCGTTTAAGAACATATTCCGTTCATTATTAATCACACGATTTATCAATTTCCATTCGCAAAGTTTTAACTGTGAAGATACTTCAGGAGACCAAATAATAAAATTAAAAAATTTATTTACCAGTAATAATTCCGAAGACAAAGTTAATGAATCTACATTAACTTTGTCTTCGGAAATTCCAATCACAGAGAAATCTCCTGAAGGAATTGAAAATATTGTTGATGCGGCTAGGAAACAACGAATAAGTGTACACTCTCGTGCATACACTGTGGGATGGGTTATAAGAAAATGCATGAAAAAATTTCAGTGTGCTGAGTGTAAAGAATCTTTAACTCAAAATAATGAGTCTACAATTCATCAATGGATTTCTCATAGAGAATTTAAAAATTTTAAGAACAAACATAAATTAACCTATCCCACAGAAAATGCACTAAGGTATTTTTCAGATATTGTAAAGGAATCAAATGAATATTTGGAATCACACCCAAGCAAAGAAAATATTTCTAAAGAAATAATGAAGGGTGTGGCCAAATATTCATTAGATTTCTTCAATTGCCCAAGACATAAAAAGGCTTTTCAACAATATTTTGTAATTATCACAGTAAAGTTATGTGTGATTAATTGGTGCAATACAATAAATAAAATTTTAAAAGGCACGGATGTAAGTCGATTGAGAGTTGGTGGTGTGCCAAATATGCAAAGAAAAGCTCTGTCAAAATTTAAAAAGAAATTAAGAAATAAAAAGATTAACAAATGAGTTTATTGGTTTAATTTCTCTCCTATAATACATAATATATATTACTAGCGACTATGCTATTAACTGTAGATATAATATTATTAGCTGCATGGACGTATAAAAAAAGGCGGACGGAGTCCCACCATACACAAAACTGTCGTTCAGAGTCGGCCAGCTGGCTGTATGTACACGGTTCGCACGCACACATTCATGCGCTAGTCCATACCTTTTGACAGGCGTCAGAATGTGTGCGTGGCCGACTCTGAAGAAAAATGAAGACACAGTTTTGTATATGACAAGACTCCGTCTGCCTCTTTTTCTACGTTCATGATTAGCTGTAGCATAAAGGTCAACCTCACTGTTGATGATGCATGATATTTAATTGATGCATAATAATATTTTTGTGATAGGATATCGAGTTTCAAGCCCTCAAGTTATGTTAGTAATATTCATATTTTGTTACTGGCAAGTTACAGGTTTATCTCTTCAAAAAATTATGTTATTGCTTAGTGAAGAATAACATAATTTTTTGAATCATAATTCTTCACAAAAAATTCTAAATTAATACTATATCTAGAGTCCAGTATAAAATCATTTTTAAATTTCCCGCTCTTTTTGGAAGGAAATCAAATTTAAATTTCCCGCTTTTGTGAGAAGGACTTTAAATAAAAAAGAAGAAGGAGTATAAAAAAATAAGCAATGTCAAATTCTAAAATACCCTTCTTGTATTGGCTGTTCTAAGATTCCTGTCTGATAGTAGTATCCCCTTAGTAGTTTGAGACACAGATCAAGAACTATAACAGATGCGACAGTGATGTTTTCCCTAGTTTTACATTGTTCCGTTTTGGCGCTTGTGTAGCGTTTGTCATTTTGACAGCATCATCAGTATGAAACGTCATATAGAGCTTGAAACGATCGATAATCCAGATGTCGATACTAGTGAGGTGCCTACTTTATCGATAAAATGTTTTATAGGTAGTATAATAGCTCTGGTTACTGCAGCTATTTTGATTATGTATTTTAAAAATAATACCAGCTTAAGTTTTATCATTTATTTATTGCCTTTTTTCATAACTTGTTGGTCTTATATATTTAATTTTTATGAAAAGAAATTTTATGAATGTTAGACATTTTTGTAGCATAGTTTTCTTCAATGTCTCCCTATAAAATTTTACTAAGTATATTGCTCCAGTTGTGGACATGAAGCCTGATCACATAATTTATAAATATTTTTTTTAACAAATCTGAGTGCACATACTGACACCCCAACCAGGAAAACTCTAAATTTTCTAATTTTTTTCTTAGAGTTGCCCCTATTCCTTTTTGACAAGCATTTTTTATTTAAAAAATTATGAATATGTGAAGCGGCATCTCTATACAACATTAAAAGTTTATGACTAGGATAAACTAAATTATTGTTTTTTAACAATTTGTATTCTCTATGCGGTATATATGAATAAATATCATCCCCTGTAGAACTATTTATATAAGTCTCTATACATTTTGAACATTTTACATTTTTCTGCAAATATAACCAGCCTAAAACCAGCCAAAAATAACCTCATCCTTTGATATAGACCCGCTCAGAGCGGGTCTTACACTCTTTCTTTCCTGTGAAGTGGATGAATAATTAATATTTTCATTATTTTCTTCTTCAATATTTTCATTATTATCTTCTTCAAATAAAAATTGTATGTCAATTAAGTTGTCTCCGTTATCCACTTCACAGTTAGCAAATCTTGAATGTGGACTTAACAAGTTTAAAAACAGTAATAATTTATAAGCATACCTAAATAAAAGTGTTTGCGTCTGGGTTAACATGTCGATAATTTAGAGATCTTACACGTCCTAAATAATTTTCCAGTGGGTCCTGATTAATGTATCGAGGATAATAATATTCTACGGCATATTTTTCAAATAATATTTTAGTTAACCTAATAAAACTCTCTAATGTTGTAATCCAACCATCTACGGAAGGGACCCGTACATATCGAGGTTTCCCGGATTGTATGGCGAGTTTACTAGATGTGTCCTCAAATTTCAACTGATTTAATTTTTTAATGGCTTCTGTCCAAAACTGCATATGTGGGGAATTTACTTTAACTGCTTTTCTTAATTTTCCTTTAATAGCACCAGCAGGACCAGCAGTTTACGCTATCAAAAAGCTTGAAAAATGCAACAACTTCTGCTGTAGTTTCCATGCTGCTGCTGCTGCCCGTATAATGCTGATCTGAAAATTAAATATACAGAATTAGAAACTTTCAATAAACTGTAGTGAGCTAAATATTAGAAGGTACTAACTAGTTAAATGGCCTGGCCATTTAGCCAAAACTTTTTAGTTTTCGCTTCGTTATCTTCTTCTTCTTTTGGGGTAAGCCTCCCCATTTAGGAGTTGCCAGCGTCAGAGTTGAGGCGAAAAATATGTACAGTTAAAACGCAAACTGATTGCCATGCACTGGGCACGGGTAATGAGTGATGACTTCATGCGACCATGCAAATACAAGATAAAACAGAAAATACCAGACCAAGCAAATATAAAGCAAAATATTGTTTCTTAACCTTTAAATATACACGGAATACATAAACATAAGTACATTAAGTAATAATATATTAAATAAAAGGAAGAGAATTCTTATTACACCTAGAGCCTAATGTGATTACGAGCAATGAACGAGCATAAATGGAGAATATACTAACGATAAAATAGATTTAAGATTAGTGGGACGAGGAATATTAGGAGGAAGGTTTAGCCGAAACTTTTTCGTTTTCGCTTCGTTATAGAATCGCCGATCAAAATGTATGGAATTGTCATTGGACGAGTCGAACGTCAACATCATATTAACGAATGCTTATGTCACTTCCATACATTTTCATCGGCGATTCTATAACGAAGCGAAAACGAAAAAATTTTGGCACACCCCCCTGGTGTGCTAAAAATTCTATAAACAACAATCTTTAACGTCCTGTAGAAAAAAAGCTTTGGATACAAAACACCAACTTTTCTACATTACTGTACACTGCACAGTATTATTGTGGATGTGGTGTGTTGCTTTATTTTAAACTTACTCTATCCATCTCTCATGTTAGAAAATAAGTTTGATATTCACTTACTGAGTGTATTTGTATATTTTAGCATGGCTGCGGTCCAAGCACTTGGGCAGCCACACTGACCTTCATTTTTTTAATTTTGTCTGGCTGAACATGATGAGCCGTTAGTTTAGGTAGTGCCCTTGCTATCCAAATCGTAAATAAATTGGATATCCTTCCATGTGGCTGTTTTACCCTTCCAAATATAATCTTCCAAAAATATTTTAACACTAAAAAAATTTTTATTCAAGAAGTTATTTCTTACACCTTTTAAAAGATGAGGTGGATCGAAAAATACACTCAAGCTGTACCCAGCTATGATAATTGTACCATCTGAAATGTAAACATACATTATTAAGTGCGTACTACATAGCAGCACAGCATACTTTATGCTGAATAAATTTTAAATAACCATTATCAAGGCCCCCGCAAGGGCTACTGGCGCCTGTGTGCAAAAAAAGGATTTTGGCGCCCTTTTAGGCAAATTTTTTGGGTCCTTGGTTTTGGCGCCCCTAAAGATGGCGATTTGGCGCCCCTAGAGGATGGCACCCGTGTGCCTTGCACACGTTGCACATAAATGGTAGCGGGGGCCCTGGACTACTTTAAGATTTTGTTAATTATTATTAAGATCCCGGGTTACCCTCGAAATTCTCATACATACGTAATACCAAAATCATTTTGTCATACGAAAGTATTTATCATGTTTGAGTTATTTTTCAGCTTGAAATAGTAATTACCTAGGTTCCTGAACAAAAATTAACTTCAAAATATTTAAACACTAAAAAATTTTTTTTTGTGTATAAATTTTTTTTACTAAATTTACTACTAAATATTTAAACACTAAAAAATAGAGTAAAACACTAAAAAATATATAAATAAATAGTAAATTTACTACCAAATATTTAAATACTAAAAAATATTTTTTAGAGTTGAAATATTTTGTAGTAAATTTAATATTTATGTATATATTTTGTGACACTTACCATCTTTTTCATTTTGTTTTATACAATATTGAATGGTCATCTCTTTTAGATGTTTAATAGCTGATCTAAATGTTATGTCTTGGTCACATACTAGTCCCTGTGGTATCAATCCACACAATGCCACCTGCTCCACAAGTTTTAAAATATTTTGCAGTGAAGCTGTGACACAGACCACAGTCCCTTCATAAAAATAAAATGCGACAGTTTGGCGCCACGATGAGCACACTCCTCTGGTCATAAAAGCTAAAGCGTGGTCACAAAATCGCATTTTTTTGTCTCCAGCTATATCAACTAACCCGAATATTTCATCATGTTTTTCATTAAATGCTAAATGTGGCGTTAATGCAATTTCGTCAAAAACTATCGTGCATAATTTCTGTTGCGACTTCCAATTCCTTATTTTGTTTTCAATATATTTAAAAACTCTAGAACGCCTGGTTCTATAAACATTTTTTCTGTAAGGCGATTTAATGTTCTTTAATTTGGCAAAGCAAACATAGTTTCCAATAATCTGTAAGATTTTGGGCTTTGCTTCCATAATACCAAGGCAGTTAGTTTTTCATCCAAGTTAAATCTTCTCGCCATTTTATTTTTGCTACATAGCTTCAGTTGCATCAATAAAAATGTTTGTACCTGTTTGCTTAGACAGCCAAAGTTTTTAAATATTATAGATCTATTTGAAGTTATTTCTTTCACTCGCTTGACAAATTTGGTTTTCCTGAAGTTGTTTGTTTTCACAGCCAAACCTGTAAAAGCACACCTGTATAAATTTTTTCAATATGTTACATGCATAATGCATATTATACATGGAATTTTAAACAATGTTTAGACAACTTATAATTTGCTCAGGCACTATACAATACCCCATGGATAGGGATAATGTGAACCGTCTATTATAATTTTATGCTTGGATTACTTTAGGAAAATTTTAAATCTGATCTTTGTACACACATAAATTAACATTTCATTTTTTATCATAGATATAATAAATTACAAGGAGTTTCCTAAATTCCTCACGTATCCCATCATTATATCAACACTTTTGTAAACATGCTTATTATTACTTTAAATACTTTTTAGAAGTAAAAGTATCTACAGAAGAAATTTCTACATATTCTGTTTAGCAGTTGCATACCAAGTCTATCTAAATCAGTTCAGAAGTTCAATAGTTAAATAAAATACAGACAGACACTCATTCTCATAATATTATAATTTGATATGCATAAAGTAATAAAAATAATACCTTTAAACCTCTTAATCCTTATTTCATAACTGCGTTTTCTTTCTGTAGTTTTTACAATTTCATTTTCTGAAAAAAATATTGGTTTATTGTTCCATAGTGCATTAAACAATGGCATTAAATTTTAATATTCCTACAAATAATAAAAATAAGGAAACGTAACTCCCATACTATTACCATTTTAAATTTGGTTCCTTTTAAACTGTCATGTAACATCAGCCTGATACCGCTCAAGGCCACCTAAATATTGCAAATGTATTGAAAAGGTGTAGAATATGTTTTTTGACGGAGTTACTTTTCCTTAGTTTTTATTTTTCGTAGATTAAAACTAATTAAATAATTAACAAAAATAATAAGTATTTCACTTTTAAAATGTTCTTGTTTCATATTGTTACGTGCTAGGGTTCGAGGATTCGGAGAGAAAGACCTGGTGACTCTCTTGAAGACTTTATTCACAAACACTAGTTCACACAAATCACTAAGTCCAAACACTAAGCACTAGATCCAAATCACTGAGCACTATCACTGTCCTAGGTCGTAGCCGAGTCGTTAGTTCACTATCACAATCACTCACTATTGATCACTTGTTTCACTTTGAAGTCGCCTTGATGATCGCTCGGATCGAACTGCCACGACTGCCGGCTTGTTTGGCCCACTTCGCCTTCTGGAACGTTCTATTCTGGATTGTTTACGTAAACACGCAATTCATATAAACAATGGTCGGGCTTTTCTAGAAGGTACGCGCAACTGTCGCGCGCAGGTAAACAACTGCCCGTATCCGTAACACAATTCACATAAACAAGGGTCGGGCTTTTCTAGAAGGTACGCGCAACTGTCGCGCGCAGGTAAACAACTGCCCGTATCCGTAACACAATTCACATAAACAAGGGTCGGGCTTTTCTAGAAGGTACGCGCAACTGTCGCGCGCAGGTAAACAACTGCCCGTATCGGTAACACTACTCCCCTCTTAGAGATGCTCGTCCCGAGCATCGTTGTTACTGCCATGATAGCGCGCCAAACGGTCTATGTGTACCACTTTGAATGTGCCTCTTGGTGGCTTTTGAATCCTGTAAGTCACATCATTCAATCGGGTAACCACTTTATATGGGCCGTCCCACTTGGTCTGCAACTTTGGAGATTTCCCTTTTCGGCGAGTTGGGTTATGCAGCCATACCAGTGACCCTTCTTCGAAGCCGCTCGTGTTCGATCTCCGGTCGTATCTGGTCTTCATGTTCTCACTTGACTGTAACCCATTTTCCCGAACCATGGCGTGTATGTAGTGCATCTTTTCCCTTAAATCGCAGACATAGTCTTGTACGGTCTTTGGTTCCCCCGGTGACGCTCCTGTCAAGAGGTCTATTGGTATTCGTAGTTCTCTACCGTAATTGACATAAGCCGGGGTAGCTTTTATGCTCTCGTGCTCGGCGGTACGGTACGAGAGAAGGAAGAGTGGTATATACTTGTCCCAATCCTTTTGTCTGTCATCTACCAATTTCGCCAAATGCCTCTCTAGAGTCTGGTTAAATCTCTCAACCATTCCATCAGACTGTGGATGGTACGCGGTGGTCCTCGTCTTATGCATTCCCAAAATTCTGCACACTTCCTGGAAGACCTGCGATTCGAAGTTCCTGCCCTGATCGGAATGGATTTCGAGAGGCACACCAAAGCGAGATATTACTTCTTCGACTAGCTTAGAAGCAACCGTTGTAGCTTCTTGGTTTGGTATGGCGAACACTTCGGGCCATTTGGTGAAGTAGTCCATGACGACCATAAAGTACTTGTTTCCCGATTCCGTCACGGGAAATGGCCCAGCTACGTCAACTGCAATTCGTTCCCACGGTGCGCCAACGTTATACAACCGCAGGTTCCCACGGCTCCTGGTCTGTGGTCCCTTCACTGCAGCGCAAGTAGTGCATTTGCGGCACCAATCCTGTACATCATCTCGACAATGCAACCAGTAGAATCGTTCTCGCACTTTTGTTAACGTCCTCTTAACACCTAGATGACCTCCTGATACGCCATCGTGTATTTCACGGAGAACATCCGGTACTCTCGTTCTTGGGACAACTATCTGAAGATGGAACTCTCTGCCGTTAGTCTTTTCCCATTTTCGGTAAAGTATTCCATTTTGAAGTATCAGACTGTCCCATTGCGCCCAGTACGCCTTAGTGACAGCGCCAGTGGGTGCAACCTCACTCCAGATTGGTTTTTCGTCACCTCGTTTCTTCCATGTGATGATGTGCCGTAGGTCGTCATCTGTTTCTTGAGCCTCCCTCATAGCATCATTCTCCCATGGGCCCAAAGGACTTGTTTTCGTTAACTTTAATGTCACTTCATTAGATTCCTGCTTAACACAGTGTTTGCAGTCTTCTGAACACGGCCTTCGTGAAAGTGCGTCGGCATTCCCATGCGCCTTTCCGCTGCGGTGTTCCGTCTTGAAGTCGTACTCCTGGAGCTGTTCAATCCATCGAGCTACTTGACCTTCAGGGTTCTTGAATTGCAGTAGCCACTTCAACGCTGCGTGATCAGTTCGCAGTAAAAACTGTCTGCCGATGAGATACTTGCTGAAATGTTGTAGCGTCTTTACGACAGCCAAGAGTTCTCTTCTTGTTACACAGTAGTTTCTCTCTGGCTTAGATAAAGATTTGCTGAAATATGCAATTACAACTTCTCTTTCACCCTGTTTTTGAGATAACACCCCTCCAATGGCCGTGTTGCTTGCGTCCGTGTCTACTATAAACTGACCTTCAGGTTGTGGATACCCCAGGATTGGTGTTTCGCACAGATGTTTCTTCAGTTTCTGAAAGGAATCTTCAGAAGTCTCGTCCCAAATAAACTGTCGTTTATCCTCTGTCAGCCGATGTAATGGCTTGGCTATCTCCGAGAATCCCTTAACAAAACGCCTGTAGTAGGAGCATAGGCCGAGAAATGCCCGCACTTCGGTTTTGTTCTTAGGGGTTGGCCAATTTTGAACTGCTTCCAGTTTCTCCGGGTCCGTCTGGATTCCATCACTGGAGATAACATGGCCGAGATAGTTGACCTTACTCCTGAATAAGCGACACTTTTTCGGATTCAGCTTTAACTTGGCCCCCTCTATTTTGGCGAAAACTCGTTCTAAGTTTCGCAAATGGTCCTCGAAGTCGCGGCCAACAATGATGACGTCGTCCAAGTAGACTAAGCAAGCCTCTCCAACTAAGCCTGCCAGTACACGCTCCATGAGTCGCTCAAATGTGGCAGGTGCGTTGCACAATCCAAAGGGCATGACGTTAAACTGCCATAAACCTTTACCGGTGGAGAAAGCTGTTTTCTCCTTGTCTTTTGGATGAATTTCCACCTGCCAGTATCCAGATTTCAGGTCCAGGGTCGAGAACCATTTCATGCCACTCAAGGTATCCAGAGTGTCGTCGATTCGAGGTAATGGATAGCTGTCCTTCTTAGTGACATCATTGAGACGCCTGTAGTCCACACAAAATCTTGTGCTGCCATCTTTCTTCTTCACTAATACAACAGGTGAGCACCACGGACTTGCAGACGGTTCAATAATCTTATGCCTTCTCATATCCTCCAAAAGGCCTTCAACTTCTTTTTCCTTTGCAATGGGTATCCGTCTTGCTCGTTGACGAATTGGGTTCTCGTTTCCAGTATCTATCCTGTGCTGAACCATCGACGTTCTTCCAAGGTCGCCTTCCTGACTGGAGAAGATATTCGCGTGGCGTTGTAAAAACTTCTTAGCTTTCATGCTCTGCGAATAAGTCAGATTACTCTTGCAGTCGTCGAGTAGCTCAGTCACTAATCCATAGTTGCTGCTGTTTGCTGAGTCTGAGCCTGTGATCGAACTACACTTTCTCATCCAGACAACTTCCTCGCACTTTCCAATGACGTCACCTTTGTTCAAGCAGATCTCGTGATCACCCAGATTCAAAACCCTGACCACAGCGTTACTGCTTCCACTAACAAGGGTTCTCGCCGTCATCAGTTTTCGCGCTGATGTCTTGGTAGGTATGTCTTCGATCAACACGCATCTGTTTGACTTCTTCTTTCCAGCTGGCGGTAGTTTTACGAGCACTCTAGCTTCCGCTCGTCCAGGTATGATGACTTCCTTTACACATGCGACTTTCCCGCAGGCACCTCCAAGGATGAAAATTTCTTCTTCGCCACACTTGAAAACTCCGTCAGCGACATTAATTCTGCAGTTGTGCTTCTTCATGAAATCCAAACCCAAGATGCAATCATCCATAATATCAGCCACAATAACGTCATGAAGGTATGAGGACCCCCCTACATTAATCGTAACTGACATTTCTCCCAGGACGGGTATTGGCTGACCGGAGGCAGTAAGGAGCCGACAGTTAATTCTCCTCTTGTGTCTTCTTGCAGCTTTTACCAGATTTGGGTTCACTATCGTTCTAGAGGCTCCTGTGTCTAGAGTCATTTTGCAATCCGTCCTGTTAATAGTCCCCTGAATCACAAGACTATTCCCGCTGCATGCTTGGGAGATAACAGTTATGGGGGCTTCTTCCGCGTCAGCCAGTACTCGCCCCTTAGTCCTGGCTTTTATTCGTTTCCCTGATCCCGGGCAGGGGACGAAGCTCCTTGCTTCTTCAGCTCCTCTACTTGTTCCTCGAGCCTTTTCATCCTTGCCATCTGGGTCTCCTTCTGCGGGCAGTTGAGCTGAAGATGGCCCCTCTCACCGCACTTGTAGCACATGGCTCCAAAACTCCTCTTCGTGGGGGCCTTGACCTCCTTAACTTCCTCAGAGACCTCATGGATCTTATGGGTCTGTCGTATGTCACGGCGAACAGCCTCGACCTCCAAAGCATGCGCCAATGCTTCCTTTAGCGAGGTGTGGTGACGTAGCCTCACTGCAGCTCTGACCTCGAGGTCCCTGATTCCGTCGACAAATGCTTGTACAATATTCGTGTCGACCATTTTGGAATCGGCTCCTGGGTGTGCCTTCTTGACGAGTTTTTCAATTTCCAACGCCCATTGCTGTAGTCCCTCTCCTGAGCGTTGGACTCTGTCACGAAGTTGAGCACGGAACACGTGCTCCAGGTGTCGCTCCCCGTATCTGGATTCAAGGGCCTCCATCAGGTCTTGGAACCCATTTCCTGTATGTGCTTCTAGGACCGACAAAGCTTGCCCTCTGAGCGCAACAGTGAGAGCGGTCAGGCATTGTTCGTCAGTCCATCCGTTGGCAGAAGCAACCGTCTGGAATTGCTGACGATAAGCGTTCCATGAAGTAGTACCGTCGTATGGTGGCACTTTAACTCTTGGTCCTTGTACCACTTGCACCACTCCGGTAGTTCCAATAGACACCGCCACTCCTGTGGTTTCCAGGCGCACTACTTTCTTCTGAAGTTCAGTGAGGCCGGTTTTCACATTTTCTACATCCAATCCTAACCCCGTAACTCGTTCGTCCATTACGTCGACATCTTTACGAAGCTTTGTCACCGTGTCACTGACATCCTTTATAGCCAGAAGCGCCTTTTCTTGAAGGTCATTTTGTTGCTCTTGTGACTCTTGCATAGCGCCCAGCTTGCGGTCTTGTGACTCTTGCAAAGCGCCCAGCTTGCGGTCTTGTGCCTCCATCATTGCCCTTTGAGAATCTTGCAAAGCCTGAATATCAGCCCTTTGCAGCTCCATTAATTTAATTAAATTTTCTAAATGAAGAGCCATTTGAGGGGCCGTAGAAACTACGGGCGTGGCAGGATGGATGGAGCTAGTCGACGGGGCCTGAGCAGGCGGGGCCCAGTGGGCGGGGCCAGTGGGTGTGGCCTGAGTGGGCGTGGCCTGGTGGGTGGAGCCAGTGGGCGTGGCCATGACCAGAGTGGGCGGGGCCTGAGGGGCGTGGTCAGTGGGCGGGTCCCGGTGGGCGGAGCCAGTGGGCGTGGCTTCACCCGAAGCGGGTGGAGCCTGGGGGGCGTGGTCAGTGGGTGGAGCCTGGTGGGCGGGGCCAGCGGGTGCGGCCTGCTCCGCAGTGGGCGGAGCTTGGTCCCCAGTTGGTGTGGCCTCCGCGGCTCCACCTCCAACTCCTCTCTCGGAGTCAATGGCAGCAGCTCGCTGCGCCCTTGTCCTGATACTCCCTTTGAAGTCCTCTCTCGAAGTCAATGGCATCTTCCAAATCGCACTTCTGACACCAGTTGTTACGTGCTAGGGTTCGAGGATTCGGAGAGAAAGACCTGGTGACTCTCTTGAAGACTTTATTCACAAACACTAGTTCACACAAATCACTAAGTCCAAACACTAAGCACTAGATCCAAATCACTGAGCACTATCACTGTCCTAGGTCGTAGCCGAGTCGTTAGTTCACTATCACAATCACTCACTATTGATCACTTGTTTCACTTTGAAGTCGCCTTGATGATCGCTCGGATCGAACTGCCACGACTGCCGGCTTGTTTACCTTTTATATGGCCCACTTCGCCTTCTGGAACGTTCTATTCTGGATTGTTTACGTAAACACGCAATTCATATAAACAATGGTCGGGCTTTTCTAGAAGGTACGCGCAACTGTCGCGCGCAGGTAAACAACTGCCCGTATCCGTAACACAATTCACATAAACAAGGGTCGGGCTTTTCTAGAAGGTACGCGCAACTGTCGCGCGCAGGTAAACAACTGCCCGTATCCGTAACACAATTCACATAAACAAGGGTCGGGCTTTTCTAGAAGGTACGCGCAACTGTCGCGCGCAGGTAAACAACTGCCCGTATCGGTAACAATATTAATAATACCTCCATTGTGGGAATCGCAGACAATAGATTTCCAATTATTTATTTATTTATTTATTTATTTAAGCAGTACAATTTTAACTTATATCTATTTGAGAATGTACCTTAAACCTGCAAGGTTTGACTGGTACACCTTAGAAAGTTCACCACGCGCTAATATATTTAAACTATATCCTTGGTAACACAGAGTATGCTTATTACATCTCAATGTCTTATACAATAATCTTTTAATTATTTAGTTAATGGTTAATACATATTTCACGGGGAAGAACAAATAATAATAAGAATAAGTGCAATACAAACAAAATGATATACAAAACAATAGTTATCTACGTTCGATACAATAAGTTATCAGACTTATCAGTTAACATAATATTATTTTGTCAGCTGTAAACTGTGGACTGCGACTGGACCGGTTTTTATCGTAAACATCTACCCTTCATATGTAATCATTGCTTACACTGATTTAATTGGTTTTATCATAATCATTTTAGGATAATCTTATCTGTTACTAGGTACATTATCAATTATTATGCTATTACACCCTACACCCTAGCCCTACGATGTTATATATCTTGGGGTCGGTACTCATACCACTAGGGTGCATGCGGGTATACCATAATATTATATAAATTTTACTGAGTATTAAAAAATTATAGTCATGTGTTACAAGTTAATTTATACCTTATTGCACCCTAGCCCTACGACACAGATATCTTGGGATCGGTAGATGATTCATACCACTAGGGTGCATTGTGTATACTATCTATAGTGTATTCTTTTATAGCTTCGCTATGTTATAATAATAGGTTTTTAATAATTTCCTATAATTTTTTTCATTAAATTTACTTTTAACATTTTGTGGGATACTATTTATGAATGATGGTAGCAAATATTCCACAGTTCTTTTACCATAGAAATTTTTAAATTTCGGTATTTCAAATATGCCGTCAGATACTTTTCTAGTCGTACATCTGTGATGTGTAGGTATCAGTAAGTTTTTATTAAGATACTGTTCACATAGTAACAATAATTTAAATTTTTCATAAATAGGTAATACCTTACATAACTTAAATAGGTATGCTGTATCGTCATTGTTGTGTCTTAATTTCAATGGTATTATAGTTTTTAAAAGTCTTAGTTGTAACTTATGTACTTTGTTTAAGTAAGTATTAAATGTTCTCCCATAACTAGTTAACCCGTAGGAGATGACTGACTCTGCTAGGGCTATATACATATTTAATAAGACACGGTATGGAATTTTACTTTTTATCATTTTAAATTTAACTAAAATTGCCCTCAGCTTATCACAAACAGCATCTACATGATATGACCAGTTAAATCTATTGTCCACGATCAGTCCTAGATACTTATGATGTGTCACTTGTTCAATTTTCATACATATTGTGTCTTTACATTCTTTTACATCATGTAAGCACTTGTAATCGTGTGCAATGATGTTAAACGGAGGAAAATCTTTAACATGTGATGAGTGAACATGTATTATTTTTGTTTTCTTTGCATTTATTACGAGGTTAGCATCATGAGCCCATTTAGCAATCCGCGTAAAGTCATCTTGCAACAGTTTAGCTGCCTTACTAATATCTTTACTAACAGCCATCAGACAGGTGTCATCTGCGAACTGGAATAGAGGACAATTCTTTACTACATTTTCCATGTCATTGACATATGAAAGATAGTGCTTTGGACCGATCACGGACCCCTGAGCTGTTCCATCTTCAATATCAACATCATCACTAAACTCATTTCCTATTTTTACTTTATATTTTCTATCTGTTAAGTAGTTTTTACACCATTTTAATATATAACTCCTAATTCCTGAATTGTCTAGTTTTTCTAGTAATGTACTGTGTTTTAAAGTGTCAAAGGCTTTGCTAAAATCTATAAAAAGTAATATTACATGTTTTTTGCCATTTAAATGTTTATTAACCTCGTTTGTAAACTTGGACAATAACTGTCCAGTCGATTTCTTAGGTTGAAATCCATATTGATTAGCTGATAGTATGTCATGTTTAGAATAGAAATTTTGTATTTGAGTGCACACAAACTTTTCTATGATTTTATCAATAACTGGCAATATAGTTATAGGCCTATAGTTGCTATATTCAGTGTGACTACCACTTTTATAAATTGGCCTTACAATTCCCGTTTTGAGATGCTGTGGATAAAGTCCCTGTCTCAGGCTTGTATTTATTAATTTGACTATTACATTTACCATTTTATGAGCGACATTTTTTATATCTATGCATCGTATCCTATCAATTCCGGGAGATTTGTTGTTGTTGAGTCCTTGTATGATTTTCAGAACGTCTTTAGATGTTGCTTTCTTAAAAAATATTGATTTATTTACGGACACTATGTAATCTGATTTATTTAAGATGAATTTATTACAATTTGGCAGGATTTTCTTTACACTTTCACGAAATTCTACAGCAAAGTTATCAGCTATTTCTTTAGCGCTAATATTATTTTTAAATGAGTTTAATATTGTTTCTTCTATAGACAGTTTTGAACGCCCCGTTAGATTGTTAAGAGTTTGCCAGAGCTTTTGTGTGTTCATTTTATTTTTATTAATCAAATCAATATAATATCTATTTCTATATTTTTCTATTAGCTTACGTGTTTTATTTCTAAATTTATTATACTCAATTCTTAGCATAGCGTTAGTTGAGTCTTTTTTTAACTGGTTAAAAAGTTTGTCTCGATGCACACACATCTCATTTATTTTATTAGTAATCCATGGGTTTTTATTCCTTTTGCTATTGCAATTAACTTTTTTGTAGTATGTGGCCGAGTTATAGCAATCACTAAATTTATCTTTTATAGTGTCATATATTTTTAAGGGACAGTCCTGAGTAAGTATCTCACTAAAGTTTAGTTCTGACAATAACGACTTCATTTTATTATTATCAATTAAGTGTGTATATTTTGTATCATCCTCTATGTAAGATGTCGATTTATCTATGCATGACATAACTACAGTACGGTGATCAGCTAGACAAGTGCCCAACGCAGCCGAGTAAACGTCTAATGAGTGTGTTTTAACAAAAATATGATCTAAGCAAGATCTGGTTACTTTATCTTTTAATTTTTCTAATCTAGTGTAATCAGATATAGCACTCGTTAGACCACAGCCAGACATTTTATTCATATAATAATCACATATGTTATTCCTTTGTTTGAGATCTATATTTATGTCCCCCAACAAGTATACATCTCTATTAATAAACGGGGGTTTATTCAGTATATGCTTAATCTCACTAATATACAAGTGCTTACTCTCAGATGGCGGTCTATATATTGCACAGATAACCGACACATAACCAGAGGACGTGCTGATTTTACCTATTATCGATTCACAGTGAGTAGTCGTAATGTGGTCGTATCTAGAAAATGTATGACAATTTTTAATGTAAACAAATAGTCCTCCACCTTTTCGGTTTTTACGTAACTCGCTGTGCAATCTATATCCGTTTATTTGATACATATTTATAAGTTCATGCGATATGTTTACCTCGGACAATATTAACACATCAATACATAATTTAGACGACACAACAAACTGCAGTAAACTAGAAAAGTTTTTCTTAAGCGATCTTATATTAATATGCAATAACGTAAGTTTAATCCTCTTTGCATTTATGTAAGAAAATTTAGTTCTAAAGTCATTAATATTAAAACAATTTTGTAACTCACAGTGACTCGACGATAAATCATGTCCCACTGGGTCTACTTTTACCGATTCATAGTAGCTACTTGTTCAAGTATCGTGTCGATGTCTTCCTCACATCTCGCGACGTAGGGCTTCGCATTGTCATCTATACGCGCAAGGACCTTTCCATCTTGAAACCATACGTGCTTGAAGTTTGGCCGGAGTTTTTGCTGCGCCTGCCACAACAATGTTTTATTGCTTTTGGAAAGGGCTTTTCTGATTCGAACTGTAGTATAATTTTTCTCTAATGCGGAGACGTCATCGATGAGGTTATTCACAGTAACAGGTTGCTTTTTTGCAGCCTTCAGCCAAACGTCGGCTTCGATTATGTTTGACAATTTTACGTGTATTAAACCTGGACGGTCTTTTCTTCCATTTAATCGCTTAACGAACGATATATTTTTGTAATCCATCTTTAAAGCGGCGGCCATTTTAACTCCGATGTTAGTCAGGTCTTCATTCGACATTTGTGGAACTCCAGAAACTTCTAATATTTCGTCTATATTCTGTTGTTCGATGCTGCGAACGTACTGTATTAGAGCTTTCACTTCTAGCTGTTGATGTGATTGTTCGTTTTTTATGTCTTGCAGGTGGAAACGCGGCCTTAATCAGCGCATCTGCTAAAGAACTCATTTCTAAACTGTACATTTCTGCTAAACAACTCATTTCCCCGACTGTACATTTCTGCTTAGCACAATTTTCCCTGACTGTACATTTCTGCTAAACAACTCATTTCCCCGACTGAACATTTCTGCTTAGCACAATTTTCCCCGACCGTACATTTCTGCTAAACAACTCATTTTCCCCGACTGTACATTTCTGCTAAGCAACTCATTTCCCCGACTGTACATTTCTGCTAAACAACTCATTTCCCCGAATGTACATTTCTGCTAAGCACAATTTTCCCCGACTGTACATTTCTGCTAAGCACAATTTTCCCCGACTGTACATTTCTGCTAAACAACTCATTTCCCCGACTGTACATTTCTGCTAAACAACTAATTTCCCCTACTGTACATTTCTGCTAAACAACTCATTTCCCGACTGTACATTTCTGCTAAACAACTCATTTCCCCGACTGTACATTTCTGCTAAACATCTCATTTCCCCTACTGTACATTTTTGCTAAACAACTCATTTCTCCGACTGTACATTTCTGCTAAACAACTCATTTCCCCGATTGTACATTTCTGCTAAACAACTCATTTCCCCGACTGTACATTTCTGCTAAACAACTCATTTCCCCGATTGTACATTTCTGCTAAACAACTCATTTCCCCGACTGTACATTTCTGCTAAACAACTCATTTCCCCTACTGTACATTTCTGCTAAACAACTCATTTCCCCGATGTACATTTCTGTTAAACAACTCATTTCCCCGACTGTACATTTCTGCTAAACAACTCATTTCCCCGACTGTACATTTCTGCTAAACAACTCATTTCCCCGACTGTACATTTCTGCTAAACAACTCATTTCCCTGACTGTACATTTCTGCTAAGCACAATTTTCCCCGACCGAACATTTCTGCTAAACAACTCATTTTCCCCGACTGTACATTTCTGCTAAACAACTCATTTCCCCTACTGTACATTTCTGCTAAACAACTCATTTCCCCGATGTACATTTCTGTTAAACAACTCATTTCCCCGACTGTACATTTCTGCTAAACAACTCATTTCCCCGACTGTACATTTCTGCTAAACAACTCATTTCCCCGACTGTACATTTCTGCTAAACAACTCATTTCCCTGACTGTACATTTCTGCTAAGCACAATTTTCCCCGACCGAACATTTCTGCTAAACAACTCATTTTCCCCGACTGTACATTTCTGCTAAACAACCCATTTCCCCGACTGTACATTTCTGCTAAACAACTCATTTCCCCGACTGTACATTCTGCTAAACAACTCATTTCTCCGACTGTACATTTCTGCTAAACAACTCATTTCCCCGACTGTACATTTCTGCTAAGCACAATTTTCCCCGACTGTACATTTCTGCTAAACAACTCATTTCCCCGACTGTACATTTCTGCTAAGCAACTCATTTCCCCGACTGTACATTTCTGCTAAACAACTCATTTCCCCTACTGTACATTTCTGCTAAACACCTCATTTCCCCGACTGTACATTTCTGCTAAACAACTCATTTCTCCGACTGTACATTTCTGCTAAACAACTCATTTCTCCGACTGTACATTTCTGCTAAACAACTCATTTCCCCTACAGTACATTTCTGCTAAACAACTCATTTCCCCTACAGTACATTTCTGCTAAACAACCCATTTCCCCAACTGTACATTTCTGCTAAACAACTCATTTCCCCGATTGTACATTTCTGCTAAACAACTCATTTCCCCGACTGTACATTTCTGCTAAACAACTCATTTCCCCGACTGTACATTTCTGCTAAACAACTCATTTCCCCGACTGTACATTTCTGCTAAACAACTCATTTCCCCGACTGTACATTTCTGCTAAACAACTCATTCTCCCGACTGTACATTTCTGCTAAACAACTCATTTCCCCGACTGTGCATTTCTGCTAAACAACTCATTTCCCCGACTGTACATTTCTGCTTAGCACAATTTTCCCCGACTGTACATTTCTGCTAAACAACTCATTTCCCCGACTGTACATTTCTGCTAAACAACTCACAACTCATTTTCCCGACCGTACATTTCTGCTAAACAACTCATTTCCCTGACTGTACATTTCTGCTAAACTACTCATTTCCCCGACTGTACATTTCTGCTTAGCACAATTTTCCCCGACTGTACATTTCTGCTAAACAACTCATTTCCCCGACTGTACATTTCGTTCGAGTTCGACACAAAACACTACTCACCAACCGTCTTACGCGTTTTGTATGGTTTTTCGATCAGCACGAAAATCTGGCGCGAGTTTCACAGTTTTTACCCATCCTTTGTGGGATCAAATGCTCAACGCCGCTAAAGAAGTTTTCACTTCAATAACAATTATTAACATTAAGAGCCCGGGTTACCCTAGAAATTCTCATACATACGTAATACCAAAATCATTTTGTCATACGAAAGTATTTAACATGTTTGAGTTATTTTTCAGCTTAAAATAGTAATTACCTAGGTTCCTGAACAAAAATTAACTTCAAAATATTTAAACACTAAAAATAGAGTAAAACACTAAAAAATATATACATAAATATTAAATTTACTACAAAATATTTCAACTCTAAAAAATATTTTTTAGTATTTAAATATTTTGTAGTAGATTTACTATTTATTTATATATTTTTTAGTGTTTTACTCTATTTTTTAGTGTTTAAATATTTAGTAGTAAATTTAGTAAAAAAAATTTATACACAAAAAAATTTTTTTTAGTGTTTAAATATTTTGAAGTTAATTTTTGTTCAAGAACCTAGGTAATTACTATTTTAAGCTGAAAAATAACTCAAACATGTTAAATATTTTCGTATGAGAAAATGATTTTGGTATTACGTATGTATGAGAATTTCAAGGGTAACCCAGGCTCTTAAATGGAACACACATTTATAAAGAATTTTAGAAGTTATGAGAATGAAGGTTCTGAATAACGAGCTGTTATTATTTTACATACCTCCTTGTCTTTTAACAGCCATATTAACTTCATGTATAATGGATGTCCATGAATATCATCACCTACAACAACAAAAAGATAAATTGTTAATTTCTATTAACATGAATGCTTAAAAGTTAATATTAGCTCCTTATTTTGTAGTACACAAAAGCACTCTGTCTAATTTTAGTCTGTCATATACAGCAGTAGCCTTTCGAGGGTAACCCGGGCTCTTAAATGGAACACACATTTATAAAGAATTTTAGAAGTTATGAGAATGAAGGTTCTGAATAACGAGCTGTTATTATTTTACATACCTCCTTGTCTTTTAACAGCCATATTAACTTCATGTATAATGGATGTCCATGAATATCATCACCTACAACAACAAAAAGATAAATTGTTAATTTCTATTAACATGAATGCCTAAAAGTTAATATTAGCTCCTTATTTTGTAGTACACAAAAGCACTCTGTCTAATTTTAGTCTGTCATATACAGCAGTAGCCCCGTATGCCCTTGCCCTTAGTCAGACCTAGTGGGTTATGGTAATGGATGACCAAAACAACATAACAAACATAGGAAGAGATCTAATATGATCATATAGATTTAGCGTTGCCAGGTTGCTAGACCGAAAAGCCAGCAGTCAACTTGGCCGGACATTAGTACAAAAAAGCTCTAAACATCAAAAGCTCAATAAATCTAAACACAATTTAACATCTAATAGCTCTACAATTTTACATCTCATTAGGTGTCCGTCAACCGTCTAAAAGTAGGACTTTTATATAAAGTTATAGATTCTAGGCTCTACAAAAGCCGGACTCTCTTTAATTTTGGCCGGACACGCAAGCGAAAAGCCTGACTTATGTAATTAATTTGAACATGCCATAGTACAGAATACCTACCTGCTATTCCGAGGACCAATATTTCATCAGTAACATTTATATCCTCATTGGAGTTTCTTTTGCAATAATTGTGATCACTTAGAGCATTTCGGTCTGAAACAATTGAGTGCATTTCAGATTATTGGTACACAAAATATGTAAAAAACATTGGTAAAGTTAACAAGCATCTACACAACTTAAATCTCAATGCTAATAAAGTCTTAAGGGGTTCACACACAGAGCAGGTAATGTATATTAATATACATTACATCCCGGGATGTATAGCTTTACATTATATTAATCTATCACACACACAACAGGTAATGTAATGTATCTTTCCCTACATTTCAATGGTAGCCTTGAAACACATTTCAGCTGCAAATTTTTGAACATCCTATGAAGAGAAGAGATGTATATTTTACACGGAAATGTATTTAGATGTATCAAAATGTAAATACATATATAATATTTTCATATAGCTCTGTATCTTAAGATACGAAGATGTAAAAATATACATTATAGCTGTTGTGTGTGGTCTCCTGAAAGATGTATCTATAATTAGTATATGGTATAATTTACATCTTTACATTACCTGCTCTGTCTGTGACATGTCTTTGAATACATCTACATGAGTTGAAACCTGACATACCTGACAAAATATTATGTAGTTTTATCTACTTAGATATAAAAATTAGAAGTTAAACTTACCAGATTCGCTGGGCATTAGGGGTACGCAGTGTTCTATTTCAACATCCGTAAAGAGACATGGATAGGAATACCTAAGTGTCTTGCCTTCTTCGTCAAATTGATCTATATCAAAATGTTTTTCGCAAACACGTTTCCGAAGAAGTTGCTCTTTAGATAGGCCGATGAGGATAGAATTAGTTGGCACCAGGAAGGACATCCACAGGGTTCTTGTCATTCTTTGGGAAAGAAAAAAGCCGATGCGTTTCGCTGGTTGAGGAGCAACACAATAGTCCCATAACGACAATTAAACAAGCTTTTACAGTAGCACACTATAAAATACTGCTATATTGTATCAAAAAACAGCGGAGTAATTGATTAATTTGGATCAACTCAAGCAAGAAGCGAGGATTTACAAAGTATCAGCACACTCAACGCGGCTAGTCAACACAATAAACAAAATACGTCACAAAATGGCGACGTCACAGATTAAGAGTTATATTATAGTAGAGGCGACGTCACAGATTATGAGTTGGGCGATCGCAGCGCCAAAGCGGCACATTTGGAAACTGCACTGTCACACCCGTCTGAGACTTTTCCTTTTCCAGGCCCCAGGCATCGGCGCAAATTGTTATAGTTAAACAAAAATTCGAGACAGTAATAAAAACTAACGTTCTTGGACTATGTGCTGTATCGAAACAAGTGTAAATTACTCATAACCACATGGATCTAGCGTCTACACCGTCGAATGCCTCGGATAGCAATGAATATCCTGGCGCCACACCGTCGCAGTTTGATACTTCTCATGATGCAAACACAAAACGTCGCAGGTAACCCAAATTTTATATACGATGGACCTCCTCATTATATCCTTTGATTTATTGTATATTTACCATAACATTCCAGCTCGTCGAGGTCGATAAAACGTAGGCGGTTCGACGATGAATTAGTAGAGTACAGTCTTAGTCTGCCCGGCGCGTCGATGGGAAAAGGGGAGAAGAGGATGCGCACGCAGTCCTACACGAGTCAGGTTCCTGAGTTCCTCGCCGTGGTCACTCCGAAACCGCCAGCACCGACAAACGAGCGCCGAAGGGCAAGTAAAGGCGCTGGTGGCGGCCCAGGACGTAAATCCCATCGCAAGGGACAGCTCAGTCAATTATCTACTAAAGATTTAGGAAGGTGGAAGCCTACTGATGATCTTGCTCTTATTATTGGTGTTCAACAGGTAGGTAAGGTTTAAACAATTTATATGCAGTAAATAGTAAAAAAGCATTATTTTTGCCTCATTTCTATAATTATAAATAACAGTTACATTAACTTATATTACAACTTTTTAATTTATTACCTATAAATTTCAGACAAATGATCTACGAATGGTGCATAGGGGTATAAAGTTTTCATGCCGATTCACAGTTGGAGAGTTACAGTCACGTTGGTATGCATTGCTGTATAATGCAGAAATATCCCGAGTGGCTATAGCGGCTATGCGTAATCTCCATCCGGACTTGGTGGCACATGTACAACAACAGGCCTTGTATTCTACAGCTGAAGAGGAATTACTTGGTAGCTTATCAAGTGTGAGTATATTTTATTTTTATGATTAACCTTCAAGCGGGCGCGTGCTTTTTTTGTAACGGCAGTGGTCGCGCGCAACCTAAAAGACGTTGTAGGTGAATTTCATAAATTTAATTATTATTCTTTTTAAAAGTAATCAGTTCACTCAGAAAATTAAATGTATTTCTAGTAAAAACTTAGTTATAAAATCTGGTGACCCGAAGTAGCTTATCTTGTGTGAACAGGGGCAGAAAAAGGGGCGGAATTTTCCTATCCTAGCTCCAAATTTTGCTTCATCTAGCAATAGCACTCGATGTCATTGGTCAACCACAACTTAGTTTTATAAATAAACATAAAATTTGCCTCAATTATTTGAAAACTACATATAAAATTATAAGACGCGCGCAGAGTCTTTTCGACGCCGGCGCCGAGACCAAAACAATTGAGCTCCATGCTGCAAAGGGGATTTAGAGAGTGAGTGTAAGCTATTTGTTTGGTACATAGATACATTATGAAAAGCTACTGAGAGAATGATATGGATTCAAAGAGAAATATAGATAATATCAACGAAAATGTATTGAGAGGAGACGATTCGACGTCGCGCGACCGCTTGAAGGTTAAATAGCCATGCGGCGCACTTACAAATCAATATTTTGTCACGGCGCCCTTCCCTAGTCTCTACCTAGCTATCACAAAAAGATACATTTAAATAAACACCTTTAATGATTATAGTTAGGTTAAGCAAGTAAATAATTATAAACAAATATAAATTAATCATCTGCCTGCTTTATAATTCATAATATTATAATTTTATTTTATAATATTTGTGAATTGTGGTTATGGATAATGATGGAGGATCGACTCACGGCGCCCCTCTTGCCTTTCCACGGCGCACCAGGGCGCCGCGGCGCACAGTTCCCTTAGGGTTAGATGGCTATTTAATCACCACTTTCTGATTAAGTGCCAAATAGGCTATTCACAGCTTTTTTGACAGATTCTCCATACTTCATCTGTCAAGTGGTGGATAGCCTATATGAGAAGTTGAGTAAGATAACTGCTATTATTTGATTTGTAAATAAAGATTTTTCTTCTATGCTATGATTTGAGAAACATAATTTTTCTTGTAGCATACCAACAGAGAATACTTTTAAAAATATTATTCTTATTTCAGAATTCACATCCAGCAATAGAGAAATTTCAAGAGTTATTGGAACAAAACCCTCATGTTTTCTACCCCACTAGAACAGCCAAATCTCTGATGGCACATTGGCAGCTCATGAAACAGTATCAGCTGTTACCTGACCAAGTTGTGTTACCATTACCTAAAGGTTGGAAAATTATCTCATCTTTGAGTATTTATGTTAACAGAAGTCCACCATTTCTATCCTAAACTACTGAACCAATTTGGATCTTTCAATTGAAGAGAGAACATAAATGAATGACATGTGCGGTTCCCGCGCAATAAATTTAAATCGCAAAATAATCTAAATTATTGGCTATATTATTGCTACTCATAACCTTTCATATATTTTAATAAAAAACCGAATACTCTTTGAGAAGTAGTAAATTAGTTTTAGTGGAAAATGTAAATCATGGCTTCTTAGGTCTATAATGTTCTTGTAAGTCAAATGTATCTCATGCTATTTTCTGTCAATTCTTTAGGTCAAGGAGATGATGTGTTGACATTCTCTGATGCAGAGGACACAATGAATGACAATGAGTTACAGGACTACAAAGAAGACGGGATTGACGTGGAAATGCAAATAGCTGATAGGTAAAATACTCAATTGATAACTAAGCAGTTGGCAAATATTTTTAATTTCCTCGGGTTATGTCGAGTCCAGCCATAATCAAGATCAATATTAAATTGACATAACCCAACCAAAATTAGCTACATTCTACGAATAATAAAAACTAAGGAAGAGTAACTGCGTCAAAAAATTTGTTCCGATTCTACAAAATGTGACCTGAATACATGCAAGAATTTTGTGTAGTTATGGAAGACGGCTTTATTTTGTCAATTTGAATGTAGTGTTTCTTAGCTATTGCCATAATATTACTTTAGTATGCGAAAAGAACCTTGAGAACCAAATTCAAAACGATTGAAGTATGGGAGTTATGTTTCCTTAGTTTTTACTATACGTAGGCTGAATATTATACTATGTATGCTGTATAAATAAACAATGTATTACAGACTTTAGGGTATGTCGCGCAAAATTTATTTTCTTCGTGCCTTTGAGTATCTTTTAACATTTTCTGTCACAATTTGTGTGAACCTACTCTCGCCTACATAATATGTGAATGACCGCAAATCCCCATAACTCTACAGGATCGAAAAGAAGAACATCAGACTGCTGGAGAACTCGCTCTCCCGCTGGCAAGTGCTGGTGCAGTCCGTAGCCGGGAGCAGTGTGGAGCTAGACAAGAACACACTGGCCGTGCTGCGGGGAAGACTCGTCCGGTATCTCATGAGGAGTAGAGAGGTATGTAGCTTTCGAGGGATTTTGATAACCTTGCTTAACATGTCGGATGTCCACATTAGACTAATAGGCTAGCGATGAGCAAAGCAAGACCAAGACCAAGACTCAACCAGTCTTGGTCTTGGTCTTGCTCAAATCTGTCTGGTCTTGGTCTTGGTCTTGCACGCCTAGTCTTGGTCTTGGTCTTGCGAAAAGTCTTGGTCTTCCAACCATTTTTCAAAACTGTAAACGTTTTAATTCTCTCGAAAAAACATTTCAAACCTAAATTATTAGACTAGCTACATGATCTTATCTTAATTTAATTTAATTTAATTTTTTTAGTATTAAAATATTTTGTAGTAAATTTACTATTTATTTATATATTTTTTAATGTTTAAATATCTAGTAGTAAATTTACTACAAAATATTTCAATAAGTACTAAAAAATATTTTTTAGTGTTTAAATATTTTGTAGTAATTTTTTGTGCAGGAACCTAGGTAATTACTGTTTTAAGCTGAAAAATAACTTAAACATGTTAAACATTTTCGTATGAGAAAATGATTTTGGTATTACGTATGTATGAGAATTTCGATGGCACCCGGCCCCTTAAGAGAATGATTCTTGAATTGAAAATACTAATGAAAAGCCGAGAGCCAACTCAGCATATAGTATGATCTTTTAGCTGAAATAAGTCCTTAAGAAAAAAAGAACTTTCCCTCGGATTTCTTCTAGCGTATTTTTAGGGTTCCGTAGCCAAGTGGCAAAAAACGGAATCCTTATTATAGATTCGTCATGTCTGTCAGTCCTTTCCGTCCGTCCGTATGTCACAGCCACTTTTCTCCGAAACTATACTATTGAAACTTGGTAAGTAGGTGTAGTTTGTGAACCTCATTAAGATTTTGATACAAAAATAGAAAAAGTATTAAAAATTATAGGGGTCCCCATATATACAACTGAAACAATTTTTTTTTATCGCGCGTTGCGAAAGGGGGCTAGACGGAAAAAGTTGTAACGACACTTTTTGACCGACACTTTTTTCAACAGACAGATCAAGATAGATGCGGTATCTATCTTGATCTATGTCTGTGCTTTTTGCTATAGCTGTAAGCCGTGCGGCGTGCGCGTGTTTCTCTGTCTGTCTCTCTCTCATAAAAAGCAAGCCAGTTATGATTTTTTTTCTTTTTTTTTAGTGTATACAGGTTTTTTGTACTTAAGAAATAACTTCGTTCCAATCCGAATCGAAATCCGGGTGTCTCTTGACATCTCTTAAGTATTTTTTTTCATCTAACATGTTATGCGTGTGATGTATGAAAATGAAAATGAAAATGAAAAAATATTTATTGTTTTCACCACAAACACAAATATTATTACAAATAAATGATAAGGGAGACTGGTGCCTAAGCTAGGCATAGCCTGTATTTCAAGACACCAGACCTCCATGGAGGTCTGGTGTCTTGAACCTCCATGGAGGTCTGGTGCCTGTATTTGACCTGAAATACAGGCACCAGACCTCCATGGAGGTCTGGTGCCTGTATTTCAGGACACCAGACCTCCATGGAGGTCTGGTGTCCTGAAATACAGGCTAATCATTAAAGTTAGATATTAAGAGCTATTAAGGGGCCGGGCTACCCTCGAAATTCTCATACATACGTAATACCAAAACAATTTTCTCATACGAAAATATTTAACATGTTTGAGTTATTTTTCAGCTTAAAATAGTAATTACCTAGGTTCCTGTTAGCCTAGTAAACGAATGCTCGAAATGGGGGTGTGCTTGGAAAAGTCGAAAGCAGAAATTATGACTACGCCACTTTCCTTTTCAGAACAACTTTTCACACAAGATCTGCCTTTTCGGCCGCCACGTCAAATTTTTAGTTTAAATGCATGGTTACATAAACTTGCATAGTCGGTCTTGGTCTTGTTCTTGCACACCTAGTCTTGTTCTTCTACGATAACATGGCGCGCCCCTCCAAAATCAAAGTATGTTGTCAAAACGTTTGAAGTGCGTTGTCTTGCGCGGTAGGCTAGTTATGATTTGTTGGTCAACTGACCAACAAATCTTGGTAATAAGTGACATTAACAGAAATATTACGTGTACTGTGATTGGTTGAATACTTACTACATACAAACTCTTTAATAAGGATGTGACTACACACATTGAAACAGTCATTTGGAGGGGCGCGCCATATTATCGTAGTTGATCTCTAGTCTTTGTCTTGGGCTTACATTTTTTGCAAGACCAAGACCAATTTTGCTCATCACTAGGGCCCGGATTTATATGTAAATACATATTTTTATTTTACGCGATTTTCAGCCTAGAATGTGTTTTTACACGAATTATCATGTTTAGACTGTGAAAAACCAAGTTTTATTTTCCATATTTTTCCATACTTTAGGGTTTTACAAAGATAAGTCCGTATTTTGCAAGAAAATGTCACAATCATCCATATTTTCACAAATATACAAAAAAAAAAATACGTTCCCGCCACCAAGCGGCTGCCTTTTTCGTTACTCTCGCGTTTTATCGTCGTATTCTGTTTTCAAAGAAGATTATTGAAGAAATAGAAAATAAAGTTTCAGATGCTGAAACTTTATTTTCTATTTCTTCAGGTCAGGTTCTGAAGGTCCTGTTACTGACATGGCTAAACTGAAGTAAAAAAAATATCGTGAATTGTGAGTTGTGAACTTGTGACGTGCAGGGATCATTTAGCCAATATTAAGCGAACCGACGATCTTCACGCCGGTTTTCTGTGAGCCTCTCCGATATAGTCCCTCTATGCTTAGGAGATCTAAGGATGCTTAGAGGACTATATTATGGAGAGCTAAGGCTGCTTTGGAGAGCTAAAGCTGCTTAGGGGACTATTTGGAGAGCTAAGGCTGCTTAGGGACTATATGGAGAGCCAAGGCTGCTTAGGGGACTATTTGGAGTGCTAAGGCTGCTTTGGAGAGCTAAAGCTGTTTAGGAGAGTATATGGAGAACTAATGCTGCTTAGGGGTCTATTTGGAGAGCTAAGGCTGCTTTGGAGAGCTAAAGTTGCTTAGGGGACTATATGGAGAGCTAAGGCTGCTTAGGGGACTATTTTGAGAGCTAAAGCTGCTTAGGGGTCTATTTGGAGAGCTAAGGCTGCTTAGAGGACTATTTGGAGAGCTAAGGCTGCCTTTTTCGTTCCTCTCGCGTTTTATCGTCGTATTCTGTTTTCAAAGAAGATTATTGAAGAAATAGAAAATAAAGTTTCAGATGCTAAAGGTCCCTCCTGTTACTGACATGGCTAAACTGAAGTAAAAAACATATATCGTGAATTGTGAGTTGTGAACTTGTGACGTGCAGGGATCATTTAGCCAATATTAAGCGAACCGACGATCTTTTTTTTTAATGACATAAGGGGGCAAACGAGCAAACGGGTCACCCGGTTTTCTGTGAGCCCGTGGTATTTCTCCGGTCGAGCCGGCCTATTCGTGCCGAAGCATGGCTCACCCACGTCAAATCATGCAGCATGACGTGCGTTACGCGCTGTCATGCTTGCAATATAATCGGCATGTCATGCAAGTTGCACAATTAATACTGTCACGTGCATGTTCATTCCCAGACCAAGCACGCATAGGCAAAGCCAGTATAGCATATTTCCGGCCTACCAAATATGCAGAGGCAAAGCCAGCATAGCATATCGCACCTTTGGTAGAACAAGGACACAATTGCAGTTTTTGCAATTTTACAGGAGAGTCATTTTAAGATATTTTTTGTACTTAATGTGGTCTAGCTATGTTAATAATGTTCTAAGGTTGTTCTGCTTTGTATGACATAAACTATATACTATATTCTTTTAGGTGTATCGTTTACAAATATTAAAAACTGCTAGTTTATTTTTTTAATAATTATTTTTCGAAAGTAGGTGTATATTTATGCCCTTGTTCCACCAACAAGAAAATTAATAAGTAAATATGACCGTATCTTAAGCTTTAAGTTTGGATAATTTTGGAATGAAAATAACGTGTTTTTTGTATAAATGTTTTATTTTCTTAAACATTTCGAAATCCGCAGTACTTTATCACAAAAATAGAGATCAAAACTCACTTTTTCCTAGCAAAAATCTTTGGAATCGCTTTAAAAATTGTAATAAGATAACAGTATCATTCATTCATTCATTCATTCATTCATTCATTCATTCATTCATTCATTCAGTATCAAAATAAAAGTAATGTACAAATTTCAATTTCAATTTTTAGTTATAGATTAATTAACTTAGCAAAAATAACAGGTTATACATTTGATTTAATATTTTTACCTAAATCAGCATTTGTTATAGATATATCCATTGTGTCATTGTCTAAAATGTTGCTTTCCTTAATGGGATTCTGACTTTGGATATTTTTATCAATCCATGTCTCAACCATTTTTTTAGCTGTAAAATCTTAAAATAAATTAGTTTTAGTATATAAAATTATAGGTAATTAACTAATATAATAAGTCTATGAGATCCTTACCCGTTGACGAATTTTCGTTTGAAATTGTCACAGTCTTAAGGCACTCATCTCCTTCACAAAAAGTACTATCAGACTTGGCATCAGTTTCTTTAGTCTGATAATTACTTTTAGCATTAAGCATCATTAAATTTTTTTTACTACGCGATTCCATCTTTATTTTCTGAAAATTAAAAGATATTTTTCAAATCAAAAACATTTTATAAATCAATTTACGTTACTCTTAAAGTAAAGAAATTATTAATTGGATGCGGGCTCAAACTCAAATCCCATTTTTTTTTATTAGGTCACTATAGTTGTAAACGTGCGAATAAAAAATTGAAAAGGTACATAATTGAATTTACCAATGATAATATTTCAGTTATTTGTATTAACAAACATTAAATCATAGTCTAATCCACATCAATAAGACTACACTTTAGAATGACAAAGAAGAAATTGTTATTAAGTCCATCCAGATTTGTTTGCAATTGGAATAACAAAAACACATTTACTTTTAAGACCATGGAATAAAACAAATCTTGGACAGACAAGGGCACAATTGTCTGAACGACTTTGTCCTCCCAATTTTAAAATCATAAACTAGGCATAAGTGTGACAAATATGGCTATGTCGTTCCAGAAATCAAAAACATTAAAGGGCATATTTACCTATACGGCGTTAGCGCTCCAAGTGACGGCTACCTCGGTCCCCGCCGATGGCACAACTGACCAATGAGACTTTGTCGCGCCAAGAGAGTAACAAAATGGCGCCAAAAAGACAATGCCACTATTTCCATCTGGCGGTTTTTTGAAGGAATTAAACGAATGTCTTTGTCCCTCCAGTTCAAAGGGCCTTTTTTAAAGCATTTCTGCATATTTAAGTCATTTTGGCAATTTATGACAATTGTGCCCTTGTTCTACCAAAGGTGCGATATTTCTGGCCTCTATCTCTTTGTTAACTGTCACGAGTGACTCTTTTCTTACCTACACTAAAACAACGTTTAATCATTGTAATTTTATACTCCATATTTTTTCCATGTTTCTATTTTATACTCCGTATTTTTCCATATTTTCGATTTTTAAGTCCATATTTTATGTACATATTTTGGATTTTTTAATACATATTTTTCCGGGCCCTACTCATCACTAACATAGGCCCACGGCCTCGTGGTCCAAGGGGCCCCTCACGGCTCAACCCTTGGACCACGAGGATTTTCAAATATTTGCGAGTATGATAAAACATTCTTTCTCATTTCAAAATCCGTCCGATTTTGATTCATCAATCAGTGGGCCTCGCAAAACATATCTTGCTTACATCAGATTTTGGTCTTGCCCTGCCACTGTTGGTGAATATTTTGACATCATCCAATCTGCAATCAGAAACACTATCAAATAGATAAACTTTAGTAAGATAAACTCTGAAACTGGCCATGAGTAGCTTTATCCTTTTTATGTATATTTTAACAAAGATGGACGTTATTCGTATTTTTTCTAGAATAATGTAATATCGCAACTACTAAGTATACAATTTTGTACTACTACTTCATTGGTCAAATATATTTTTCCTATTATTTTTATTTATTATACACCATAAAAGAAGGCGTGAGCGTGCACAGTGCAACCTTTAATTGATAAACCATTATCGTTATTGAATAACAAATTCATTTATTATTTAAATAACATTTTTCCTTTGTAATAATGTGTTAGTAAATTAGTAAGGGGGGTATTACATTATCATTTATATTGGATCATTTATAGGATCATATATAGGATCCAATAAAAATGATCATTTGATCATATCTGCATATTACATTATCATATATCATTGATCCTATTTTACGTCATATATGGTTTCAATAGCCAATGGGGAGCGCTAACGCTGACAGGTATTGACATCAGTGTTACTAGATCTCGGAGAATTCGATTTGTCAAAAGACATCGTCATGTTTAATATGGCTTGTTTTTCTTATTTCAGCAAGATTATTCAAGTATATAATTAGAAAAAGAATTACATTACATTATTTGAAACATATTAATGAACAAGAAATTAAAAACTCTTTTTTTATTATATAACTGGCAACACCACCGTATTGGATCCAATCTCTCAGCAAATGTCAAAAATCTATGATCAAGGAAGAAATGAATCATTTATCTATATTATATTATCCAATATAAATGACTCAATGATCTAGGATCCAATATAAATGATAATCTAATACCCCCCTAAAAGAAGTTTCAATTACTACGGCCTTATAATATTATGAGAGTTATGCCTTTTAGTACCTTGAAACTTTCTCGCACTGAAAATACCTGTCTAATGGCACGAAATATTTTCTCGACATCGTGTTATATTGGATTGAAAAATCACAGGTTTACGGATTTTTTTCAGACATATTTAGTTTTTCCAGATAGACTGGAAATCTATGCTAACGACAAGGACCAGTCTCAAAGAAATAAACACAAAAAATCTATACGCGAATTCTAAATGTAATGGTAAAAATTAAAATGAAACAACATTCCACTTTTTTACGGTACCGTACCCAAAGGGTAAAAATGGACCTTATTAGTAAGACTTCGATGTCTGTCCGTCTGTCTGTCTCCAGGTTAGAGAGTTAAAATTTTCACATAATATTATTATGTATTTCTGTTGCCGCTATAACAACAAATACTAAAAACAAAATAAATTAAATATTTAAGGGGGGCTCCCATACAATAAACGTGATTTTTTTTTCGGCATTTTTTGCTTGACATCAATAATGGCAACAGGTAGGCACTTGAAATTTTCACAAAATCCTCAATTGGGATGATTACAAGGTCAAAGATTTATTTTTTATTTTTATTAAATAAGGGGGCAAACGAGCAAACGGGTCACCTAATGGTAAGCAACTACCGTCGCCCATGGACACTCGCAACATCAGAAGAGCTGCAGGTGCGTTGCCGGCCTTTTAAGAGGGAATACGCTCTTTTCTTGAAGGTTTGCAGGTCGTATAGGTCCGGAAAAACTGCTGGTGACAGTTCATTCCAGAGTTTTACAGTGCGCGGCAGAAAATTACGCGAAAAACGCACTGTGGTTTAGATTTTAGATTAGCGAATTTTGTTATTAAAATAAAGAAATAACGGTAAAAAATAAGTGTTTCCAAAATTTCAGCTTGATAGCTTTTGTATTTTTTTGTTATGCGCCTTCAAAGTTGGATATTCAAGTCGTTTTTTTTTCAGTTAAATTTCTTAATATTTGTATACCGTTCGATAACTTATGTAATTTAAAGCAACTTTTGTTATGAAACCACTTTCATAAACGCAATAAATAATATAGCTACCGAACAAAAATCTCCCGCGATGCCTACAAACAGCTCTAAGGTGACGTCATAATCGAGTTGCATTTTGTATGGAGCGTTTCGGGCAGGTTCATTTTATGAGATGTTTGAATTGTCATATCTTGGTGAATTTTTAAGCTATCAGAGTAATTCTTTCACCGATGTTTCTATTTTTAAAGGTCTTTCAATTACTAATAAGAAAAAAAAATAGTCATCATGCCTATTGTCTGTGATTGTGACTTTAATAATTAAAAATAAAATAAAAAATTACGGGGGGCTCCTATACAAAAAACACAATTTTGGCCTCTTTTGTCTCTATAATGGTACGGAACCCTTCGTGCGCGAGTTCGACTCGTACTTAGCCGATTATTTACATAAGACGTAACGTATAATCATGAAGGAAAAGTCTTAAAAACTTAATCTAAAATCAGGAATGAAACGTTTATTTTCATATATAAATCTTCGTAAATCAAAGTAATGTAGAATTATGTTAATAGTATTGGTACAACTAATATATATTCTGTGATAGTACTAATTTGATGGTGATCAAATAATAATTAATGACAACTACTATTAACAGTCACATAAAACAATGTGACACTATTTAATTACCCAAGCTGCTGGTTGAAAATTAGGATAAATAATGAAATATAGGTCACTAGCAACCTGCCCCGGCGTCGCACGGGTATAAAATATATAGCCACTGAAAAAATGATCAAAATCGATAGCCTATGATCCTTCACGTGGTCTACTTCTTATGTGTGGCAAATAACATAAAAGTTGCTCCAGTAGTTCGCGAGATAAGCCCTTTCAAATAATTTCCCCCGTTTTTTCCACATTGTCCTATTAGTCGTAGCGTGATAAAATATAGCCTATAGCCTTCTCAATAAATGGGCTATCTAACACTGAAATAATTTTTCAAATCGGACCAGTAGTTTCTGAGATTAGCGCGTTCAAGTTAGCTCTTTCAAATAATTTTCCCCGTTTCTTCCACATTTTCCTCTATTTCCTCGCTCCTCTTAGTCTTAGCGTGATAAAATATAGCCTATAACCATCCTCGATAAATGGACTATCTAACACTGAAAGAATCATCAAAATCTGTTGCGTGGTTTTAAAGATTAAAGGGAACAAAGGGACATGAGGGAAAAAAAGCGACTTTGTTTTTTAATAAGTATAGATATAGATGAACGCATGACGCACTTAACTAATTAATGCTGTCCAGACGTCTTGTACACTACAAAAGATTATAATACATCATAGACAATAGACAAAAGACGATACAAAATCCAATAAGCACCCATCGATTAAAAGCAGAATGCAATATAAAAAAATTGTATGCATAGATAAAAATGAAATCGATTGACCCTCGACCAACCAAGGACGCGATGCCCTAATAACACGACAAATGATGTGACCTATACATACAGATGTATATGTTGTAATACATTTTAAATTACTTAGGAAGTCAGGCGTGTTCGAGGAAATATAATCTTTGTACAGCTTTTTAACGGCAAATTCTTTAACACTTACCCTTCTTAGCAAAAATATGTCATTTTATTAGTTAGGGTATGATACAATGCATACAGGATATTGGATACTTAATACAATGTTTTGTCCTTGCCTGGGACGTTAAATTACATGAAATTCGCTCGGAAGACAAACTCAAAACCTTTTGTATCTTATTCATTGTTTAATATTTTTGCTACTCAGTAAGGTGGTTAATGTTGGGACTTCGGAGCAGCCCCGGATCTTCAATTTTTTTAGGAAGGGCAAAAACTGAAAAATGCCGCCCCGCCTAACTTTTTTTTTGGTCGGGAAATGCTATTACTCATCCCCGGCAGCATTGGGGCAGGACAACTGGGGTATGTGGGGCTTGCTACGGCCGAAGAGATGGTAAGTGGCCGCAGCTGTTTTTTGTTCCGCAAATAAATCTATAGCCTTGTCATAATTTAACTCGTGTGCAATAAGATTTTCTATCGCTAAGATTGCAAGACCCGATAAGCGTTCCTGGCTCATAGAAGATGGCAAATAATTTTTAATCAGTTTTAGTTTGCTAAAACTTTGCTCGCAGCTTGCGGACGTAGTAGGAAGCGTAGAGTAAATTCGCAGAGCAATACAAATGATATGGCCATGAAATTGCTGTACTTGTGCTATTATTTATTCCGTGGTCAAAGTTAAATAAATGATTAGTTGTCCATTGGCCCGTGAAGTGTGAATTTGGCCGCCCCCTGAATTTGTCGCCCGGGGCATAGGCCCCGGCTTAACCCCCCCCCCCCCCCCTAGATCCGGGGCTGCTTCGGAGTTAGTCTAGACTCTAGGGTAGCTAATTAGATATTTGAGAAAAGATTATGTCTTCCCTTTCTCAAATTTAGAAGAACAGGACAGGATCAGGGGTTCCCAATCTTTTCCAGCCATCGTCGCCCTTTTCCTAGTTATTTAAAATAAATAAATAAATAAATAAATAAATGGTAATAAATACAATCACTAAAAATTCCACAGAAAGAGATTTGGGGCCTGTTTCGCCACTTCCTGATAAAGTGCCGAATAGGCTATTCACAGCTTTTTTGACAGATTCTTCATATTTCATCTGTCAAGTTAAGTGGTGGATAGCCTATTCGGCACTTATCAAGAAGTGGTGAAACAGGCCCCAAATCTCTTTCTGTGGAAGTTTTAATGATTGTATTTATTTTATTCCTAACTGTTATTATTTTACTAAGTAGTTTACAAAACTCAAGTATTTCCAATTTCTATCATCTTGCTTTGACATTTGTGTAGTTTCGGCGTTACTTGCTGTTGCTACTTCCTGCGGCTTTCCCGCGACTGACAATTTCAGAACCTTTGATCTGAATGTTACTCTTTTGGGTGATAGGTTATCTTTAAACAATTGGTATTTCCCGGGCGATTCCGAGGTGATATGATAAGCCTAGCTGTTATGTTGTTATAGCAACAAAAACATCTCGTTTAAGGCGTACAAAAATAATACAATAAAAACTGTTTTCACCTACCTATGTTATAGGTAAAACATATTAAAATTTTGTTATGTATTGCATCATAGATCTTTTATGAAGTCGTTATAAACGGTTTTAATAATTCACGAGAGAATTTATAACAATATCAAAATTTTATAAAAAGTGAAGATACAAAATATTCGTGTCTTCGTGTAATTTTTATAGTTAAAATAAAATAAATATGAAATGACAACATATTTTATTATAAAATCGTGATAATATGAACTTGTAATTTGTTTCGATAACTTAGTGAAGAAACGATAGAATATATTAGTTAAATAAGTAGCCATCTGTTATTAAAAATAATTATTTTTCTTTCATTTTAATAGTTACTTCAACCCCAGATAGAATAACCATACCGGTAAGATTTAATAAAGTTACCACCAGCTGAAAAATATAAGTATTTTTGTTAATATTTTAAGCTTTTAAGTTTTACACCAAATTGTTTCGTAATTACTAATTATTAAAAAAATATGTGTTTTCAAAAGCCTATGCAAAGGTAGAGAATTATATTAAAAGCGTTTTAGTGTCAGTTGTATCTCGATCTAAAAGCTTATGATTACATACAGCGCTAGTTACGCTTGACTTGTTTCTATTATAATTATAACGTACTAGGAACGCGATAATTATCAAGTTAGTGCAAAGTATTCAAATTACAATTACTGTATGCGGAATATTGTTACACTACTAGCTACAACAAATGCAGGATTATGTATTACTAGTTGACGCCCGCAAAATAAGTTTAGTGCGCCGGGCGCGTGCACCGTACATTTTTCCCAGATAAGAAGTATCCAATGTCCTTAACCGGGATTTAACTCCCATAAGTAAGTAGACCATACGAAATTTCACCAAAATCAGGTTCAGTGGTTTGCGCGTGAAGAGGACAGATACACTTTTGCATTAATAACATTAGTATGGATTTATAATCCCAGAATTTTGTTTCAAACAATGATTGTGCAGTCTTTTCATTTTTGAAACCTTGACTTGTATAAACTTACTTCCTCATTACTCCTTAATCCTTATTATTATAAATATCTACACTGTTCTGAATATTATGTTTTGTGTGTAGTGTAGTAATAGTAGTAGTAGTAATGAGTTTAATAGTTGCTTGATTGATAAGGATAAAATGTTGAAAACTATAACATCTGTGTGTGAATCTATTTATTATTAAGGGTTATTTTTGAGGTGTGACAGTTCTCAATACTATTTTGATTCCCTTTTCTCGCTTTGCAAATATATTCCTGACTATAAGGTTAATGGTAATTAAGTCATGGCAATTTATAATCATAGAATTTCACGGTTATAACAATGTCATACAGTTGCTTATCGCACTGAGTGTGGTTGCGTAGTTGTACAATATCATTATCCTTAGAAATCTACTGTAAAAGACAAATAATGCCAGAGAATATGTCAGAAATTAAACCTGCAATAGAAAATGCCTAAATTAAAAAATAATAATAAGTTAAAAAAAAAATAGTAACTGGTACTTACTACAGAATAAGTACTTACTAACGTAGAATTATTTTTTCTTTATGTCGCTAGAATCTAGATGATACAGGGTCTATGACCTGCCAGTACCATACAAAAAATATTCTTAGAACTATCTTCGTACTGTGTCAAAGAACTACAAATAAATTGTTTTCGTTGAGGAAAATGAAGAGACCTATATCTTAATCCTAATTGTTGGCGATTTTGTCTATCAATCTAATCAATAAGCCTCCTTAAGCACCCGATAAAACGCCAATGTGAAGGCATTGTTGTAATTTCTGAATGATGTTGTTGCAGCGTACGCAAAACAGTCCTATTGTCTTGAATGTAGAAAAGTTTTTAAACTGTTGGCCATGTAGTGGAACCTTGGCAATGTCATGTGAATATCTTGATACATATCTATATCTATACTTATGATAAAACGAAGTAGCTTTTTTTCCCTCATGTCCCTTTGTTCCCTTTAATCTTTAAAACTACCCAACGGATTTTGATGATTCTTTCAGTGTTAGATAGCCCATTTATCGAGGAAGGTTATAGGCTATATTTTATCACGCTAAGACTAATAGGAGCGAAGAAATAGAGGAAAATGTGAAAAAAACGATTTGAAAAATTCTTTCAGTGTTAGATAGCCCATTAATTATTGAGGAAGGCTATAGGCATAATTTTTTCAGTGGCTATATATTTTATACCCGTGCGACGCCGGGGCGGGTCGCTAGTTCTTGATAAACTACACTTAGTTGAACGTTTTGACTCCAATTCGACTATGAAATTAATCGCTTAATATAACTGTAAAACAAAGTATAATATCGTAAGTATAATATCGATTTGTAACATTACAATAGTTATATAATGTTATTCATTGTGTTTAATGCTAATTCTACATCTCCAACTTCTACAATCTTTACTTACATAGCTATAATATTATAGAAGGACTAAGTACGTTAAATGAAGACTGACGCTACTCGCAAGCTGAGAGATGACCCGTCACAAAAAGGGAACACTCAAAATGTGTTTTGTGTCGATATTTTTGACATCAAATCTAAAAAAGACAGTAGATCTATTATAATATGTAGATTGGCGGTAATTGGTGTTAGTTGGTGGTTGTGAAAGTATTGGGTTTATTACATGACTTTAACAAAGAGGTAGTCTTTTACATATTATTGTCTTATTTTTTTATCTAATCAGCAAAATGTAAACACATTTTAATGCATAATATTCAAACTTCCTAGTTTTTAGGAAGCCAGCATAAATCAAAGTGCTATTAAACTTTATCCAAAGTCAAGGTTTTTTATTTGACGATACTCGACACTTAAAAATAACATCGTTGGAACTTGGAAGGATTTCAGAACATACTTTTTAAAGTCTTGACATTGATGGAATGTAATTTTTTTATGGTTTCTCTTACAGTTTTCAAATCCACGCTCACAATAAAAAGTTTATAGCGTAGATAACGAAACTGCATAATGCATTATACGCCGGGTGGAATTGGCTTCAATTAAATAAAGATAACGTAATTTTTATGCGCAAAACCAAATGAAAATCTTTGTGAAATAACCAATGTCGCTGTTTACAATGACATTGGTTATTATAACAAGAAAGTGGCGATGCTTACAATATTTTTCTCTACTTACAACATTTTACATCGTTTATAACAACCAACTTTCGGATATAGCGACTTAATAATAATTGTCTCCTGAATTTTTTCTGTTACTTAGGAATTCTAGTTTATTAAGGGCCTGTTTCACCGCTTCCTGATAAGGCTATCCACCACTTAACTTGACACATAGAGTATGGAGAATCTGTCAAATTAAACTATCGGGCACCTTATCAGAAAGCGGTGAAAGAGGCCCTAAGGCATATAAATATTATACAGCGAATATTATGATGACAGTAGTAATTGAATAGTTAAAAGAAAGAACGGATTATAATTAAATTTACTATGGAGATACTTCGAGTCCCTAGAAAGGACAAAGGAAAGTTTTATAATATTTTTATCTCGGAAAATTTTACTTACGCGATAAAAAGTTTCCTGGGCAACGAACACCATCCTCCTTTAACACGAAGTAATAAAATAATTTAAGAAAATAGTTTCATGTAATTAAATGCATCTTGTAGTGCATATTTTATACAGTTATTGTTGCTTGAACTTTAATGAGTACTAGATATTACCATTTAATCTTATATATAAAAATGGATTTTCAAATGTGTTAGTCGCGCTAAAACTCGAAAACGGCTGAACGGATTGGGCTGATTTTAGTCTTAAAATATTCGTAGAAGTCCAGGGAAGGTTTTAAAGTGACACGAAGTTCACCGGGACAGCTAGTAGTAAATATAAAATTAGCATAAAATGTTAGAACTTAGAAGTATGTAATTTAGTAACTGCACGAGTCCTAAAGTATTATATGACATTCTTTTATCTATATTTATTTAGGGATTTTTATCTGAAGATATGTCAATCCCATTGTACCCTTTACTTAAATTTACACTTATAATTAAAATTTACACTGTATAATCGATATTGGCAAAAATACAGAAAAACGAATTGGCTTCTTCCGAAGTTGGTTCCGAAAGAATGGATTGCGCGAGCCCCATCGCATAAAGATTAAAATTAATTTTTTCAAAAAATGTCAATCTTTCGGCTTATATGACTTACATGTAAATTACCACTATACTACCATCAGCTGTGAGCTTGATTCTAACCGACTGCAAAAAAAAAAAACAATATAAGAGCTAAGATGTCGCTAAGATGTTTAGGAAAACCACTGACGCCCGTTTTGAGATTTTTGTGGGAATTTTATCTAGTCACTGGCGCTTTTAATTATTGGGTAACGTCAAACATTAAAGAAGTGTAAATTGGTTACTAGTCTGTTCTTAAAATTGACACTAAGAAAAGCGAAAACATAATAATAGTCGCATTACATAAAATGCTATCTTGAAATGTAATTTGTGAGCATAAAGATTGTCTCTAATGATAATGTAAATGTAGATAAGTGTTATCATAACCGTTTAAAAATGTATTGTTTATAGGCAAAAATTAAGTTTAGGCCGTGCATAACTCTCAGGTCGTAAAAAAAATTGCGATGTTTTAAATCATACTTTAAAATGTAGAAGTAAATCAATGATTTATTATTTAACTAGCGACCCGCCCCGGCGTCGCACGAGTATAAAATATATAGCCACTGAAAAAATTATTAAAATGGATAGCCTATGATCCTTCACGTGGTCTACTTCTTATCTGTGCCAAATAACATAAAAATTTCTCAAGTAGTTCGCGAGATAAGCCCTTTCAAATAATTTACCCCGTTTTTTTCCAATTTTCCTATTAGTCTTAGCGTGATGAAATATTCCCTATAGACTTCCTCAATAAATGGGCTAGCTAACACTAAAAGAATTTTTAAATCGGACCAGTAGTTCCTGAGATTAGCGCGTTCAAGTTAGCCCTTCCAAATAATTTCCCCCGTTTTATTCCACATTCTCCTGTTAGTCTTAGCGCCTTCCTCAATAAAATGGCTATCTAACACTGAAATAATTTTTCAAATCGGACCAGCAGTTCCTGAGATTGGTGTGTTCAAGTTAGCCCTTTCAAATAATTTTCCCCGTTTTTTCCACATTTTCCTCTATTTCTTCGCTCCTATTAGTCTTAGCGTGATAAAATATAGCCTATAACCTTCCTCGATAAATGGGCTATCTAACACTGAAAGAATCATCAAAATCCGTTGCGTAGTTTTAAAGATTAAAGGGAACAACGGGACATGAGGGAAAAAAAGCGACTTTGTTTTATAATAAGTATAGATTAGGTACATAGCTGGCAGGCAGCAAGCCATGTTAAAAAACTGATTAATTTTATTGTAATGCATGTTATTAAACCCAAGGCCGCCAGGCAGTTTTTACAAGTTTGTAAAAAAGTGTGGGTCTGCGATACCAAAAAAATCTATTAATGATTTTGTATTGTATTTGAATAATTTTGTACTACGGGTTAGATATAGTTACAAGTTAGGGTAAACGATTACAAAAACTCGTATAAGAATTTTTATATGTATAAGAGAAATATTTTTAAAATTCTTACAAGGATATCTGACGTCAAATAAATTATAGTAGGTAATTATGCTGTTTAATTAAGTTGAACTTAAAATAACAGAAAATTCATACAGCATTGCTAATGGTTCGTGTTGGTTGATGTTGTGATCCTTTTGGTGGATTATTAATATTGAGCAAATTCAGAGCTATAGAAATATAGATACGCTAGAAACCCGGATGGCTCATAGGCTGTCAGAATTAAAATGCTAAACAGTAAACAGTCATTTTTAATCGGTCTATAGGTAAAGGCGCCTCTTCGCCTTGGTTCATGATTGTTTCCATGATTGGTTGCCTGTAACTCTATAAAGACTAAAGCATGCTAAATAGAATATGTCGATCATAGACAATCATAGTATGCCCCTCGAAACATATTATTATGTGTTCGCTTAAAAAAATGGGTCTTTAGGAATCCGTTACCACTGGAGCTGCGTTGTCAGGAATGAACACAACATGTTCTTTTCACTTCAATTTCTTGATGAATTTATAAAACACATTCCTCGCAAGTCGCGACGCAGCTTCGATGGAAACCCCATATTATTATGGGTCAACTTGACTCAACGTGGGGGTCAACGTGGAAAGATCACATTTAAAGTGACTGAACTCTGCAAATTGCGATAATAGGTACTCCAGTTTGTAGTGCGTAACTGTCGACCAATTATGACGTACGTCTTAATAGAGTCACCCACTAGGTAGATGCCGTTATGGATGTGACAGTTAATAGTTCAAGAGAACTAAATTCAAATGTAAGTATGGAAAATTTGGCAAAATTAAAGTACGACTTATCTATCAGGATATGTAGGTTACAGAGTAAAGTTAAATTTAATCTTCCCTCCCCTCCCCTCTGGGGTGTGCGTCACCCCCCGCGCCTTCGAATATGTCCCGAAACGTGGTGTTTTCCGCTTCAAACCGTACTCGATACATAAAAAGTATTTGGGAACGAAATAATCATTGATAAATTTACTATATAATATAATAAGATTTAAATTATAAGCAAATCGAAGGAGATGGCCAAAAGTAATTTAGAACCAGTCATTATAATATTACTATACACACTGCACATACTAAATAAGAAGTTTGACAGAAAGTAACAGCCCTGGATATACCCGGATTTAGTCATGGGAGAGCCATGCTTCGGCACGAATGGGCCGGCTCGACCGGAGAAATACCACGCGCTCACAGAAAACCGGAGTGAAACAGCGCTTGCGCTGTGTTTCGCCGAGTGAGTGAGTTTACCGGAGGCCCAATCCCCTACCCTTTTCCCTTACCTACCCTCCTCTATTTCCTTCCCTACCCTCCCCTTCCCTTCCCCACCCTCCTCTATTACCCTATTCCCTCTTAAAAGGCCGGCAACACACCTGCAGCTCTTCTGCCCCCCTAGCATACGCCAACGAGATATCTCGTGGATATCTCACTCTCGTTTGTAGTTATATTGTCGATAACGTCATAATGTCAATTTTTTTTATGGTACCTTCCATACACATCAAGCGGGGTGAAATTTTTTTTCGCGTCCACCCCATCGCGTGGGGTGTCGTTGGATAGGTTTTTTAAAACTATTATGAGTATTCATAGATCATTTTCCGATTTAGGGATCCGTTTGTGACATATTAAGTTTTAAAGTGGAAAAAATCGTTTATCGTCGTTTATTAAATCGTCGTCCAGTGTCCCCCCCAGTGTGGTAGAAACCAGCTAAACGGTTACTTCTGGAAATGTGAAAATATTCACGGGAGTAGGAAATATGTTGAATTTAAAAGGAAAACTATCATGGCTAAGAACACTTCATAAATTATTGAGTAATAGTCGATCAACTAAGAAAAAAATATTCGGTAAAGTTGAAAGTAACTAAGATGATGATGTTAGTAGTGTTAAACACGTTATAAACGTACATTCATTGACCACACAAAAATTATTTAAAAAAAACTAGCGGTATTACGGCAGAACCCTATATTGCGCGTGGCCCGACACGCACTTGGCCGGGTTTTTTTAAATAAGATAGTGGATTTGAATTATAAATTCAAGAGATTGTGATTTTTAAACAATAAAATGTAAAGGCCATTTAAAATATATTTACTTTAAAATGTATAGACCGTATAGTCTAGAATTTGTTATTATAAATTATGCAATACCATACTATTTATAATATATTCTGTGGCAATACCCTAAGCCCAATACATTCGCTGTTGTTTATTAATAGACATTTAATTACTATTTAATAATTATAGAATAAGGTCAAATCATTGATAGTGTAGCTAAATACACATCGATGATGGTATATTAGTTATTATCGTGTCCAATGTGTATCATACTATGTTCAATGTGTGTGCAATTGTCCATACATTCATGTCATTATGTGACCATTAATGTATTTTAACATGGCAGAAAATTTTAATATCACGCGAGGTGACGCGATTTTTTTACGGTGTCCTGAATCCTCTCCTTGTCTCGGCTTCGCCAATGCTACGTTCTAGCAAATATTATCTTAGGACTTAGACAAATTATTTTATAACTTTAAAGTTTAAACACTTTTGGCTCGACCTTATTCACATAATACGTACAAATTAAAAATAAATTTATCTAATACTTACCTATTTTTTTAATAGTTAAAAAAACAAACATTTGATACAATTACGATTAATGTTGGCCAATTTTGACTTAAGGTTAAAACGCAATTTTCCGTAGGGGGCGTCCACAAATTACGTAAGGTGTTTAAGGAGGGGAGGGGGTCGAGTCAAATCTCATCTAATCTTACGATGTCCCCATCGTCGAGAATCCATCGAGAAGGTCTCGGCAAATCTCACGTAATTTTTTTTCTCATTGTTACAAAAAATACCACAATATGCCAAATGGTCAGGTTATTGAATATACTTACTAGGGCTTGCTTCGTTTGCCCTTACGCGAGTCCTACTCACATTTTGGCTGACATTTTTTTATTCTATTTATAATTCCGCCGATGTCCCGCTCTGACAAAAAAATTAATGGTCACGTTAGTTATACATCTACTGTCTGTCAAACAATCCAAGGCGTTTACGTAAGGAACCCACATTTTGAAAAATCTTACGTGAGATTAGGGTGTGCGGTTGAATTAAATCTCACGAAATCTCACCAGGGGGGAATCTAAAAAACACCTCACGTAATTTGTGGACGCCCTACGAATGATAAAATCTTCATGCTCTAGAGGCGTTTACCATGGGATTTTTAGTTTTTTGGCTACCTTGAGCTCAACAATATTAGTAATGAAAAATGGGTTTTATTTGCCTATTGAATTAGTTGAAATATGCATGGATACGGGTCATGGGTCTGTCTGTTACCTCTTGTTAAAATTTTGTAGATCCTTTGTGTCCCGGAAAAGGATATAGAGTACTTTTTATCCAGGAAAATTTTTAAGGTGAGTTCGCGTGATGAACAAATTTTGGCGCAACGGAGTTGCGGGTGTCATCTAGTCAAGAATATAATATTTTAAAATACATAAAACTAAATGTAACTAAGTTGATAATTTACCGTTTTTGTTATAATTAAATCAAAAACGCTAGGGAATAAATAAAAGCCAGTCAGAAAATCTCCAGAATTTAAGAGAGTAGGGCGTAAGTCTACCCAACATTATTTCGTTTTCGCTTATCGGTGCTCGGTAGTAATAAACCTTGTCAGTTGTTACCCATATGCATAAATGCCGACGATTACACACTCATGAATTTTTAATTCTGCATTCCTAACTTATAAGGTATAGACAACCTCTACGATCTAACACTTCTACGTCGATGATTTTTTGACGCGACCGCACAAACATTGAATTGACCAATCGACAGCCGATAATGATGAATTAAAAACAAGAGCACTCTCGATCAAGTTAGCTTTTAAACAAAAAATGGTATTAACCCACCAAAAAACATTTTCATGTTAAAATGCTGCCAAGATGAGAACATAATAGTTCGAGGTGTTAAAAAGTAGTGAGATCTCATGTAGAGCCAAGTTTCAAACCTTACACATTCAGCACTAAATCTAAAAACCTTAATTTTACACATAAATCGCGGCAAAATACTTGATATAATGTGTCAGCCGCACGAGAAGAATCTAAAAACTCTACACATTAGTCAAAATCGGTGGCCTGGCCATTTTGTTGCGGCTTATATAAAATTTATTAAGTACAACAGAAGAGTAGTTCAAACCTCATAGCATGACCAATAACAAAATGGCCAAGCCACCCATTTTGACTAATGTGTAGAGTTTTTAGATTCTTCTCGTGCGGCTGACACATTATATCAAGTATTTTGCCGCGATTTATGTGTAAAATTAAGGTTTTTAGATTTAGGGCTGAATGTGTAAGGTTTGAAACTTGGCTCTACATGAGATTTCACTACTTTTTGACACCTCGAACTATTATGTTCTCATCTTGGCAGTATTTTTACATGAAAATGTTTTTTGGTGGAATTTCATTTCTTTTTGTAAGTTTTACAACACACGTTTTTATGAAATTAAGGTGCATACGAGCATGTGCACTCTCATTATTAGAAAAGTCGCAAGTGCTTTGCCAGCCTTTAAGAGGGGATCGGTTATTTAATATAAAATTAGGAGACAAACGAGCAAACAGGTCACCTGATGAAAAGTACTACCGTCGCCGAGTTACCATACTTTCAGACAGAAAAGGCTTGAGGGAATAGGGAAAAGGGGTATCCCTATTCCCCTGTTCTCTTTTCCTTTTTTATGAAATTAGGGGGCAAACAAGCAGACGGGTCACCCGACGGAAAGCAACTGCCATCGCCCATAGACACAGTAACATTAGAAGAGTTGCAAGCGCGTTTCCGGCCTTTTTATGAAGGAATAGGCTAAGGGAATAAGCAGAAGAGAATAGGGATAGGGAATAATGTATTGGTATAGAGTGCAGTTGGGCCTCCGCTAAACTCACTCACTAGACGAAACGCGGCGCAAGCGCTGTTTCACGCCGGTTTTCTGTGAGTCTGTGGTCTCTCAAGGATAACACGTATTTTTTAGGGTTCCGTAACCATAGGGTAAAAACGGGAACCTATTACTAAGACTTCGTTGTCTTTCCGTCTGTCCGTCTGTCTGTCTGTATGTCTGTCTGTCAGTCTGTCTGTCCAGTCTGTAACTCAAGAATAATAGCTAGAGAGTTGAAATTTTCACAGATTATGTATATTTGTTGCCGCTATAACAACAAATACTAAAAACAAAATAAAATTGATATTCCCTCCCATACAACAAACGTGACTTTTTGGCCTATTTTGCTCTATATCAATAATGGCAACAGGTAGGTACTTGATTTTTTCTCAAAGTCCTTAATAATATGTTTACTTTAATATTTAATAATAATATTAAAATAAAATAAAAAAATAAGTGGGGCTCCCATACAAAAAACATAATTTTTGGCCTAATTTTGCTTTATAAGTGTACGGATATAGGTTAGGTTGGATTTGATAATTTTTTTGTTGTTTGTGTACTAACAGTATGTTACATACCAAATTTCAGCTTTCTCAGACTTCAGGAAGTACCCTAACAGTTTTGATGATAGGTTGAGTCAGTGCCAAAATTGTGGGTTTTTGGACACTTATAAAATCTAAAGTATAATAGCTACGATATTCAAACTTTGCGCATTTTATTATTTCACTCATGTCATTATATCCTAAAAATTTCAAGTATCTGGCATTATCCAAACCAAAGTTACGAGGGTTCAAAAATACGACGAAACGTTTCGAGAAAAGGTAGGTAGTGCCCTTGCGCGATTCGCTTGGCTCATGTTGGCGGGGGCACTCCCGTGCCCCCAGATTAATGGCATTAAATTTTGGTTGTTTTAGCGTGGGTTGCACCAACTTACTTTAACTATGACTGTAACTTTAACTATAACTACAGTGCAAAATGTCAAATCTTTGGTAAAGGACGCCATATTTAACGATAACCGCTCAAACTTACTATCGAATTTTTTTCGTGAAAATTTACAATGGATCACAATTCACAGTGTTGTTATAACAAATATTTTGCCTGTTGATTTGTAACAGACAATTCATATTTTATACTGTAACTGTAGCTTTAACAAAAAAATAAACGCAACAGACATCTGTCAAATTCCGTGGTTAAAGTTAAGTTAGCCTTAACTATAACCATAACTTCGACCATAACTTTAACTTTAACTACGCCTCTGGTGCAACCTACTCTTATCTACGCTTAAAAGTACCCACTTTTAAGCGTAGATATGAGATAAGAGATAAGAGATAAGAGTCGATTTCGTAGTTTAAAGTCTTAGGTAAAATAACTCTAAGCTAAACGACTATTAATATTTCTCAAATACTTTGTAACTTGTAACATTTTGTTCGAGAAGGTATAAACATACTGAGGCTTAAGGTCAAAAGTAAAGACGTAATGAATTTTAATCGATTTTTAAATTTAAATAATCAGCTTCGTAGTGTTTTTTGCCTGTAAACTATATTACATGTGAAGTTAATTAATTTAAATGCCTTTAAAGTTTAATTAATTTAAATGCCTTTTAAACCAAAGATTTAAGCACCAAAAAGATTTGAAACTAAAAATCTTGAATTAAGTATTATAAATAAAAAATGTTAACTATTCACCGAAATTTTTAAATAAAAATATGTTTTCCATCGCTTGAGGCCAATTAAATCAAAATAAGCGGTTATTAGGAGTAACTTTTTTAAATATTCTGTTAAAAGTTTCTGTCTACCCTCACTCATAACAAATTGGAATACTTCTCGTTTACCGAAATAGTAGTTTTTAGTACGTCCGTATACCAAATCATACTTCGGCTAGGGTAAATGAAGCTATGTCAACAGTAAAATGCTCTAATGCCTTTAGTAAACAGGCTCACGAATTGAACCTTAAACCTCAATTGAACATACCGAAACTATTGACAGATGTCATTTAACGGTTTTAAATGTCAGTGAACTCTTTAGAAGGTAGATTTGAAGCTAGAAAATTCCTAGAGGTAAGAGGATTAGGCACAAATTGCCGAATAACAGTTTTAAATAAGTACACGTTTCTTTTCTTAAAAAATTTCGAGGCATAAAATTCCTCAGGGATTAGGTACTTTAAACTTATCGGATTCAGCTTCAAATAAGTGAAGATTCCTTCTTGTAAAAAATGATACTTCTGTCTCCTTCTCCCACATGGTTTTTGTCTTACATGATGTTCCGTTTCATCTAGTTCAGAAACACAACAAAATATAAAGTTCGTTTCAACTAGTTTCGAAACACTTAAAAAGTTAACTATATTCATTAAACTCGCTATTATCTTGGCAGTTATTGGTACGTCGTTTATCTGGGTGTGTGCACACAGACCGTAAAATACAATGAGCAAAACAAACAAGATAATATTGACAGGACCGAACGCTGCGATAGTGTTATCAGCGAAGCCAAACTATCGCGCTCAGTATGTTTTCATACTTCTATTATTAGGGTTCCGTACCCAAAGGGACCCTATTACTAAGACTTCGATGTCTGTCCGTCTGTCTGTCACCAGCCTGCCTAGCATACGCCAACGAGATAATATCTCACTCTCGAGATAATTAAAAACTACTCGTCTTATAATGTCAAAATCTCGACATTATCTCGACAAAACTCTATAAAAATGTGTTATTTCGATGATAGATCTACGCGAGAAAAAATGTTTGTCATGCTAGGGTCAATAGAGATGAAGTCAATAGAAATTAAATATTTTAGGGGGGCTCCCATACAACAAACGTGATTTTTTTGCTATTTTTGGCTCTTAATCAATAACGGCAACACATGGGCAATTGAAACGTTCACAAAATACTTAATTGTATTTGTACTTTAATAATTATTAATAAAATTTTAATAAATTATAAAATGAAGGGGGGCTCCCATACAAAAAACACAATTTTTTGTCTGCTTTCGCTCTATACCGGTACGAAACCCTTAGTGCGCGAGTCCGACTCACACTTGGCCGATTTTTGTATGTATCGTTGTATATTGTGCATCATTTGTGTAGTTTTTCATAGTGGGATGGATTCTAAGGTGCTAATAGAAATTGAGAATATTATGTAGTCGTTTGAGTCAATTTTTTTAATGTAAATAAAAATCCTCGAGACGACAAATATTTATAAGGAACTTACAAAACCTACAGTACTTATCTAATGTCTACGCAAAATTTTGCAACAATCCTCACGTTTTCGTAGGTACTTAATATTGCTCATTGCGTAGCCTTATGAAGCACATTCTTTTGTAGGTAGGTAGCTGGTGTTTCCATTTACGTAGTTAGCATAAACATTATTATTTTAGCCACAATTGCATTTAGATTTGAATGAACAAACTACGTAAGTAATTAATTATCTTTATTATACTACCTCATCATGCACACGACCATTTAATGAATGCAAAAAAACCAACCGAATAATAATCAAAGAAATAATTACATAAGTACCAAAATTCTGTGGCAATATAAATTCTGGCTCTCGGTTATTATAAAATTCAGTGATTCTCATTCGGATTTAATCGTTTACACTTGAACATCGTTAAAAAATCAGTGATTTTTTTTTATATCTCACGTGTACGGCGCATTTAAAAGCCTACTGTGAAAACGCTAGCCCCGCCTACACAGTACACAACGCTATCCTCCACTCGTGATACAATGATTCCATGAATCGTGCTCCCGGGAAATGTGCTTTAGACTGCAGCTAATAGGTAACAATATCGCGTAACAACGGTTCCCGCATTATAGCACGAAAGTAAAGGTCGTAAGTCCCAAAACTATTTTTTGATGATTACTTAAAAACTAAATGCAATACTGATATTTCCTTTAGCTAATTTTTTATACAGTGTGTGATTGTAGTAGTGCAAGTTATTTAATGCTAGTAACTCAATAAGTGTAACAGATATTTGTCGAAATGCCCAAAAAGATTCATAATTTCGAAAAATAAAACTATCGAGTCAAAATAAGTGAATCGTGTTTTCCGTTCGCTAAATATCAGATAAATATACAATGATTAAATAAATCTCAATTTCAATTGAGTCAATCGTCTTACGGGATCGTAACACTTATTAGAAAACACAGCAAAAATGCACAGCCCGCTCTTAACTAGAATAACATATATATATATATAGAAATATGTCAGAATGTGATGTTTAGTGTACTTATCTTGTAGCAGATACCTCGTTAGTCGTTACATAAACACTTATAATACGTTTGTTGCATTTTTCTTTCCATAAAAATACCTTGTATTACAACTAAAAACATTCATCCGTTATGAAGCTAACTAAACATAAACTAATAATATTTTCGTTTTACCACTAGATCGCCGTCGGACGTAGCACAAGAGATCACACCATTGACGTGGACTTAACACTGGAGGGGCCCTCCGCGAAAATCTCGAGGAAGCAGGCGACGATTCGGCTGAGGAACAGCGGCGATTTCTTCATGTCATCGGAGGGGAAGCGTCCTATCTTCGTGGACGGTCGCCCGATTCTACAAGGCAACAAAGTGAAACTCAACCACAATAGCGTTATCGAGGTTAGTTACACCATTTTATATGTGGTCCAATTAATAATTGAGGCACAGTCACCAGCACTAATGTAAATGTGCAGAAAAGGTCGCAAAGCGTCAATGATACGTATCCACAGAAATCTTGATAATGCTAGGCAGTAATGTCTGGTTTCTGAGATTTTTACAGGAGTTTAACCACTCAATAGCGTTGTTGATTGTAGCGTTAGTAATAGCCATTCGACTGTGCTGTTGAGGGATTAAATACTGTAACAAAATCGCAGAAACCGGGTTCAAGTCGTTTATTTCCATAAAATATGACTAGTACTTGATGCTCGTGGCTATATCAGGTTTGTGTGGTTCAGTATTAAATCATCGGTAAATTTCCATCGTTTTTTTTTTTCTAGTAACATAGGTATTGTAAATTATAGAATTTCACGAATAAAAAACAAATATCGATACGTTATGCTAAATTTGCGTCGCGTGAGTACAGTGTGTAGCAGTCGATAATCGATATTATGTTTTTGTTGTTGATACCTCGTATTGAGCAAACAACATTGTGTCATCGTTTGAACAATATTATTGTTTTGTACTCGAATACCGAGAATTCTTGTGTCTGTAATTCCACTTTCATGTCATGTTTCGATTATTTTTACATTTATGATTGGAAAGTTTTTAGTTATTCCAAATAGACTATAGCTCATACCTAAAAAATCAGTGCATATTGCACAGAACCTTTAGGGCAATAGAGGAATTTCTCGGGACACATTTTGCTTAATTGTTTTTTTTTTTCAGATTGCTGGCCTGCGTTTCGTGTTTCTTATTAACCAAGATCTCATCAACGCGATTCGCCAGGAAGCCGTCAAAGTTACCATACCCGTGTAAATTTCAATAAAAAGGTCACCAAACAACTGAGTTTTATTTAGAACACATATATTTGGTCGATTTAAAACAACTTCAAAACAATAAACCACTCTAAAACTTAAACCAACACGAACTGCATAAAAGTTCGGCTCACACTATTCAAACACTAGTGATACTGTAACCTCAATAACAAAACTATGCGAGTTACAAGTATTAACATATATACTTCAACAATGTTATAAATTAGAACTAATCCTTACCCCTTGCTTAGTGCATCAAAACTAATAAAATATATATCATAAATAACAAAAGTGCACAACACAACAAATCATTCTTGAGTGCCACTGATATAGTTGTCACCGTGACGACGGTACCACCATCATACGTAAAAGGAACATACAAAGTTGAAATCGACACTGTAATATCATTACACGATTGAGCACTCACAAACTGTCTTACGCATAAAACATTTGTACAACAATCAATACATTGGTACTTAACATGTAAATTCTTAAAATACCCACATTACAGTAATATACATATTATATAGACAACACACAGCGTACAATGTACGTCTATGAAAAATTATCAAACAGTCAATAAACCACTCAACATTTATATTTCGGTATTTCAATAGTTTTGCTTACTCTAGAAGGTACTTATCTACGAAGGCAACATTTGCACATAAAAGCACAATATTTGGTATATTTAAGACACCCTGTATATAATATAAAAATAGTCTTTTTAATTTATAGATCAGGATAACACATCAGACTAATAGAAGCTAGTGCTTTATGAGATCAGTGGGCGCAATATTAGAAACATCGGAATGGAACTATACATCAAAATATCGCAAAAGCTGCAAACTTCAACAAATACTAACTGTAGCTTTATTTAGATTATGGATTACTAAAATAATGAATTGTTTAAAAAAAAATACTCTCTTTAATTTAAATTCTTTAAAATGTGTTTTGGTGCCAATGGAATGGATATTTTACTTATTATTGATAATATTAAAACCCTGGCTGCCAAATAGCAGCTGCGATTTTTTTTAAACATTCAAAACGAACGACTATCAGTCGTTGGTTTTGAATTATCCACTTAAAAATCAAATAATTTAATACAGCAACAATCTTTTCAATGTATTAATTAATAATACTAGACCAAAACACATTACATTTATTTAAAATCAAAACACCTCAAATCAAAACATCTCAAATGACTTTGACAACTTACGGATTTACAACTACCCTACAATTTTGAAAATCCATTACTTACGTTATCCATGATTAAATTTCACAAAATTCGAATAGCTACAGTTTTCAATACATGTTACATACCTACTTATATCGAGGTGGTTAATACGTAAAATGTTTATAAAACAAGGCTATAAACCTTGTTTATCAATAGTCGACATTAATTACATTGTAGCTGGTAAAAGGCACTGAAACGCACTATATAGCATATCATTATAAATCATGAAAATTTAAAAAATACGCTATTTAAATATATTTACGGTACAATTTTAACCAGAAACATTCTATATATTTGGACATTTATTTGTAAATATACTATAACACAACTTTAAAAAGCGAGTAACAGGCACTTTATTTTATAGGAAGTTCCACATTTACTTTGTTTTGCTTTGGTTCCTTGAGTTTATATTAGATACTTTATGTTTGGTAAAACATGGCAACAAAATACCAATTATTTCATTGGTTGCAGTACACATACATTTCTTTATTATATACAAAATATACACTATTTTTTATATTTTGTACTAGACTATAATAAATTACACGCACATGTTACGAACTCGAACGTGCAGTACATTTTATAATTAAATGAGCAATAGCAACTATTTTGAGCTGCAATATTTAATTTCTTATAATGATATTTGATAATAACTTTGATAATAAATATATAATCAGATAATAATGTATATATGTTTCTCTTTATCTACTTATATACAATCACAAAATATATTTACAGTAATTGTAAGTTATAACATAATGATAATGGTCGATACTTGCTACGATATTTTTTAAAATAATTCAAATACTCATTTATGGCTATGCGATAGGTGCATCAATGTGAATAAATTATAAACTAACGATCGCAACACGTACTTTAACTAAAATGGAATGACGACATAATAACTAAAATAGAATTTATAAAGTATTAACAAACTACAGATCAATTAAAATTGCACTAAATAATACATTTTATCTATTCTTTGACATCTAAGCATCACAAAAGTGCTACAACTAAATTAACAATTTAAAAGGTAACTAATAATAATTTAGTCTGCTACAAGGAATGTTTATAAATTAAAGGATAGGGCGGGATTCGTGAGCTATAGCACTAAAGTATAAAGGTGGTTTAATTACTAGTTTGATAACAAACATTCAATGTATACGAGACACAATATCAATCCTATTACCAAGAAAATAACGATCATTGCAAATATTAATGGTGCTTCAAACGTATCGTATATTTAAGGTTTCCCTTATTCGAATCATCACTTTTGGGTTGCGATATAACAAATTTGGCATTGTAAACCGACTTGTATTTTCGGAATTTTTCCGACAATATGTAGGACTTTTTCCTCCGACAGTATATAGCTTTGACTTTATGTTTTAAAGCCATTTTGTCGATAAAAGTATTTTTTTCAATAAACACCCACGGCTGCCACTTTCTTCCAGTCAAGTCGGGACTCTGAGTGTCGTCACTGCTTGAGCTACTGCTACTCGTGTAGTGTGATCCCGTTTCATTTTTCTTAATAACCACTTTAGGTATTTGATCTCTTGCCTTTTTATTTTTAACCTTAGAATAATTATATTGAAATTTATCTATACTCATTAGTACATCCTCAAATTTCTGTTTCGGCTTTTTCGATTCTCTAGGTGCACTTAAGCTATATGTTTTAGTAGGTTTCTCGTCTTTCTTTGGTTCGACTTTGGATGTTTTCAATTGTTTAAGCTTGTCGAGGCTGTTTTTTGGCAGTGGTAATTTTACTTTTAAATCGGATATTGTTATTTTAATAGGCGGTATATATTTTTGAGCTGCCTTCGTAATTAATGTTCCAGAAGAGTTAATATTCGGTTTGTATTTCTTTTTTTCGGTTAGCTTGTAACTAATATTACTTTTGATAGCAGGTTTGCTATTGTCCAATTGAGATGATTTCGAACGCTTATGGTTGGATATTTTTAATATAATTCCTGGAGACTTATCTTCACATGTCGTAGACGTAACCTCAGGCGAGCTTGAATAATTGCTAGTGCTGAGTGTACAGCTATAATCTTCATAATCCTCGCAGCCAGAGTTTTGCTGAACATTTAATGTATTGGTATGTAACATAATATCAGATTCAGTTTCTTGTATTAAGCTGTCGAGTACATCTACATTTTCCTTATCGTCTTGCATTATATTATCTAAAGGCAAAATTTTAGGAAACAAGGCAGTGCTCGTCTCAAAATGGTTTAAAATATTTTCAGCTTTCCTTCTATTTGATTCCATTTTATCTTCGGCAAAAATTTCCGAATCTTTTGGAGATTCTAAACAGGTAAAAATATCATCTACAGTTGAATCGTGATAATCGTATGGAAGATTATTAGAATATGTAGAATCATGGCTGATTTTTAATTCATCCACGTCCACATCATTCTCCATGTTCTTAATAACTTCCTCACAAAGCATAAATGATTCCTTATTAACTGTTTCGTAATTAGAGGAAATATAACATTTTGGCGATGAAGGCGTACCGATGACAACATCTTCAGCTACATCATCACTGAATACAGTTTCGGTACAGGCAACATCATCATCATCCACCCAAAGTTCTTTTTCGTATTGGGGTAAGTTTTCAGCTATTGCATCTATTATTTCACGATCACTATCATATTTATCAGTTATCTCTTCTTCTTCAGCAAAACAAATGTTCGTATCCTGGCTTTCTTCTGTTAATATTAAATCTTTATCAATCAAAATAACAACATTTCCATCGTTATATATTTCAGAGATTGAGTTTCGCCTTAAAATATTAGTCAAGTTCGTTTCGATACTCGGAGGTTGTAAAACACCTCTCTCGTTTCTTTTACTTCTTTTAGTAGATAGTGATTCATCTTCCTGGAATCCTGATATCAACGCAGAATCGGAAAAAGATCTTTTACTCGTTCTTTTAAGAAGTTTAGTATTATTATTACTAAATGTTAAAGGAGAAAGACACCTAACTGGGTGTGTCTGTTTAAAGTCTCTACAGCTTGTGTTATAAAGTATTTTTTCGTCCAACTCACGCTTTTCTTCAAAATTATCCAAATTCTCACTTATATCATTTTTGGATTCACGGATAGCTACGTCTACTGTTTCAGACAGAGATGCAAAATCAGTTTTATTTGCTTCTACATTTTCAATAGTATAATTTAATTCTTCTTCATGATTTGAAATACCAGCAAAATTTATATTTTCATCTAAACGTACTTGATGATCGAGAATATCAGCTTCTGCTTTATTTTTATCTCTACACAATATTTTGTTATCAGTGTTGTATAAAATAAGATTTTGGACCCAGGGAGAAAATAATGCTTTTCTATGTACTCGCTGTTTATAACATGCACTATTTAATTTTTCGTAAACAGTAGACTGTTTATCATCACAGTTACTTTGTAATGCGCAAGCAATGTCTCTTTTGTTATTGTCATTTTCTATAGCCTGTTGTTTTTGGTTACAATTATTTTCAGTATTTAATTCTTGCATAGATTGATCGCAGGTACTTTCAGTGACTGGTGATTTGCAGTCCTTAAAATTTCTATCGATTTCATTCATTTCTACTGTACTGTCTTCTAAGTTAATATTGTCACATGTATTTATTTCTAGCTTTTTCTTTAAATTAGTATTATTATTTTCACTTATTAAAATTTCATCTTTATTTTTCGTATTAAGTTGTGAGTCGAGTAATAACTCTTTTTTATAATTCAAATTATTTTCGCTGATTGGGGACTCGGAGATTAATTTATCTTTATCATGACTTGTAAATAAACTTGATTCCAGGATGTCTTTATTGTGACTCTCTGATAAATTTTCGTTTATAATAATATCTGTACTTTCATGGATGTTACTGAAATCTTTATTCTTAATATTACATGATCGATCTGATGATTTGATAACACTTATATTTAAGCTAGTAGCTGTTTTGCTTAAATTTTCTTGCAATAAAACGTTCGAATTGGCTTCAATTGTTACCGGATGATTTATTTCAGAAAAGCTATCTATTATTGTATCAGATTTTGCATCCATTTGTTGTAACTCTTTTTCAATTGTATCTACGAGTTTGCTTGTATTGCTTGTTGTTTCGCGCGTATGCTTATTTGCAGAATAATTAGAAGTTTCGTCCAATTTCATAATTTGGACATCGCTTGTGTTATTTTTAAAATCAGCATCTGGGATATTTTCTAATTTAGAATAATCTGTACTTTGGTCTGTGTTACAGTTTAAAGGTGTGCGAGTTAATTGTTGATTAGAATCGGTTGCTAATTCAAATGATAAATCAGGTAATTTATTTACATCGTCGCACCTATTAAGTACCAGATTATCAGTGACTAAACATCTTTCTTCTTCTTTTATTTCTTCTGTTTCATGTTCTTTATGTAGTTTCTGTTCTTTAAGTGGTTCATTTAATTCCTGATGTGTTAAACTGCTGGTTTCAGAATGATAGTCTTCAAATTGCATTTTACTTAGTTCTTTACTTGCTATGAGCTCTTCGTGTGTTTTATTATTTGTGATAATTTTTTCTTCACTTATGCAAAAAGAATCAGAGTTATGGTCATAATTTGTGACATCCTGTTGTCCAAAATAGTTTGCAACCGATTTTGAATCAGATGACTTTTTCGATTTTTTTGTTTTCCTATTTTCCTTTACAGATAAATTCATGTTACTTGGACAAAACTGAGATTCTTTAGATAGGTTCGCGTTTGCAATACCGATTTCCCTCTTTGTATTTACAGTTTTTGCGTCATCTTTTCTATGTACACTAAAATCGATTGCCTTTTCACTGTTTTCAAAACAGGCATCATTCTTAACAATTTCAGTATTGTTATTTTCTTGGGTCGTTTTATGTATAATATTCTTTACTACTTCCAAAGATTCATTTTGACTTTCCTGACAAAGTCTTACATTTTCTGGATTTTTTATGATAACGCTATCTGTTCTCTGTGCCAAACTACTTGATGATAAAATTGGATTATTAACTGTATCTGTTCTTTTAGTCTTTCTATATTTGCTAAGTTTTGTTATTTCTTGATCTGCCATAGGTCCTGGTCCCTCATTATGTATTTGACTGAAATTAATATTTCTTGCGTAACTATTATCTGGGTGATCATTTTCCAACATCGGAACAATTTGATGTGGTGAACGCGATGTTATTTCCATTTTGTTTGCATCGATAAACTGTTGATTGACTTCAGGTAGGTTTAAATCGATGTCACTATCTAATTGTGGTAAAGAAGCAAGACAAACACCCATATTAGCATTTATATCTTGTAGGGGATACAAAGGCTTCACCACTGCTGAGTTCACATGGTTTTGATTATATTTACCATTCGCCATCTTGCAACTTGTTACATTCATAGACTTATCAACTATTTCTATTTTACTCTCTGCATCTTTTCCTAAGTTCAACATAACAGGATTAGCAACTTTCTCTATAAATCTCTCTCCAAGGACATCATGGACAGGAGCTGCTACATCAACATTTAAAACTTTCGGACTACATGGCTTTATTTCAAAATTACATCCAACCTCTTTATGTATAACAGATTGACTTATTTTTGCTTCAACATCTAGGGGCGAAACAGGTCTCTGGGTGCCATCCTTAATTTGATTGGTTGTATATGTTTGTGGAATAACTTTGTACTCTTTTAAAGGAGGAATTTTGACTTGTAAATTATTCATGCTAGGTGATTCTACTAGTTGCTCAAACTGATTAAGTATTTCTATGTTATTGTAACCTTTAATATTTTCAGGAAGTTTAGAAACTTTTTGCAAGTGTTCATATTTAGATAATTCTTCTTGTGGAACAGTAACAGATCCAAGAATATAAAGCTGCTCTTGATTATTGTTAGCTGGAGGTTTAGGCGAAACATAATTGGAATTTATCTGATTTTCATTACTATTATTAGCAGCAGTGTCTTCCTCATCACCTTCATTCCACATTTGAAAAAATTGACTTAGATTAAGTCCTTTTTTGTTGTCTGTAGAACTTGGAGGTTTTGAATTGTTTTCTTTACGAAAAGCATTCTGATTGGTTGATGCATAATTAAATCCATGTCTTCTGTAAAAGTCTGCATGACCATTATTGGAATCCATGCTTCTAATACTTGTTGTTGAAGATTGACTGACATATCCACAATCTTCTTGTAGCATTCCCAACATAACTGCTTCATTGCTAGTATTTGAATCACAAGGAGATATTGATACAGTATTAGGTGAAAATTGCAAAGGCATTCTTGCTAGAGGATTACCTATACTCCTATGATCTCTGTAGGGATAATGAGGAGAATGATCAATACTTTTTACAGACAAATTATCTTTTTTATACAAGTGCTGCTGACCCATACTATTCATTTGTGTATGACCTGGAATTAAAATATCCCCTCTCATAAGTTTAGCCCTATCATTATAATAAAAATTATCAGGGCTTGGATAACCTTTATATCTGGGATTTTCCAATTCAAGGTATATTTTGTTGTTTGCATCATATGACAATTTGTTTCCATGCATAGATTTTGTATTGTCTGAAGGGCAAGGATAAGGTTTGTTGTGATAATAGTTGCCCGGTAATGGGCCATATGAAGGGTGGACGGAATGAGTACGAAAAGCATTATGTTGTGGATACAATGCTCTCGGATGGGTTTCCATCATGGGCTCTGGATACCTTCTGTCAACAGTATACTTATAGGGTCCTTGTGGATACATAGGGTAAGGGTGGCCATGCATGGATTTTTGGATGTCAAACTTAGGTATGGGATTTTGTGGAGGCTGAAATGTGTTTGAATACTCATACCTTGGCTGCGGAAACTTCTCTTTACTCGTGGGATAAGGTTTGAATCTTACGTTACTTTCTTGGTAAAGACGATCAGTATACATTGGATGTATCTCGTCATGAACTATCCTTTGCGGTTGAACAATAGGCATTGGTCTAGGAGCAGGACAATTCGAGTATTCTGTATTATGATAGTAATCATGAGCTTGATACGGTTTCAAAGGCTGCACTCCTCCCGTCCATCCCTGTAGTTGAACACCTCGCACATATGAATGATTCATTGCAGGCATTGCACTATCACTTCTCACACTTTTTGGTTCACTACTTAACATATTTATGGAATAAGGCACATCACAATACTTGCCCTCAGTGGGGACACTTTGCTTTGGATTTTTTAAACTAGTTTCATCACTACTTTTAATGGAACTATATGTTGGTGGTACCATAACACGCTGCATATTTTCTTGGAATGTTTGTCTCGGTGATATGTTGTGGGTTTGGTGATATTCCGACATTTTGATGGAGTCATACGGATGGCGATAGTTGTCTGGGTACTCCCAAGGTTCAGGCGGTATCGTTTTCATGTACACATCATTAGTTTCTGCAGAGGGCAACACTCGGTCTGGACCTATGATGGCGCAAGGTCGAGAGTCCGTTTTCCCCAGGGGGTGGGAGCTGTCCGGGTACGATTTATCCCTGCTTGTATACGTAGCATTGCCATTTGGAAGGCGTTTGTTGCAGTCATTGTGGATGCTCGTACCCAGCCCCGAATCTATTCTCACCTCCTTATCGTCCATTGCCGAGCAGATTTTTGAGTGCTCCAAATTGAAACATTATGATACTTTGGGACTTATACAACTCCTCGGTCGTCATTCACCAATTATTCAATTTTCAATGCCACCACGGTAAATACGTTTCGCTTGTCCTAAAACATATAAACAAGTTAATATTTTCAATGACAACTGTCAAAACACTGTGCCACATACGCTCGAATAGACTTAAAACATCTAAATTGAATAGAAATTGCTTATCTTTAAGACATACACTGAAACCATTTAACTTACCCAAGAAAATTTATTGGAAATTAGAAACATCGATAATATTTCCTTGGAGACACCGATTTATTACGTTGGTACGTTGTATCGGGTCTATTTTGCGATGTTGCCATAAAAAACAAAGAGGATGTAAACTGTATACTACGTAACAAGAGGTCGGACTTAGAAGAAAAAAAATAAACATCCGTTATTTTTTTAATTTGAAACTGAAGTTAAAAATTTTAAGTGCAAAACCTTTCACTCTAAACATACCAAAAATTAAAAAAAAATAAAATAAAAAATAAATAAGCTCAAATAAATGTTTTATTTCAATAAAAAATATTGTACACAGCTAAATAAATAGGCTAATAAAGTAAATTAAACAATAAAACAGATTTAATCCACAAGCTTTTGTTGATTTCTATTAATAATATTAAAGTACAGTTTTATGTATTTTATTTATAAATTTAATAGAATAGCTGTCTATGCTACTCTACTAACTACTTGATTGGCTTATACAGTAAACTCTATATAGGGAGGGGATTAAAGCTGCGCGTCCACCAGGTCGGAATCGGGACGTACGATGCGGACGGCGCGTCGTGTAGTTATATATTTGTCAGGCGCAGAATGACGTTCCAGTACTTCTAGTGCAGTTCACAGTAGTCAATACCATAATTAATAGTAAAGCAACAAATCCGTCCGCTCTGTACCTACGCTCCGATTCCGATCCAGTGGACGCGCACCTTTATACATACACACTTAAGTATCATTACTTTGTTTTGTTACACCCTGTATACGACAGCTGAAATCTATCGCGTGGGCTCAGGCCAGCTGCATACCACCTCACGTCTTGATCAGAGGATTTTTCCTTGGTGGCCGTACTACTCGTAATCCCATACCTTCCTTCTCCAGCTATTGCTTGCAGACTAAAATGTTGCAAACTAGTATAGGGACCTAAAAATCTGAAATTAATGAAACATTTTTCATTTACTACATTTCCATACAGTTTACATAAATTATTAAGTATACTTATCAACCTTATGTATTATTACAATAAAACAATATACACATTTTAACATTTTCCAAATTAACTGCATACTGATATACATTATAATATTTTCTATGAAATAATAATCTATCTTTTTCATATTAATATAGTTTATGTTGTAAATTATTGTATAAATATGCAAATAATACTGCGACATACTTTGTATTAGAACATGGTATGACATAGTTATGTTTTGCTTCAATTTATCAATTTACGGTTACATTTACATTTTACAATGGCTTACCTTTCGTTTTTCATTAATTAATCCACTTAATTTACAATTTTTGTATGAGTTGCTACAAAATAATTTTCACAAAATGAAAATCGAACTTTGAATTTTAAACTCCTTCTTCGTCTTTTTTCTCATGTAGTTTATATTCTCTATGGTCTTTTTTATCAGCCAATCACAGTCGACCTTGCACAGATTATCTAATTGGGTACAGTTGCTACGTTTAAATTTGGAACCCGAATTTTTTTTTGTTCGGGAATTTCGTCCACCTGATAAAAAAGACCACGAAACGACAAATTATCAAACAAATTTTTTTTAAAGAAGGTATGGTAATAAGCTATGGTCAAGATTTCAATGTTTGGAATCAGTAAAAAGTTTGAAGTAGGAACTAGGAAATAAAGGAATACCTAGATATCTACCGTATACAAATATTTGGGTTTTCGTCTATCTTTTATTTTTAACAATTATATTTTATTGCTTTACGATTATTTTATTACTTTTTAGATTTTAAAGCAAACAATAAAAACTCTTTGAAGTCTATAAAGATTCCAAAAAAATATAATGTCAAAATTCACTGACATTAGGATTGTGTTCCGAAACTTTAACATTAGCCTAGCCAATTCGGTTCGACAGGACGTGATTGGCTACAAGGACGTCAAATAGTGTTTTTCAGTAGACTGGTAATAATGGATCTGCTGATGTCAATTCGTCAAGTGTCAACATTGTTACTTGTCAAAATTGCAGAAAAGTGAAAAATCAAATCAAAATATTGGATATTTTCTGTAAAAATTATTACTGGCTTTAACGTAATTTGAGTTAATTTGAGATATCATTAAATCCTGATATGAAGTATATTTCAGTTACATCGATACTAACCATAATATTTGCTGTTTATGTCATAAATACTTTATGGACATTAGCTGAAATTTTTATACCGCCGGAATGTAGTCGTGGCGAGAAGTGTATAAAATCGTATTTGTCCTCTAATCCTGTTCAATGTCTAGTGTTATATACTTCTGTTAGGGAACATCCATATATAAATGGAGTATATCAATCGTCGGTAAACAAAGTTCACACTTCATTGAAGTTTGACTACAGGACTTCTACTTCTATGTATGTATTCCTATAATCGGCATAAGAGTGTGGCCACATTACTCTGTTGCGGTGCGTGACCGCGTTTTACAAACATATTTTATCCCATCAATCCTCAAGCGGCACCCGACTGTCGCATAACAATTGAAAATCTATTGTGTCTGCGATTCCTACGATTGAGGTATTACGACCCCTGCGTGATTATGTGTTAACTATGGACTGCCAAATTAATATGTTTAAAGGTGAACTCAGATTTGGCCGCACCGCACGCACCGCAGTCGCCGCATTCGGAATTCTTCATATAAAGGATGTAGAAGTTGCGAAGACTGCGGCGCGGTTAGGTATGCGAGCTTGCCTATAACTTCATATAAATAATTCCGAATGCGGCGACTGCGGTGCGTGCGGTGCGGCCAAATCTGAGTTCACCTTTACTATGGATTTTATTGAGTGGGTATGACACTTTTGGATGTCAACGTCTTGTATATTTTATTGTAGCACATTGTCATAATGTAGATATTGCTACCTATTTCGACAACACAACAACACAGTAATGTTTTTTCACTTTAAAGCACTTAAAAGATGTAAGACATCGTTTTGTATTATCATTTTCAGAGATGTAACAATAAAGGTGCCAAGACAAACACGCAATAATGGAACACTGTTCATGCATGCTGTGTTGTTGGATGAAAAACGTTTGTATGATGACTTTGTGGACATATTTGCTAAGGAGGCTGTGCACACACTACCCCTAGTTACTTATTTAGAACCACAAGCTGCTACTTTTAATCTACTAGAGTCAAAGGTATATAATCTAAACTTTATTATTAATTTATTTGCTTCTTTAAATAGTTAAAATACAATTATAAAAAATGTTACAAAACATGTTTCAATTGTTGCTTATTTTCTTTACCAATTTATGACTTGAATATTTTTAGACTGATGAAATAAATGAAGCCAAAAGTAAAGGGACAGAGAAGCCATTTTCACATATTGCAACCATAGCACCTTTAGCCATACTAACTGATGACCTCAACCTTCCAATGAGAAAAATACCAGGAGAACTTGCTCATTATATGAGGTACTGTTTATTAATGTAATACATTTTAAGATTTATGTACATTAGTAAAACAAGCATCTGTGTTTAAAATTTTATGTGTTTCTCAACTGTTTACCACCAAATTGTCCATGCTATTTTGTCATTAACACCATGACCATATAAATTGCAGCAACAATCATACATTTTCAGGGTGCGTAATGGAAAATTTTTACCGATATTGCAACATAATGTTTTAAAGTCGAGAATATCTCAGTACCAACTTCTAAATAAGACGACATCTGAAGTTAACATTACAGTGGACGTTTCCCCAGCTTCATATGGCTCGCTGCGTTTAGCTCTTCATGTGAGGTTGGCGTTAGACCAGCTGCAAGCTTTGGGCTTCAGTGAGAAAGATGTTGATGATGTGAAAGGAATATTTGCTGATACAAATCTGTATTTACTATCAGCAACTGTTCTTATTGCCAGTTGTCATGTAAGTTGAATAACAATATTATGTACTTTGCTTACATACAAATAAAGTTACTTATTTTTTATCGTTATTCACAAAATGTTTACAGTCTTACTATATTAAAAATTACCAAACTGCACAGCAATTTGTTGGCTAGAATTAAGCTTGTGACCATCCCTGTTGCTAAGCAGGTTTCGAGTGAAATAATAACAAGAATCCATAAACTTAAGCTTTTAACATTAGCTTAAGTAATCTATCTTAGGCCCGTATAAATAGTCAGTACTAAGATGCGACCCGGTCTCAAGATGCGGTTCGGCTCTGTGATTGGTCTAAATTTTGACAACCAACCAATCACAGAGCCTGAACCGTGTCTTGAGACCGAGATGCATCTTGAGTACTATTTATACGGGCCTTAAACTATTAAGCTCAAGTGTAAATGGAATTTTAAAATTTTCAGCTCCTATTTGACTTCTTAGCATTCAAGAATGATGTGTCGTTTTGGCGGAAAAAACAGTCGCTAGCTGGCTTGTCCATGCGCACTGTGCTTTGGCGAGCGTTTTCACAGTTCATCATATTCTTCTATCTTCTGGATCAACAGACGTCACTCTTGGTGCTTGTTCCAGCGGGAATTAGTGCAGTCATTGAAGTAAGATATTAATAATATTTGCTGCCTTATAATGAGATTTACCTATGGTCTAGTAATTTTAATGATGACGTTTTAACATTTTAAAAATGAAGTTACTAATTAACTAAAATATAATAATTTAATAACATAAACGAGTGAGTACAATACTCACTCATTTATGTTATTAAAAGCTTAGAGAAATTTCATAACAAAAAGTAAATATGATTTATGAGTTGCACCTCGATATTGTTTTTCCATCACATTTTCTGCTTTTCTCAGTGTGCAATAGTTTGAGATAATTTGCAGCAGAGAAACAACTAGGTACTTTATTTTACAATAGCAAGGAGTCCCCTTAAGTTTCGGAAAAATTCTCAATTATATTATTATTCATCAGCTACAATAAAATTAAGAGTTAAAGCGTCTTCTACCTTTAAATGACTAAGAAATAGATCAAACAATTTTTCTTTTCCATCCCCAGTTATGGAAGGTGACAAAAGTACTACACCTGCGTATAGAGATGCGCGGATGGCGTATACGAGTATGGCGAGACTGCAGCGACGCGGCCGAGCGCACCACGGCGCGCGCCGACGCCGAGGCCATGAAGTACCTCTCTATGTTGCTGTACCCACTATGTATAGCCGGAGCGCTGTATTCCCTGTACTATGAACCTCATAAAGGGTAACGGCTTCTTATATTATTTTGATCTAAAGCAAAGCTAAATATAAGCGGCTGCACCAGCAGCATGCAGCATGTTTGTTTGGAACAGAACTTTTTGAATCCAGTGTATGTATACGCTAGAGTTGAAATTTCGGTAAGATTGTTAATACTGCATTTTATAAAGTGCATGATTAATGATTGTACATACGAAGTTTTAAAATATCGTAGTATTAAATTACAATCTGGAGTGCCACTATCCAAATTGGTTTGTTAGGGTAGGCATTCACGAACGATCCAGATGGCTCTCGACTCTCGCGCCATTGGCTCGCCGCTCGATACTCGATGTCGCGCTGAGCCAAATTCATGGCATTCACGAACACGCCAGCGAGCCGTTCCATTCGATCATTTTGGGTATAGGCGTTGATAGCACCGGACGTGTTCTAAACGCAAACTAAAATCAAAATGGCGTCTTTGGTTCGCGAGTAACACTATTTACGAGCGCGCCGCGACGGTTGGCTCGGCGCAGTTGGAATAATTCCATCGCGTCGAGCCGATCCATTTGGACCGACAGTTTTCACATTCATGGAAGAATTTTGGATCGACAGCGTGCCAAATAGATGGATGGATCGCTAGTGAATGCCGGCCTTTATGTAATGTAGACAGCTACTTATTTATTTTTAACTTTCAGCTGGTACTCCTGGGCTTTACACAGCACAGTGAACGGAGTGTACGCGTTCGGTTTCCTCTTTATGTTACCGCAACTGTTCGTCAACTACCGCCTCCGCTCTGTAGCGGCGCTTCCGTGGCGGGCCTTCATGTATAAGGCCTTTAACACGTTCATAGACGATATCTTTGCTTTCGTGGTAACCATGCCAACGGCGCACAGAGTGGCCTGTTTCAGAGATGACTTGGTTTTCTTGGTGTACTTGTATCAGAGATGGTGAGTTATACTTTGGTTCAGTAGCTTTAATTTTTGTTCAAATGTCAATAGACTCCTTGTAATGGTCAGGTCGAAGCAGCACAGTACTTTATAACGCGTGGAACGCGATCTCATTCCGATTCGCCGAATGATCTTTAAATTGTGCACGGTCTTTATCATACAGTGACTTTGTCGCCAAGCTCCTATAAGTTGCTGGAAATTACTCCTTGAAATATTTGTATATATTATAAACTAGTTGTCCCGGTGAACTTCGTGTCACTTTAAAACCTTCCCTGGACTTGTATGAATATTTTGAGACTAAAATCAGCCCAATCCGTTCAGCCGTTTTCGAGTTTTAGCGCGACTAACACATTTGAAAATCCATTTTTATATATAAGACTAGCTGTCCCGGTGAACTTCGTGCCACTTTAAAACCTTCCCTGGACTTCTACGAATATTTTAAGACTAAAATCAGCCCAATCCGTTCAGCCGTTTTCGAGTTTTAGCGCGACTAACACATTTGAAAATCCATTTTTATATATAAGATTATATTGGTATTATTTCAGTTCTTTAAATTCCTCCTTTAAACTGTCATTCAAGTATAATTTAGCCGTTATTACCGAATTGTGAATTCAAGACGTGAGTGGAAGAATAAGGTAAGTAACATGAAAAAACTTCCCGTTTCTTTGCTTAAATGGAGGCTTTAGAGCCGGAAAATAAATTGAAATAGGAAAAACTGTGAATTATATGTGTAGCCAGATATATTAGCTAGGTTACGAAGTAGATAAGTTACAAGTTTTATGAAAATTATAAGGGAAAAATGAGTTACTGTCTGTATGCTACGAAATGTTATGTTGTTCGATTCTTCCACTCACGTCTTCAATTATCATATAGTTTTGAGTGACTGCTGTATTCCATACACATACTAAAACATCTTTGTAGGTTTTAAAGTTAACCTAAACAAACATTACCTATTAACTAACCTAATTAGTTGCTAACATTCATAGTCCAGCATAGTACTGTGACATACGATTACTGTTGTGACACTACATTATTTTACCTCTACAAATCATTTTTCAGGTTATATCCCGTGGACAAGAGTCGTACTGACGACAGCAGCAGTATGGACGTCAGTCCGGAGGAGGTGGCGCCACAGAAGAAAAAGGCGGAATAAGACAACGAGGCTCAGGTGCTATAGTCCCCAAGAGTTGTTTTACTGATGAATGGTGTCTGAGTAATGAGGGTGTTCGAAATTCTATTTGCCACCAGGTACCGCTATGTAGCCTTCGGGTCTGTCGTGTCAAACAGGCATATTAAATCGTGTCACATGACAGCTATATCGTGACATATTATGACAGCAGTTTGACATGATAGGCCCTAAGAGCCCCCGCAGACTACAGACTCAGTCGGCCGATAGTTTGACCAACATTATTACAGTACATTATTATCGACCGATACAAATCGTTTAGTGTGCGCACCTTCACACATCTTCGTACTGTTTAAGCTTTCGATCAAACTATCGGCCGACTAATAGTCTGCAGTCTGCGGGGGCTCTAAGGCTACATAGCTGCACCTGGAGGCAAATAGAATTTCAAACACCCTCATTTTAACAGGAGTCCTTAGAATCTATCAATCTACTCAAGTGCGATGCTGATTGGCTAACGTTACCCAAATAAAGTGCTATCAGCTATAGAATAGGTAAATTTCAGTTTAAAAATGTCAAATACCGAGCTCGGCTTATGCTGAAAATATAGGACCTTGCAGAAATTTCAAAGTGAAATTGTAATATGAGATTTTTATGTAGTGAGCACACAGCCTACAGGGTGCTTAGTCGAATTTCCTTCGATAGATTCGACAGTTATGGCTGTCGACGGAGTTATGGCTGGTTTACATTATTCTAATCCAGTAGCAATCCAGCGCTGGATTGGATTGGAATAATGTAAACCGGCTATTAGATAATATAAGAAATGTATGGGATCTGGATAACGCCATCTATGTCACAGCGACGCATCATGTCAAATCCCACTTTTGATTTCTAACGGCCTGTCCACATCTCCACGTCATTACGTTGTCAACGTGGAACGGTGCGGTAACGAGGCACTGTACGTTGACGTGACGTGAAAATTTACGTCAACGTAACGTGAAAATGCACGTCACGATGTAGCAACTTCGCCGTCTAAATTATCGAATGTTAATTGACTAAGTACACTTCGTCATGTCGGAGGTAAAACAACTCGGAACGGGCTCATCCGCATTTATATTTATTTCGTTACTGTTATTGCGTAGTTAATTTTTAATGCGAAATATACACCGCATATAATATTATTATTTTGAATATTTCTAACGGTGCAATATTTTCGTTAATGATCTAAGTAGGCAAACTTCTTTGGGTTATATTTATGATGCTTAGATTACTTATTGTTTTATAATATTGGTTAAATTCATACCTCTTTTCTTATAAAAATGTTACACAATGAATAAGCTATGTGATCTTTTGTCCCTCTCTGCTGAGTGATATTTCTTACTTATCAGACAAAGACAGAACATTGTATAGTGATCCATTGTGTAAATATTTTTATAGTTAAGAGGATAGAGATTAAATTAAATAGTAAACTTAGGTTCAGACGTAAGTTTTTTTAGTGGGAATGCTTTTTTATTTGATGTTTCGTGATATTATTCTTAATGAAAAAGACGAATTATTTTTAATGTTACCTTCCTACGTTACTTTTAGGCTAGTGAATAATTAAAATTAATTTATTATGACGTGGTCAACTATTATCCTCCTACATATTATGTAGTTAAAAAAATATTTCATCACAGCCACCCTTTTAAAATTGATACTTTTTAATTTACTAACCCTATCGTTTGGAACAGTATTGCTTATAACCAAAAATTTAAAATAATCCTCACCTTTGGAAGTAACCGAACTAATCATGTTGAATTATAGTTAAAACATGTTATACAAATTTTATCCTACTCTGTCAATTCATTTAGGAGCTTCAATGCCAGGAAGAGATCTGACACTTATCTACTTTTTAAATATTATGACTTGAAGCTAAAAGTTCAATTTGTTAATTTAAATATAATTTATAAAATAAAATATGATCGTATGTGGGAGTAATAATAATAGTAATTGATTTTTGGACGATTGTGTTTATTAACTACAGTTAAAAACATTATCCTTCGATCGCCAATTCTTGGAAATCTTTTGTTATCGCGGCCCACTTGGGCCTTACGGGGCTAAGGGCTTGATGGGTTAAATAATTGGCAAAAAGTAGGTTGATACTTAGGTGTTTAAAACGTTTAAAACATTTTAAATGTTGCAGGGTAAAACATTCCATGTGCATTTTTAATAGCGCCCTTTATCGGCTTGTGAATATAATTTTAAATTTATAATTATGTAAAGCTGTTAATTTTAAATATACACCTAGTAAAATTAAAATACAATTCTGCTCCATAATAACGTTTGAGACACAATTATCTTATTAATTTAACGATTATTATACAGTTGTATTGTTGTTTTGTGACTGATATTATACTCCATGACTAGATTTATATATATGTTGCAGATTAAATTTTGGATTTGTATTCTGGAAGTTTTATTAATATTTTACGTTACGTATAATTAATAAGTACATAATTATTCTGTTTTTGTTTTCTTTAGATTTTTATCCCCCACTATAATTAAGGTTACTTCTACACTAGTTTCAATATTTTTCAGTGTAGGTATTGTTTATTATGTAAAAAATATATTCTTTAATAATTTTGCTACTCCATGTGATGTAGATTAAAAAATAATTATAACTCGACTAAATGTGCCATTTAATGTATGTGCAATAACGTTTTATAATAATAATAATAATAATATCTATGGACGCTTCACACCACGTCAGTCTGGCCCCGTGATAAGTACCTGAAGGACTTGTGTTACAGGTACCAGACAACGGAAATATATTTAATACATTTATACTATACATATATTTAAGATTTTTATTATATCATACACATATTTAATATACATCCAGACCCAGGAACATTGAAAAAACTTTTTGTTCCGTCGGCGGGATTCGAACCCGCGACCCCCGGCTTGAGCTGCCACACACTCAACCAATTGAGCCACAGAGGTCGTCGTCGTCGTTTTCTACTTAATATCAGATATTAATAGCATTTTATCAGCCCATACAGATCTTTTCACTCATTCAGATCAAAATAAATTAAAAAAGAATATAGTTGATGGTGAATGCTCGGGCGACTTTGAACCTTGCAATCAGATTTATCTTCGGTTTGAAGAAATTCGATCACATTTCGGACTTCCGAACACGTCTGAAGTGGTTGCCCATACGTTTTCGACGAGGTGCTCGTATCTTATCACTTGTTTATTGTATCATAATTATATGACTCTTGTTTACCTCTATACCTCAAAGATTTTTTTTTATTTCGCCAAGCCGCTGTAAAGGAGTTAAGATCTGCGACAAATTATTATCTGAAAATGTCCGTGCATCAAACCAAATATTATTACGGTTCCTCGTTTGTCGTTACCGGTGTAAAGCTCTGGAATTCGTTGCCTGAGCATGTAAAACTTGCAAAAACGTTAAATGCATTTAAAAATCTGGTCAAGCCAAACTATTTAAATATTTGTAAATAATTTATGTTTATGTTTTGAGTTACACTTAAAGTTATTGGTATGTCCGTGTTGCACTATGTCATAAGTCATTATTCCTTATTAATATACATAAATATATAGTATTATTTTTATGATATATATATTTGGTATTTATTTTATGTATAGTATTAATGTATATGGATATACGACCATTGGTGACTTTTTAGTGGTGAACGCGCATTCTTGTGTCTTGGCGGGGTTGAATTGGACTAAGTTACGTCTACCCTATTTAGAGACTTTCTCAAATGAATTCTCTATTTTAGTCGAGAAATATGCGGGGAGCCGATATATAGGGCATGCAATGCAATGAATGCCGTTGGTCTGTAACATGTCATTGATATGCAGTATGAATAGGGTAGGCGACAGTACACAGCCCTGAGCGACACCAGCATCAAAAGACTGAGAGAATTCACCGTCAACTACGATTACTTACTTATACGGCTAATTAATGCGAGATAAACTACGCAAAATCATAATTGTATAATCAAAGATACATTCAATATAGTCATTTTATATCACTCATCGCTTCTGCTTGGACGTGTTTTATGATGGACGTTTTCGACGTGTTGCTCTACTGCTTCACCGCGGTCGTGGTTGCTTACTTGATTTTCGTGAGGAAACAAAAAGTGAACTCCAAAAACTACAGGCAACCGGGTGAGTTCCAAAGATTACTATTGGTTTATTTTAGGCTTCTTACAGACGAATAGCACTTGTCGACGGCAGTCTGCGGCACGCATCGACGGCAGTAACTGGATTTTTTTTCATTGATTTTTTTTCTTCACACTTGTCGACAATTGCCATTCGTCTGTAAGCGCTCTTAGATTAACAGATTGGTATGTTATGAATACGATATATTATTATTGGATCGATATCTTAGTTAGTCGTATGTGTTATAAACTGTGCCGAGTGTGAGTTTTTGTTTCACATTCGATCGTGAACGCGTTTGGCGTTTACTAAGATTTTGTATATGATTACTCACTCACACTAGGTAACAGAACAGGAAACAAAAAACTCTCACTAGGTAGAGTTATTTATGTACTTGACAAGTGTCACATTGATTTCATACAGCGAAATAATAATGTGGATATGCCTCAAATTCTCAAATAATATGAGTTATTTTCAATAAATAATTTTCGTTACAATCTGCCGGAATGTTGTTATTTAACAAAGACTTGCTTAATTTCTCACAATAAAGTGACCGAACCGACCGAAACAAACCTAACTGACCGAATATTGGGCCAAATACGATGATGTACTTGGTAAACATGCCGAATATGCCGCATACCAAATATGAAACGAATATTTGGCCACCATCTCTAGTTTTTATTATTATATAATTACCATTTGTAATATTGTTAGCCACACGGGATTTTAGTGAATAAATCATTTCGATGCAACGACATAAATAACTCTACCTAATTCCGACCTCTGGTTATCCATACTAATATTATAAATGCCAAAGTATGTATGTCTGTCTGTTAAATCTTCACGCCTAAACCGCTGGGCCGATTTTTGGTATGGAAATACCTTGTGTCCCGAGAAAGGACATAGGATATTTTTTATCCCAGAAAAATGTACGGCTCCCGCGCTATGAACGAATTTTGGCGCAACGGAGTTTCCGGGCGTCATCAGTTCACTCATCACGTAAAATGATAATATTATGTTGAACTTGATATTGACGCTGGACCTTGAGACATTAAATACGATTGGCCGAGAGACAACCACGTAATAAAGCTAATAAATAATAATATTACTCCATAAACGTACGTAATAAATTGTGTCCTTTATTGGACATGCTATAGTTGTGATTAATCACTGGATAATTATATAACGTGTGCGTGTCTATAATAATTATTATGTCCTGTATATCTATTTTTCTTATTGTCATTAATGTTTTGCACAAGGAGAAAAAATACAGCATCTCTCTCTATTCTACCATATTTTATTGTATATCTAAAAGATACACAGTCAGGGTTCCCTAGATTTTTTTATTACTATCAAGCTAATTTTTTGTAAGTAGCTTCATTTTGATTAGACGAACAAAATTTTTATCTGCGAAAAATCTCGAAAGTGTAGCTAACAGAGATAGAAAGGATTTCGTACTTTGATTTGATGGTCGTAAAATATGGGTTGTTCTATTTGTAGGACTATGCTACTCTTAAATTATATAACTATTAAGTCAATATACAAAAAATCTGCTGGTTAGGGTTTCGTTTTAGTGTTCTGTAATCAACAAAACTTGGTTGACTATGGATTCCTAGGGCTGGTATAAATAGTCAGTAGGTACTCTTAAGTCGCATCAAGATGCGACCCAGTGTCAAGACGCGGTTCGGCTCTGTGATTTTGACAGCCAACCAATCACAGAGCCTGAACCGTGTCTTGAGACCGAGATGCATCTTGAGTACTGACTATTTATACCAGCCTAAGAGCAGGTTCACATTGGGCGTTTTGAAGCGCGCGCTTTGCTAACGCGCATTTTGAGAATCCCGGATTCTATTGAATCTGCTCTAGAACGAAACCCTACGGAAGTAGGATTATGATTTGACGTAAGTGACGTCACTATGACGTCACACTACCTCAAAACCATTGGTCAAAACACAGAGGCGGCGCAAGGCGTGGGCGGTGTGGGCGACCGCCCACGGCCTCGCGGTCTAAGGGGCCTCGCGCCCCTTGGACCACGAGGTTTTTTAATGGATTTACAAGTTTTGATACTCAAATATTCATAAAAAAGTTTCATAAATTAAAAGTTTCATAAAAAATTATTTCTCTCCAAAAATCCGTCTTGCGTCATCCATCATAGGGCCTCGCAAAATATATTTTAGGGGGCCTCGCAAGATATATCTTGCCCACATCAAATTTAGGTCTTGCCCCGCCACTGTCAAAACCAAACTCATAGATTTTATGTAACGCGCTAGTGGACTGGGGTTCGTGTTTATTCAGCCACAAAAAAGTTACACTATTCATTTTTTTCTTCACAATTATTATCGTTTCATTTGCCATGGTTTTAGGATGGAACTACCCGTTGAAACTTCTGGTAGCGAAGTACGCAGTAAAGCGATGGCGGTCACAACTTCCAACGATGGAATTGAAGGACACTCCGTCGAAGGAGCTTATGGAAGGTTGGGACGATATAACCATAAAGGCATCAGCACCGAACGGTGTTACAATCGTCCTGGGTATCCGCAAACAGTGCAATAGGAAGAATATTGCCGAAGTCACCGTGTTTGTGAAACTCACTGATGTTATTTACCAACTGCCCCGTAAGTATTTTAGAATAGTTCTTGAGAGTTGCGGAATCAGTATCAGTTATTCGTCTACTGATCTATTGCGTTTGATCTCTTACACTCGTACACGAAAATATTTACTCAGACTTTAAAAATTTGATGGATAAATAAAGAAATAAGCGATATTTTCGTGCGCAATGAAATGAGAAATCTAGTGTTTCGTCCCAAGGTTTTTGGGCCCAGTGGGCCCAATGACCAGATATGAATTTTTAACATTTTTTCTAAAACTGGGCCTAAAAACCTTGGGACGAAGCACCAGAGTATTCAGTAAAATGTGCAGTAGTGAACATTCAAAATGAAGTGCATTCAGATGCATCTGAATTATTATTATAGCAATAACACCACGGCATGCGGTCATGAGTACAAAAGTCTATTATGTAGGGGGTTGAACAAGGAACATATCTACCATGTAAACACATCATAAAATGCATTATAATTTAGTGAAATATTTTATTTAACAAGACTTTTTTTGTATCAGAGTTCAGATAAAGTATCACATTATTTCTTTTGTACCTCCAGAGCATCCAAAAACACCAGTGTGTTTGTGGAACGAGGTGGAGGGCTGCTGGGCCGCCGGCGGACTGAAGATACAGGTGCTAGAACCGAACAACAGACTGAGGATTTTGTACAACGGCCTTCTTACACGAGTAGACGACAACACTACGCAACATGTCACGTTCAATCTCATGTGAGTGTATTTACTGTGCCTCTACAGTTTAATTATTGAAATAAAAAATTCTTTTGTTTTTAACTGACGTTGAACCACCAAAGTCTTATATCTATTAATTATATTATGATATTGATAAGAGTTTCGTTTCGGAAAAACGGGACTCTATTAAGTACTAAAGGCTGTCTCTCATCGTTTATACTATAGGCGATTGTACTGTTTATGTTTTGGACTTAGATCCTAAAAATAAACGATGTTACCTTCCAACTATATAGTAATTATAATAGAACTTATTTGTTATTTAATTGTTGTAAATTGACATTAAAATGTACGGACAAAATAAATGTGTCATAATGTGATTGTGCATGGCATAATAATTATGGTTGTGATGATTAATTAAATTGATATATTGGCTTATGCTTTTAGTTTTTTAAACAACACCAAAATCCCCGAACCTGTATCTTTAAGGATTCAAAAGTCCTGTTCGGTACCTTCGGAACCAGGGTATAACCAGGTGCAAAATCTTACTTTTTGGTGGCATCTATCTCGAATATTTCAGAAAAAATTGAAATCACTATATGTTTCCATACAAATTTCAAGGAGTCCCCTGGATTCCTCATGAATCCCATCATCAGATCACCACTTTTGTAAACATGGTACCAAATTCGAATGAAACCTATAGGGTTTCATTCGAATTTGGTACCATGTTAAACAACAACATAAGAATAATTATGAAAATCGGCCCACAAACGGCGAAGTTATGGTTGAATATATAAAAAAAATATACAGACGAACATATTATTACCTCCTCCTTCTTAGAAGTCGGTTAATAATATTCGCTTCTATCTGATGTTGTTATTTCCAGTTGGACGTCAGCGACTAGTGTGATCCGCCACCCTCACGATTGGAGCGAGACCCTCGCCTCGCAGACCCTGGCGTTGGAGCCGTGGAGGGACACGTTTTGGCCACAAATGCTGTAAGTGAAAGTTCTAGCAATTAAAAAGCAGCGAATTTCGACGACCTCCGTGGCGCAGTGGTGAGCGCGTTGGTAGCTCAAGCCGGAGGTCGCGGGTTCGAGTCCCGCCGACGGAACAAAAAAGTTTATAAAGTTCCTAGGTCATGGATGTGTATTAAATATGTGTATCATATAATAAAAATCTTAAATATATGTATAGTATAAAAGTATTAAATATATTTCCGTTGTCTGGTACCTGTAACACAAGTCCTTCAGGTACTTACCACGGGGCCAGACTGACGTGGTGTGAAGCGTCCATAGTAATTATTATTATTAATAAAAAATATATATTTAGAATTTTGTTCAAGTCTAGATAAATCATTCTAGTCTAGATGTTTCAACCCTAAAATTCGTTTATCGCGCTGGAACCCTACTCTTTTCCAGGATAGTATGATATACCTACTATCCTGGAAAAAAATAGGGTAGTAGAGTAGGACAATTATATTGATGCCCAATCTAATTAACTAATGATAGCAATTGGACTAAAAAGTGATTGCCATAGAATTAGAAAGTATTTTGATAACGTTGTCTGTTGCAGGAGCAAATGTGAAGAAGGCGGCGGCAGTTGGATGCAGTTCGGTGTCGTCCAGGGTAGAGTGAACTCGTACAACGGCGACGGTACACCAGACCGCAGCGAGTACATCCGCGTGCGAGGGGTCAGAGAGAGGTCCTGGTCCCAACACAGGACTTTCAGACGGTCCATCAACATCGTGGTAGCGGCCCGAGATGGCACCGCTGTACACATACGCGCGAGCTCCTACAAGAATGATTTTACGCAGTAAGTTCAAAAACTTCTGTCTCTCCATTACTGCCCAAATCACTAGTACATAAACTAGTGATTTGGACAGTAATGGAGAGACAGACAGATAGACACACATTTATCTAATTTTTTTAAAACTTTGAATGTCGTTTTTTATTTATATGAAACTATTAGTTTGAAAATTAAAAATGCTAATCCATACTTCCATACTTAATATTATAAATGCGAAAGTGTGTCTGTCTGTCCGTCCGTCCGTCTGTCTGTTACCTCTTCACGCAAACCGCTGAACCAATTTGGCTGAAATTTGGCATGGAGATACTTTGAGTCCCGGGAAAGGACATACGATACTTTTCGTCCCCGAAAAATGCACGGTTTCCGCGCAATAAACGAGTTTTGGCGCAACGGAGTTGCGGGCGTCATCTAGTACTTCATACATCTCTCTTTCAACCCCTTACAACCCCTAGGTTTGTAATTGAAAAGTAGCCTATGTCCGTTCAATTGAGGTACTATATTTTGTTAAATAAAACCGAATCAAAATCCGTTGTTTATTTTTTTAAAGATTAAACATACTAGGAGACAGACAAATTAGCAACTTTGTTGTGTACTATGTAGTGATTTATGGAATAAGTATTAAGTTGTTAAACGTTTTATCTTACAGGTGTGTTTCAGGATCAGTGAGACTTCCCAATTTCATGGTGAAGCCGTTAGAAGACTGTGATTTGGATATGTCTGACTTCTGTGAGACTCCAGACGTGATACCGAAGAACTACACTATAAATGTTGATGGTAATATTTTTATTGGTTTAAAAACCGCAGTCCAAAATTGCGTCAATTTTATACTTACCTAGTATCTGCACTGTAGTTTTTAAGAAACGCCTGGTTTTCATATCAACAACTAAAAAAAAGAAACATTCTACAAATCAACAGTAAGACTTACTAGCACAAGTGTTAGCTAAAAGTTAGTTCTAAATAAAATATCATGTATATTTTATTTTTCGGATTAGTGAAAAAGTAAGCATGATATATGATTATTTTCTTTTTTCAGCGTACAAAAGAAGCTTTAAAATCGTGATGAAGATAAACAAAGATGGCGGTCGAGTGTACCACGGCGCGCTGCATCACTTCGAAGATGTGTTCCGTACTGTGTCAGTTAGCATCAACGGGGAGATTGGCACGGGAGTTCTATATCTATCGTATCAGAAAGGTAAGGTAACCAAGCTGGATCATACATAAATGGGTATTCATTGTGCCTTCTCATTCGCGTGTAGACAAAATGAAAGACAAAAACTTTGACGCAGATTGCAAAATTAATGTAGCTATTTGATCCAAAGTCATTTGTTTAACTGTGAAGTAGTAATAAGAAACTACGATCCTTACAGAAAATAAATCACGGATAGACTTTACGCTACAAACAACCCACAAGCAATCACATGCACGCACGTACGCACACTTGTACGCTCATAGAATTAGAATGTATTAGTATTTTGATATCGTTGTGTACGCATACACGCATGCACACACGTACGCATACACGTATGTACATACGTAAGCTGCACACAAGCACACAAATATGCGAAGTATCTTACGAATTTGTACTAAAAAGCTACATTTAAAATCTTTAATTCTTCATGTCAACCAACATTTCTTAGTAATTTCGTTCTTCCAGCAAAATGCGAGCCGGCAGTAACCATCACGCCCGAGCCAATACTGCGGTGGCTGAGCGCGGCCGAAGCGGGGGCTGTGGGGTACTGCGTCTCGCTGGGTGACCGCGCCGCCGCGTGCACGGACTACGTGGGGGGAAAGGGCGCCTCGCTGGCATTGCTGGCTTCGTTACAGGAGGAGGAGGTAGGGTTTTATAGAGTGCATACGCGTTAAGAAGACAGAAAATGTTCGTAAATCACGCTTAGTACTTATTGACATTGAATGTCGGATCAATGGATTCGGTAAGACAAGAGGACTGGTGCGCGTCCACCGGATCGGACGGGTGGAGTAGCGGGACAGACGGATTTGTTCATTGTTGTTTTGTATTGAATTCTTAGTACTGCGTGCACTGGAGTCTGGAACGTCATTTCTGCGCCTGATAATATTATAAACGCTCCGTCCGCACCGTACGCTCCGATTCCGACCCGGTGGACGCGCAGGTTTAAGAGAAGTTTACGATTCAATAGCGTTGTTTAATGTTTATTTTTTTTACGTTAGCCATAATTGAAAGTTAAGTAAAGTAATTTAATCCATCAAAGAATAGATCAAAAATCAAAATTTACATCAAAAGCCCCCAGTCCCAGATACCGTGCATAAGAATATTTTAGCATTTATTTACTTCTCTCACATAATATAATGTCATATTGGCTTCCGGTAGTTAGTAAAGTGAAAATGGAATATGGATTATTATTGAAGAATTTTAAATGCTTTAGCATTTTTATGTTATTTAACCCGAAGTGACTATAGAACTGCGCTTTCAGGGTTATAAAGTACCGCCAGGGTTCTGTCTAACTATTCATGCCTTAGAGAAGCAATTAGAATTAAACCCAAAGATAAAAGAAGCTATAGCGGCGATCGAAGCAGCTAACGTGGATTATGAAGAGTCCAATTTTAAGGATAAGTGCCAAAAGTAAGTTTAACATGTGATTTTAATTTCTTTTTTCGTACATCATTAATTATTAAAAGCATAAGCAAATTAAATTCTATGTAAATTGTTTCTTCATTTTTTAGAACGTGTTAAATAGAGTTATTGTTTTTAATCGATAATTCACAAGCAACAGTGTATTTCAGAATACTTTTATGAAAGTATAGCGCGATGTTAACAAAATCAACGCCATCTATCCGCAGCACATAAAACTAAACATAATCAAGAATTGAGACACGATTCGATCCTTTCTGTTCATTCTGTTACATATCAATATGTAGTCATGACATCATGAATCAAATATTTATTTGATGTATATTTTAAAATTATAGGGCTGTAGATTTATTCGTGGCGACGGAAATAACTTCTGACGTGAAAGCGGATATTCTTTGTCATCTCGCAGAGTTGCGGAGACAGGCGGCAGAACAGGGCTTCGGCCCGGAACTGCGGTTCGCTGTAAGATCATCAGGTATACAGTAAACAAAACGGTTTCATATTTTGTATTTTTATTCCTGACACTATTTAGTTTCACATTAGAGTTTTGAATCGGTGCGTACTGCGTAATTTTAAATTTATTTTACATTAAATTATATCATTAATATAATATAAGTGTCACATTTGCTATCAGCCCTTTACATGACATGTGTGTGACCTTACAGCGGTGGGCGAGGACAGCGAGGCGCTATCAGCGGCAGGTCAGAACGACACAATACTGGGGTGTGTCAGTGACGATGATGTACTGAGCGGGGCGATGCGCTGCTGGGCCTCCATGTTCGCCTTCACCAGCGCCTGCTATAGACGGTACGTGCATATATAATAGCGCGCTGCTCTATATGTAATATGATACAAGTCAGAACGACACAATACTGGGGTGTGTCAGTGATGATGATGTACTGAGCGGGGCGGTGCGCTGCTGGGCCTCCATGTTCGCCTTCACCAGCGCATGCTATAGACGGTACGTGCATATATAATAGCGCGCTGCTCTCTATGTAATATGATACAAGTCAGAACGACACAATACTGGGGTGTGTCAGTGACGATGATGTACTGAGCGGGGCGGTGCGCTGCTGGGCCTCCATGTTCGCCTTCACCAGCGCCTGCTATAGACGGTACGTGCATATATAATAGCGCGCTGCTCTATATGTAATATGATACAAGTCAGAACGACACAATACTGGGGTGTGTCAGTGACGATGATGTACTGAGCGGGGCGGTGCGCTGCTGGGGTGTCCATGTTCGCCCTCACCAGCGCCTGCTATAGACGGCACGTGCATATATGTATAATAGCGCACTGCTCTATATGTAACATGATACAGGTCAGAATGACACAGTTCTAGTTGTTATGGCGTACCAGCAAGCTGTGACGTGTAACGTGTTTCTTTTGTGACAATAAGGTTGTATTTACAGTCAAAATGGCGCGGCCTGTCTATGCGGCGGCGGCGTAGTCGTACAGGTGATGTGTGCGGGGCGCGCGGCCGGCGTCATGTTCACGCGGCACCCCGAGCGCGGTCACCCCGAGCGTGTGCTCGTTACAGCTAACTACGGCCTGGGAGAGGTGAGATAGATTATTCTAGATCTGTATATACGGACAAGGTGCGTCATTTTGACTGTAGACTGTATATTATACATATTATAAAACAAAGTCGCTTATTTTCCCTCATGTCCCTTTGTTCCCTTTAATCTTTAAAACTACTTAACGGATTTTGATGATTCTTTCAGTGTTAGATAGTCCATCTATCGAGGAAGGCTATAGGCTATATTTTATCACGCTAAGACTAATAGGAGCGAAGAAATAGAAGAAAATGTGGAAAAAACGGGGGAATTTATTTAAAACCTGGGCTAACTTGAACGCGTTAATCTCAGGATTCAGGAAGTACTCGTCCGATTTGAAAAATTCTTTCAGTTTTAGAAAGCCCATTTATTGAGGAAGGCTATAGCCTATATTTTATCACGCTAAGACTAATAGGATAATGTGGAAAAAACGGAGGAAATTATTTGGAAGGGCTTATCTCGCGAACTACTGGAGTAATTTTTATGTTATTTGGCACACATAAGAAGTAGACCACGTGGAGGATCATAGGCTATCGATTTTAATCATTTTTTCAGTGGCTATATATTTTATACCCGTGCGACGCCGGGGCGGGTCGCTAGTACAATATATAGTCAAAACGCTTGAAGACGCTTTCTAACCTCATTGAATTTTTACAGAGTGTAGTGTCGGGCGCAGTGGAACCGGACACATACATAGTGCGTCGTGGACCTAACGATGATCTGGAAGTAGCATCCATACAGCTCGGCTCTAAAGCCCAAAGGATAGTCACATCTGGCAACACCGTGGAGTTTGAGGATGTACCCGCAGCGGAGAGAACTAAGCCGTGTCTGTCCGTCACTGAGGTACTGAAGCTGGCGAGACTCGGAGTGAGACAGGAGATGTTCTGGGGCGCCGGCCGGGATATCGAGTGGGCTATTACTGATGTGAGTATTATGTTTTTAAAAATTTAAGTTGTTACTCTTTAGTAGAAGTCTTAACAGTTTCGACGGCAAAACTTACAATTAAATATGTCTACAATTAGACGGGCACGTGCTATTTTTATTTTAGAACTTCGTCGTTTATGAAGTGCTTGTTAAATAGACACTGAGACATATAACAGCTCAATAACGAAAACTACAAGGTCTATGAAAACGCTGCACTGATTTTCATATGCATAGCATATACTATAATACAAGGGAGGTAAAATGTATCCTTTTTCGAAAAATTTTATTGCGACAAAATGTACGTTTCGAAATCGCGCTCGAGGTCGCTGACAACTTCTGATAATATACAAACATAGACATAAGGTACAATTCCGTGCATCGCGACAGTCGTAAGCCGCGCGCGACACTGGTCATTGTATGAAAATGTATGGCACCGCTTCCGAGGCCCGCAACAGACGCGCGCGGCCGACGACTGTCGTAAGCAGCGCGCGGCCGTGTTTTGAAGTTCATACCTGTCTTGACGGCCTGTTGCGGGCCTCGGAAGTGGTGTCATACATTTTCATACAATGTCTATTGTCGCGATGCACGGAATTGTACCTTTAACCTGATTGCACATTTGTCAGCACCGTACGCGTCAAACGCACCGCATAGTACACGAAATGCGGCGCGTACGGTGCGGACTAATGTGTGAGGTTTCACATCATTTCATACAACGAATTCTAAATGCCGCGCGTACGGCGCGTGCGTGCTGATAAATGTGCGATTACCTTTTTAGTTAAAAACTTAGGTTATAATTTCCTAAATGTAATAACATGTTGAGGTAGCTGACAACTTCTAATAACGAATAAGACATTATGAACTACTTAAGGCTTTATTACCACTGTTAATCATCATCAACAGACCACCATATACCTGCTGCAAGCGCGGCCCATCACGTCACTGGAGCGGTGGACGGAGGAGGAGCTGCTGCACGAGACCGACTGCCCCATCATGTCTGATGACGAGCTGCTGACTTTCGCTAATGCGGGAGAGGTAGGTCTACTGTTTAGTGATAATTATGTTATTGAAACGAAGTTCCTTATGGCGCGTTCGGCGTTGCGAAGGAGGCTAGACAACGATATTTGACCTTGACACTTTTTTATTAGGGCAGAGAGCGTTGATAGTATTCCTGTGCGTGAACTAGATGGCGTTTTTGAGAATAAAGAGCGTCGCGTTGTTAGTATTCCTGGGCGTCAATAGATGGTATTTTTTATGTTCAAGTATGATTTATGGACATTATACTTTTGTTTTTTAACACCTTCGTGAAGTTGTGGCTTAGAACTTGCCTTTGTGTGGGTTTGATTACCGCGTTGAATAAATAATTATTCTTCTTCATATATATTTTTGGGAAAGTACTGGATGATTTTTGCCGACAAAAAACATGATGCGTTGGATCTAGTGGTGGTTAATATAACGTATAGCTGAAAAAAGTAGCGCGCGCTATAAAACTATGCATAAGACGCTACGTTATAACGTATCGCGCGGTCACTGACCTAGAGCGGCGCCGCTCGCGCTGCCGATCGCGCGCGAGTCGCGACTTTCGTTGGTTCGTTGTCGTGTCGTTCGCGGTTCGGGTCCAAATCGGGTGAATTCGGCTGTCATAATTTTTTCAGTGTTGCGTTGCGACTTACGTGCATAGGTAAATTATAATGTTTTATAATCATCATTCATCAGTAATTATTGACCCCCTGCTCCGAAGAGCACTGTACTGTAATATAATGGTAACTTCCGTTTCATGTGAATGTATTTTTTCTAAATCTGGATACGTTATTATATTTTTAAATGTAAGTAAATAAAATGTTAAAAAAGATGTAAAAATAATTTAAGTAAACCAAAAAATAAAAAATTTTATTAAAAACCATATAAATAACTTAAAAAAAGAATTGTACTTATATAAACCGATTCCTTTCAATTTCAATATAATATTATCATATAATAATTATATTGTATCATTTTAATTTAAATATTTCAAACATAATAAAATTAACCAAATAAATAATAATGCCTTCAAACGATTATATTATTCTAAGTTATCTAACAAACACGTTATATTATATTAACTCACCCACCGCGTTATAATTATTATTAAGGCCTGTATTCACTTTGATTAGTGCAAGTGCAAGTGACTACTAATTGAGGCAGTGGAGTGCAGGTGTGTAGTGCAAGTAGTGTCCAATTCTTGTTTAGTGGCTCTTTAGTGATTTAATTTAGTAAATTCAGTAGTAGCTATCAACACGAGCGTCCAAGTTTCAAAAATAAAAATGCCATTTTGACATGCCCTTCATTTTTAATATTGGTTTTATTAAAAACTATTTGACCATGAAGTATTTTTATATGACCTTTCCCAGGACTCAAAGTATCTCCATGCCAAATTTCAGCAAAATCGGTTCTGACTTCTGAGGTATAAACGTGAAGAGGTAACAGACAGACACACATTCGCATTTATAATATTATTAGTATATTAGTAAGTAATACGTATGGATTAGTATGGAAGTAATTGAAAGGGTGTCCTTTTGTACTTTTAATAGGTATATATAATAATGATATACTATATCTATGGACGCTTCACACGGCACACCACGTCAGTCTGGCCCATAAAGTTAATATACCTAGCAGAATAATAGTAACAATCTCGAGCTGTCAAACGAAACCAAAATTGGTTTTCACCTGTCACACATTTGCACTTGCAAAAAATAGAACACGCTTTTAATCACGTTACTACGCAGCCGACTAGTCACTTGCACTAATCAGTCGCTGTCCACACTTACTTTCTACTAATCACTCATCACCTGTACTAGTCACCTGCACTTAATCACTAATCAAAGTGAATACAGAACTAATCACGTTACTACGCAGCCGGCTAATCACTTGCACTAAACAGTCGCTTTCCACACTTACTTTTTCCTAATAACTAATCACCTGCCCTAATCACTTGCACTTATTACTAATGAAAGTGAATACGGGCCTTTAGCGAAAGAATTCAATAACGTCGGTAACTTTACAACGTGTCCAATCGAACGTTATAACATATCATTTGTTATAACGTAGCGTCAAAACTAGCGCGCTTGAAAGAATCGAGATTTCATTCGTTATAACTGTTATAAGTTATAACGTAGCGTCAAAACTAGCGCACTTGAAAGAATCGAGATTTCATTCGTTATAACTGTTATAAGTTATAACGTAGCGTCAAAACTAGCGCGCTTGAACGAATCGAGATTTTATCCGTTATAACATAGTGTCAAAAATAGCGCGTTTGAAAAATGTAGCGTATTCCATCTAGCGCGCTATGAAAACATACATAGCCGTTAAGAACACCACTGGTTGGATCATGGATGGGCATGTAAAAATAGGTCATGCATGCGTCTAAAATAAATCGTGACGTATATCCCATCCTATCATTGGCACCTTAGATTCTTGCCTGAAAATACAATAAACGCCAATCATAGCACTAGTTTGATCTCCAGAGTCCAGATGCCAAAAATTTAAAAGTGTCGTAGCTTACGTGACGTTTATTGCTGAGTTAGTAATTATATATCAAATCTATTTCATTTTCAGGTCCTGCCCAAGCCGCTATCTCCTCTCGGCTACGATCTGACCATGATACCCTTGGATGTCGGCATGGGTAAGCTGGCGTGGAAGAATGCCGACGGATATTACCACACCTTCATGTTCACACACAACCGTTGTGCCATTGCGCTGTATAGTGTGAGTATAACAGATCTTATAATAATACTCCCACACCGGTTTCGGTGACGGTGGCCAGTTCCATTGAAACCAGGACAGGTACACAGGAGTAATGACATAGTGCCTAAGTGTGTGCGCAGTACACAAGAACACTCTACTCCTTTACTCTCATAACCCCGTGGGACTGAAGACCGACACGACTGGCGAGAGATCAGGACTGATTTTTACATGCTCATCCGACGCATGGATCATCTTACTTGCCAGACAGTACAGATTTTATTAATGTTACCGGTTACCACACAACATAACTTGTAATGTACACTATACACCGGGATAAATTGTAATGTATCGCTCTATAACTCTATAGAGTTATGCCGCGATACATTACAATTTACAAACGTGAACCTGACGCTTTACAAACGTCAATTCTATGGAACGTGAAGTGTCCCGTCGTATAGTGCCCCTTTAAGCTGCGCGTCCTCCGGGTCGGGTTTGGAACATACGGTGCAGTCGGAGCGTCGTTATTTACAATTTTTCAGGCGCAGAAATGACGTTCCAGTGCACGCAGTACCATAGAAATCAATACAAAGCAACAAATCAGTCCGCTGCGTACGCTCCGAGTCCGATCCTGTGGACGCGCACCTTTAGTGCGAATTCGCTTTCAATATCATTGTCTCTCTGGGTTTTCGTATTTACGTATAAGTTATTATTACCCGTCACATGCATTGATTTTGGTACCATTACATTGGTCTTTTTATTAAAAAAGAGACTGAAAATTCGGTATAGATGGACCATAGACATCCTTACTTTACGAATGTCAAATAACGTAGAAGATCAAGTTTCCATGCAAAACAAGCAGAGCCTACAACACCACAACCACATCACGTGGTCGGGCGTATATCGCCGAAGTCGAACTATGTCTGCACACGACGTAATCACATCGCAACTACTGGCGACAACGCAACCACGTCGACATTTTGTGGGTAGTCGGTACCAACTACAAAAAGCTTCAGCGACACTAATGACACGTAACCACTGCTTGACAGCATTTAGTCGTTGCGACGTGGTGTGGTTGTGGTATGTGTGGGTTGGCCCTTAAGGCTAGTTCGCACTAGGCCAGTACTTTAGTTAAGTAGCGAGTATTTTAGTAGCTCAACGTGTCTGACCACTATTTTTTTTAGTAATTTAGTCAATTAGATTAGTAAGTAATTTAGTCGAGTCAACCCATTTTATTCTATTTTTCGCGGGCGAGTAGCACCTCCCACCACGCGTCCGCGCTACTGGCGCGCCGGCTAAACAAGTCCGACCCAGTCGAATTAGTCGAGTTCATTAGTGCTTCAAGCCCCAAGCGGTCGCACGCGAGTCGCGACCGCGATAACAATACAAATCTATTGTGTCTCGTTTTTTCCACGATCGAGGGACTTACCGCCAAAATTATCCAACTTTCAGACATTCTCAATCTTTCGAAGTATTCTTTGGGATCTTTCAATGCTAATTCCTTCAGAAGACAATGAGTAGCTTAGGAGCTTTATCCCTTCTATCGATCCATTTTCGTACCTATCCATAGCTTCTTTTTATTGATCACATTTTCCTCGTCTACCTCTTCTAAAATCGCCGTTAAGATTAACTTAATCAGTTTATTTATAGTCTGTCAAGAAAGTCATGACAGGCGGGAAATTTTTTAAATGAAAAAAAAAATGAGAACTTTATTAATTCGAGATAAAAATGTGCAAGGTGACAATATTTAAAATGTTATAAGCGTTATCTGTGAAAATACAAAGAAAAAAATAAACCTTATAAGCGTGATTACATTTAGAAAATTTATACTTTATTGCGCTGTAAGCTGTTCATCTTACAAAACATCGCTCACTTGTGAACTGTACTCGAAAGAAGTGCGAAAGATTTTGGAGCAGAAGCGAGAATTTTAGCTACTAAAATATTCGGTACTAAACTAAAATACTGGCCTAATGTGAACTAGCCTTTACGCAAGCAAGTAAGTAGTGTTTTGTATGAAAACATTACTTTTGACCCGATATTTCTAAAATAAGAGCGTCTGTTGTGGCTAGGTGTGGCAGACGTACATCTATCGGTTAGTGTCCACTTCTGTTTACACATCAAGCAGCATTTTGTATTCTGGCAGACGGTGTACCGCAGAGTTCCCAAGAAGCTGGACATCAACATCCGCATGCTGGAGATGGCGATCCACGGGCATGAGGTCGCCGACGACGACATCATCGCGACCGCGCTGCACCGACGACAGCCGCGGTTCTGTGACAGAATCGTGGACCTATGTGAGATGGTGAAGGTTTGTAAAATAATACGGACATAATAAGCACATTTTAGTAAGCTCTCCCACACAAAACTGAATTCGCATCACATCGCGTCGTAATGTCATTTTTAGTATGAATTTTGTCGCAGATATTTGCGATGCGAATTCGCATTACGTGTACGAGCCCTAAAGCAATACTGAGATAGCGCGATGTAATTAGTTTATAGCGCCATCTCTCGGCAGTGCATGGAACTAATCTTCCACAGTGCATATGTGCATGGATGGAACTATCATGCATCTGATAGTACAGGGTTTTTACAACTTTTTCTTAACAGGGCCACATCATATTATTTGAACTACCAGTAATCTACAGACACTAATTGGTTTGGTTGGAACTATTGTGATAGATTGGCAAAAAATAAAGATAAATAAAACTGTGGCGATACCCACAATTAGCGCCACATTCCTGCATCGCGGTATCGAAGTTTTTTAAGCGCATCGGTATATATACGACAGCGTGAGATGTATCACGTGGGCTCCGACCTGACTGAGCATAACACGTCGCTCGGTCGGAAGATCTTCCTTTGCGGCCTCCACGCACATATCCCCACAAAACATTTCGTGAAAGATGCTTACGACTTGCGTACGACTATAATATTCATGCACACGCATGTTTAATGTTTGAAATAAATTATTGACAGCTTATTATAATATCCAATCGGCTATCACAAATGCTTGTTAATTCATAACATGTCTTTGTAATATTCTTTCACATTCTTTTCAGGTACTCTTCCTATCAAAGCGGGTTGTGAACAACACTATCCGCGACGTCAACGTAATGAGCATCGACACTTCCAGCGACGATCCGCTAACTCTGTTGGACGCCATCGCCGCTACCGACAAACAGATCACCATGTTCTTCCACAACCATGGTATTACTACCCTCGCAAGTACCTACAGCCAGTTCCTGGTTATGAGCATACTGTTGGAGGGGAGATCAGGTAATATAATTATATTATAATGTCACTAGCTGTCCCGGCAAACGTTGCTTTGCCATAATATATTAGCCATATAATTTTATTGAAGTGACTAAATAAGTATGTCGCCATGGCAACGTCGATCGCTATCCCGTCGCACAAACAATGGTCGCCGTCGGTCTCAGGTTGTAATAATTTACTATTATTTATTCAACAAATGCACTTATCAATATATAAAGTACCGAGTAGCCGATTCTCAGACCTACTGAATATGCATATAAAATTTGGTAAAAATCAGTAAAGCCGTTTCGGAGGAGTTCGTGGACTAACATTGTGACACGAGAATTTTATATATAAGATTATGTTAATATGTTATTTTTCGGGGATGAAAGCTTTCTGAACCTTCAAACTCCATTTTATTAATTATTATTTTTAACAAAAAATTAAAACCGACTTCCAAGGTAAAACAATAATAACATCCTTATAATATGAACTAAAAAGTATTAAATAATAATTATTCCTATCTAATAGTGCCTTTTTCCGAATTCGGCTAAAACTCAACTATTTCTGTACTCAATCTTCATCATTTTGAAGTCGGTACCAGATGAATGTTCTGTTCTCTGACAGAATATTTGAAACTTTTGGAACTGGCACAGACTTCAAAATTATGAAGATTGAGTACAGAAATAGTTGAGTTTTAGCCGAATTCGGAAAAAGGCACTATTAGATAGGAATAATTATTATTTAATACTTTTTAGTTCATATTATAAGGATGTTATTATTGTTTTACCTTGGAAGTCGGTTTTAATTTTTTGTTAAAAATAATAATTTCACTCTTTTTAGTTACCTAGTAAGCAAACGCGTACTATACGTAGAATAATACACCTGTATATTATTCTACGTATCTTATTACAGTCACACTTACAAAATATTATAATATCATCTGCAGCCTGCAGATAATTTTAAACAATACATTTAAAAAAATCGAAGTGAACACGTGTGACGTGCTAAGTAGCCGGTCACCGGACTAGTTTCAATAGGCTGGCACTCGCTCGACTTGTCGCACGTGACACGCAGCGCACATAGTACCACCGTGAGTAATTTATATTCTGTGCATAGGACCCGGCACGCGCCCGCGCCGCCGCGCCGCTCGCTTGACAGCCCTGGCAGATATGCGATGCGATGCGTTAATGTACATACTATGAACGCTAAACGCAATACAAAAGGTTGAAATTAGGTTGTTTTCCAGAATATCTCGGCGTAGTAAAACAGAATGTTACATTATCGAAGCAACTTTAACTTCTCAGGAGTAATGTCAAATGTATGCCTTATGCTCTGGAGATAAGGTTGAATTTGGTGACATTGATGACCCTGACATGGTAATGATGATGATGATGATGAACGTAATTTGCATAGTAGCATATGCTTTCAGTTCTTAAAACAGCGCCTAAACTCTCAAACTTGTATCTATAAGGAATCCGGAGTTCTCTTAGTATCTTCGGAACCATAGTATACCTCGGTGCAAAATCTTGCGTTTTGGTAGCATATGCTTAGGATGCTTCTCATAAAACCAAAATCACCATATGTTTCCATATAAATTTCGAGGAGTTCCCTCGATTACTCATGGATTCCATCATCAGGTCACCACTTTTGTGAACATGGTACCAAATTGGAGTGAAACCTAATACAACAAAACAAAAATTTCAAAAATCGGTTGACAAACGGCGGAGTAATCGTTGAACATACAAAAAAAATATATATCCACAGCTGAACATATAACCTCCTCGTATTTTGGAAGTCGGTTAAAAAGAAATTTTAAAAGAGGTCTCAGACAGACAAAAAGACATAAAATATTATGTAGCTTTAATTTGTGAGAACAGATGGGTGTGTCTTCTTCTAAATAAAGTATATAAAGAAATACAGATAAATAATATTCTGGACGGTACAATATTATAATGTGCTTTTAATTATTTCCGCGAACATGTAGTCGTATAATAAATGGAATTATGACGCAACAATATTGAATTAAAAACCACTAAAAAGAGAGAGAAATAGTATGAATAATGACGTCAAACTTTTATGATAAACTGCGTCGCCAAGCATCCTGCATTTTGTTACAGACTTCACTCCGGTAGCGTGCAACGAAGTTAGCATGTTGCTGAGTTCAGGTGATGTCTTGTCAGCGGAAGTACCTAACATTCTAGCGAGGATTGCGAGAAAGATCGACGGATTTGGACGACTTGAGGAGTTCAGGAAACAGGACCCTAAGAACGCCATGGACTGGCTGAAATATAACCTGCCGCCTGTATATGACGATGTCAAGCAGTTTTTGGACGATCACGGCCATAGAGCTATAATGGAGGTAAGCCTTCTGCCTACCATCTATCACTGATCTTCCAATAGCGGCTTCTGCTTGCCCAAATCTACTCCGCTCACTCCTTGTACCCTCAAACTTCAAAGACACAAAAACGGAGCTCTTCGCCTTTCCTTTCCATTTCGGCAAGCAATCTTATAGTTGTGTACAACCAAAACTCACTACTCTTTTTGCTTTATTTTGCAGTTCGATCCGTTAACGAAGCCCTGGGCGCTGGTGCCTGAGGACTTCATGCGGGTGTTGATGCACGTGCAGACCACGCAGCAGGAGCCCAAACCCGCCCGCACCAACGACGACGTCATCAACTCGCTCAAGACGCCGCAGAAGTCCACTACACGGTAAGAATATAAATTAAGACGTTTTAAAAAAAAAACAGGAAAATCTACTAAAGCAGTATTTTACCACCTTAGAGCGAGTCCACACGTGCGTTGCGTCGACGCTGCGCTGTCGTTGCGTTGTTTTACATACAAAATATAACCAAGGTGTTTAGACGGTGCGCTGCGTCGTCGCAACGTAACGCACACATGGCGAACAGCAGCCCCCGACACGAACGTTGACGTTAAGTGTCTAAACACACTAGGCTGAATTACGCCGGCGTAATTTCCGCCGCAAATGTCAAACGTATACAAAACGCGACGTAATAGTGTGTCACCTCTAGTATTCGGCCCGTATTTTGTATGCATTTTAAATAAACCGGCGTAAACGCGGCGGAATTTACGCCGGTGTAATTCAGCCTAGTGTGTTTAGACCCTAAGGCCGGTATAAATAGTCAGTACTTAAGATGCGACCCGGTCTCAAGACGTGGTTCGGCTCTGTGATTGGTCCAAATGTTGACAGCCAACCAATCACAGAGCCTGAACTGTGTCTTGAGACCGAGATGTATCTTGAGTACTGACTATTTATACCAGCCTTAGACTGCTTCGTAATATTAACGCTTCGATGGCGAAGCGCCCGTGTGGCCGGCTATGCGTCAAACGGCAGCGCTGCGTCGACGACGCAATGCTGACGCAACGCGCCGTGTTAACTAGCTCTCATGCTATAGGTGCACGACCCTGTGACATAAGAGTAAAAGAGAAAGATATATCTTTACTTATCTCTTTTTTTCCAAGGTTTTCCTAGTTTTGGAGTCCAATTCTACTACCATTTTTTAAACGTTACTTATCCATATTATTGCAAAAAGGTCGTAAATATTTCTTCTTAAAAATTGAACTCCAAATCCAAAAGTTATATCTAAGGACACACACAATACAGCCTATTAGATCTCAATTTTTCATATAGTAATTTTTTTTCAGCAAAGTCCTCCGTTGGATCGTGCCTCTCAGCCACAGAGCAGTTCGCCACAGAGAGTCCACTAAGGCTCACCTTATACTTGCAGTACACAAAGTGAGGCTAGCCGCTCTCAACCTGGGCAGAGTGCTGGTGAAGCGCTGGTACATACCGCACCCGGACTTGGTGTTCTTCTTCAGGATACATGAACTGAGGGAATATATACAGAATAGAGATCCGGCGCTGTTGAAGAAGTGAGTATATTTTGAAGAAGTGAGAGGTTATGTTTTCTACATTTACAATAACATTATAAAGAGGAAATACTTGATTTTTTTGTTTGTTTGGATTGAATAGGCTCCGAAACTACTGGACTGATTTGAAAAATTCTGTCACCATTTGAAAGCTACATTATCCACGAGTAATATAGGCTAAATTTTATTCTGGAAAAATAAGCTTTCGTAACATATTTGGGTTCTTCGGAACAAGGTGTAAAAATCGACCAGAAAAATTACTTATTTTGCGTACACTGTCTAAAGTATAAAAGATAGTATGCTATACAACAACAAAAGAATTTTGAAAATCGGTCCACAAACAACGAAATAATCATCAAAAATATATGCTATGATGCAAAATATCACAAAAAGTACCAATAACTGGGTTATGATGTGATGACCCATGGTATAATTATGGTTGTGATGATGATGATCAATCAAATTGATGTGTTGGCTTATGCTTTCAGTTGTTTAAAGAACGCCAAAATCTCCGAACCTGTATCTATAAGGATTCAAAAGTTCTGCTCGGTACCTTCGGACCCAGGGTATAACCTGATGCGAAATCTTACTTTTTGGTAACATACGAGGGAGAGCACTTCGGCACAAATGGGCCGGCTCGACCGGAGAAATACCACGTTCTCACAGAATACCGGCGTGAAACAGCGCTTGCGCTGTGTTTCGCTGAGTGAGTGAGTTTACCGGAGGCCCAATCCCCTACCCTATAACCTTCCCTTCCCTCCCCTATTCCCTTTCCTTCCCATCCCTACCCTCCCCTATTACCCTATTCCCTCTTAAAAGGCCGGCAACGCACCTGCAGCTCTTCTGATGCTGCGAGTGTCTATGGGCGACGGAAGTTGCTTTCCATCAGGTGACCCGTTTGCTCGTTTGCCCCCTTATTTAATAAAAAAAAAATTGACCAATATGGAGATAGGAAAAAGATAATTCTAAATTACAATTTAGCGATCCCTTGCACATTTGAACGTGATTTAAAAATCTCGAATACTTAAAAAAAATCGAAATCACTATATGTTTCCATACAAATTTCAAGGAGTCCTCTAGGTTCCTCATGGATCCCATCATCAGACCACCACTTTTATATGTCGCATAGCTCTGCTGCCGCATAGTGCGGCTACCTGATACGCTTTAATACCAAGAATATTTGACCGTGACGTGTCGCCGAGTGCTGTCTCGCCTTTAATAAAAAAATGTGTTTTTAGGGCCGTCCAACGCCAGCAGTACTTCCCCAAGTGGGAGAGGCTGAGGTTCGCGGAGATAAACCGGGGGTGGGTGGAGCCGGCGCCGGTGGCCGTGACGGTGACCGGCGCGGGCGTGCGGCTCGCCGGGACCACCGCGAGCGGCGGCGAGGTGGTGGCCAGAGCATGTGTTGTTAAGGACTTGAGTGAGATCGGTCAGCTGCGTCAGGGCGACGTGCTGCTGACGCACTCGACGGACATCGGGTGGTCGCCGTACTTCCCCCTGCTCGCCGGCATCGTCACCGAGCTGGGTGGACTGATATCGCATGGTGAGGCATCATGATTATGAATGATTGATTCACTGATTGATTGAACCGCCGCCGTGGTCCAGCTCGGTCAACACGTTTTCTTTATATTTTCTTTATAGAATCGCCGATCAAAATATACGGAATTGACGTGACATGAGTCAAAAATGTAGAGTTCATATTAATGCACACTTTGCAATATATTGTTATTTTTTAACAAAAAAATGAACCTGACTTCCATGGAAAAAACGGTTATCTGTAAAGTCGGTTTACTGACGATAGTTGAACGTGACAACGTGCCTCTTTGTCGCTCGTTCCGCGCTCTCGCTTGCACTTCAAGCCCTAAATGAAACGCCTCAGAGCGAGGTAACGCCGCATGAGTCATGTTTTTTCGTGCGTGCAGCCGGCTCCATCGAATTATAAGACGTTGTCACGTCAAAAACAATAATTGTAAATATTCGTAATGAACTAAAAAGTGTTAAAACGTTGTAATCACTTTGCGCGTTCCAATAAAGCTTAAGAAGTTCTCTCTATTCCTCATGGATTCCATCATCAGATCACCACTTTTGTGAATATGGTACCAGATTCGAATTATACCCTATACAACAACAAAAGAATTTTGAAAATCGGTCCCCAAACGGCGAAGTTATGGTTGAACATGCAAAAAAATATACAGACGAATTTATAACCTCCTCCTTATTGGTAGTCGGCTAAAAATCGCGTCTGCGTAGCTAACCTGCTTGAAATCGGGAACCGTTACTGAAACTTCTAAATATCATCGTATTTTACGCTTTAATGAAAATAAAAAGAGGGATATTTAATTTGCCGCTAGGTGGACCAATACACGAAACGCCGCCTGGACTCGTGTTTTCATGAACTGTCTATAAGAATTTTCTGACACTTTCCTATGCCGCTATGTATCCATAGTCTTTCGTGTCAATTATCGTGTCAAAAAAAACCCACATTGTCTAATCATTTTACAGGAGCGGTGATAGCGCGCGAGTACGGGCTGCCGTGTATAGTGGGAGCGCTCGGCGCCACTGACATGTTCAAAACTGGAGACATGATACGCTTATCGGGGACGGACGGACTCATTGAAAAAGTCAACGTTGAAGAAGAAAAAGGTAGCGAAGAGGAAAAAGTGAGCGAAGAGGAAAAAGTGAGCGAAGAGGAAAAAGTGAGCGTAGAGGAAAAAGTGAGCGAAGAGGAAAAAGTGAGCGGAGAGGAAAAAGTGAGCGAAGAGGAAAAAGTGAGCAGAGAGGAAAAAGTGAAAAAGAGAGAGTAAGCAGATAATATGCTATCAAGTATCATGGCACGCCTGGATGTCCCTGTTTTGTATCATCAGAGGAATTGATTCATAGGCAGACATACGTTACTTGTTCCGGACAATGTTAGGCGTATCTGTCTGATGGGCTTGATTTATATCAATGGTCAGATTATTCCGACCAAATTGGTGATGTGTAAATACGGGAATACTGTAGATATTTCAATGAATTAGAATATTTTTATAAATTACTAAGACTATTTCCATTTTCAATACGCCTAGCCGTCCTCTCTCCTCTAGTTACGCAAATTCAGGCGCTCCTGTGAAGGTAAAAATTTTAATGAAAGGTACTTTAAAATCCCTGCTAACTTATTTTGGTAACTTCATGTTTTTTAAGAATCTGTTGAATCTGATAAAAGCTTGTGCCATGAGGATGCCATGAACTGGTGTCCTTAAACCGAAACTTGTACTCGATTATTTACTCGACATGTGCTGCCACTTGTAGTTCAGGTTTCTGTACGTTCCCCATTGAAATTCTGCGAATCTTTTTCACGTTAAAATATTTTTGAAGTGAAAACTTCTTTAGCGGCGTTGAGCACTTTTGTGGGATGGGTAAAAACTGTGAAACTCGCGTCAGATTCTCGTGCTGATCGAAAAACCTTGGAAAAACCGTAAGACGGTTGGAGAATAGTGTTTTGTGTCGTACTCGAACTCGAATTGATTGTTAATTAAAAAAATCGATTTTTAAATAATCGATTTTCATAAAAAATGGGTTTAAAAATGCACAACGTTAATAATCAAGTTTTCACTTCTGCTGGCACTCCCGGAGTGCAACCCGTCTTTTTTTGTGTAAAAAAGTTTGAAAGGCGCCTATTAAAAAAAAAAACACCTTGTCTTCTGTTGTTACGGACTAGAACCGCTCGGTGCCTCTGACTCAGTGACGGACTCTCTCGCGGACTCCGTGTCTTGTTGCATCGTCTTTGGGGTATAGCAAATCTTGACTTTTCTCATAATATGTAAGGAACCAGTGCTTTGCACGCAAATAGAATCCCTTTTGAATATACAAAGTGGCATTTGTATGCTTTGTGATAGAAACTACATTGTTGAAAAGTAAAACTAAATGAGAACAAAAATGTATAGTGTAAATAGTTTTTTAGAATTTTCTCATTGCATGTTTAGCACTTAATATCTATACTAGCTATTTGATCGAGCTTTGCTCGGTACTCGATAAAACACGAATAAAATGTCATTTTCTAAAAATAATATAATATTTAAGACTAGTTGATGCCCGCAACTCCGTTGCGCCAAAACTCGTTTATCGCGCGGAAACCGTACATTTTTCCGGGATAAAAAGTAGCCTTAGATGTCCTTTCCCGGGACTCAAAGTATCTCCATACCAAATTTCAGCAAAATCGGTTCAGCGGTTTGGGCGCGAAGAGGTAACAGACAGACAGACAGACACACTTTCGCATTTATAATATTAGTATGGATTAGTAGCATTTTAGCAGCTCATACAGATCTTTGCACAATATTATGATTAAAACAATTTTAAAATGAATATATAGTTAATAGCAAGTCATACTACGATAAGTCAATAAACGTTGAGAGAAACAATGACCCGAATTGAACTTTGATAAGGAAACTTACGTAACATCATAAAATGTGTAGTATAGTACCAGGTGTGATTTGTTGCTAATCACACTATCGGATAACAAGAGATAAACACGCGTAAAGATAATTGGGCTAATCAAAAATACATTAAATAGTCATTTTATATCACTCCTCGCTTCTGTTTGGATGTGTTTTGTGATGGATGTCTTCGATGTTTTACTCCAAGCGGGATGTTTCACGGCGGTTGTGGTTACTTACTTGATTTTCGTGAGGAAACAAAAAATGAACGCTAAAAACTACAGGCAACCGGGTGAGTTCCAAAGATTACCTACTATTGGTTTATCTTAGATTAACTGTCAACAGATCGGTATGTTAATTATCGATGTACAATGATATATTATTATATCGATAGTCGTATGTTAAAATGATCGGCCAAGTGCGTGTCGGGCCTCGCGCAATATAGGGTTCCGTAATACCGCTAGTTTTTTTTTTTAATTTTTGTGTGGTCAATAATTTATAACGTGTTTACACTACTAACAACATCATCTCAGTTACTTTCAAAGGAATTTGAATGAAAAGTTCCTTTATACTTCGCCGAATTACATTTTTTTTAGTTGATCGACTATTGCTCAATAATTTATGAATTCTTCTTAGCCATGATAGTTTTCCTTTTAAATTCAGCATATTTCCTACTCCCGTAAATTTTTTCACATTTCCAGAAGCAACCGTTTACCTGGTAGAAGGGGGGGGATACTAGACTAACGATTTTTTCCACTTTAAAACTTAATATTTCACAAACGGATCCCTAAATCGGAAAATGGTCTATGAATACTCACAAGGGCTCCATTCCACCGCGGCGCACGGAGAGACTACGCACGTGCGTCAAGCTTCGCTTTGTAAGAAAATATATGTGACTGTGTCCACTGCAACCCACGGACACGCTACGCACGAATTGACTCTTGAGTCAATTCGTGCGTAGCGTGTCCATTTATTTCTTTGACTTGTCAAAGAAATAAATCCGTGCACGTGCGCCGCGGTGGAATGGAGCCTTAATAGTTTTAATAATTATTTTTAATTTAATTGACTCTTGAGTCAATTCGTGCGTAGCGTGTCCATTTATTTCTTTGACTTGTCAAAGAAATAAATCCGTGCACGTGCGCCGCGGTGGAATGGAGCCTTAATAGTTTTAATAATTATTTTTAACAAAAAATTAAAACCGACTTCCAAGGTAAAACAATAATTTAACATCCTTATAATATGAACTAAAAAGTATTAAATAATTATTCCTATTTAATAGTGCCTTTTTCCGAATTCGGCTAAAACTCAACTATTTCTGTACTCAATCTTCATAATTTTGAAGTCGGTGCCAGTTCCAAAAGTTTAAAAATATTCTGTCAGAGAACAGAAGATTCATCTGATACCGACTTCAAAATGATGAAGATTGAGTGAGAGTAAGTGATAAAATAATAATTTCACTCTTTTTAGTTACCTAGTAATCAAACGCGTACTATACGTAGAATAATAAGAATAAAACACCTGTATATTATTCTACGTATCTTATTACAGTCACACTTACAAAATATTATAATATCAGCTGCAGCCTGCAGATAATTTTAAACAATACATTTAAAAAAAATCGAAGTGAACACGTGTGACGTGCTAAGTAGCCGGTCACCGGACTAGTTTCAATAGGCTGGCACTTGCTCAACTTGTCGCACACGCAGCGGACATAGTACCTCCGTGAGTAATTTGTATTCTGTGCATAGTACCCGGCCCGCGCCCGCGCCTCCGCGCCGTTTGCTTGACAGCCCTGGCAGATATGCGATGCGATGCGTTATTATACTATGAACGCTAAACGCAATGCAAAAGGTTGAAATTAGGTTGTTTTCCAGAATATCTCGGCGAAGTGAAACAGAATGTTACATTATCGATGCAACTTTAACTTCTCAGGAGTAATGTCAAATGTGTGCCTTATGCTCTGGAGATAAGGTTGAATTTGGTGACATTGGTGACCCTGACGTGGTAGTGATGATGATGATGATGATGATGAATGTAATTTGCATAGTAGCATATGCTTTCATTTCTTAAAACAGCGCCTAAACTCCCAAACTTGTATCTATAAGGAATCCGGAGTTCTCTTAGTAGCTTCGGAACCATACTATACCTTGGTGCAAAATCTTGCGTTTTGGTAGCATATGCTTAGGATGCTTCTCATAAAACCAAAATCACCATATGTTTCCATATAAATTTCGAGGAGTTCCCTCGATTACTCATGGATCCCATCATCAGGTCACCACTTTTGTGAACATGGTACCAAATTGGAGTGAAACCTAATACAACAAAACAAAAATTTCGAAAATCGGTTCACAAACGGCGAAGTACCTAATCGTTGAACATACAAAAAAAAAAACCACAGCCGAACATATAACCTCCTCGTTTCTTGGAAGTCGGTTAAAAACCTATCCAACGACACCCCACACGATGGGGTGGACGCGAAAAAAGAATTTCATCCCCGCTTGATGTGTATGGAAGGTACTTTAAGATTTCATGTACTTACCATTTTGTTGCCATCATTAATATGTGCATTCATGCTAAATTACAGCTTTGTGGGTCCTGTAGTCTCTGAGCAAAACCGCGGACAGACAGACAGACGGACAGACGGACGGACGGACAGACCGAAACTATACCTAAGGGTTCCTTGTTGACTACGGAACCCTAAAAACAGGTTTTCAATGTAATATAAAATCATCATAATATTATGTGATATTATGTTGAACTTGATATTGACGCTGGACCTTGAGTTTATTAAATACGATAGGCCGAGTGACAACTACGTAATAAAGTTTATATTACGATCTGGGACAAGCTATAGTTATGATTTGTGGTTATTCACCGATATGTACATACAATAAACATACATATAACGTATGTGTATCTATATTACTTGTATATCTATGTTTATTATTATCATTAATATTTTGTTCAATGAGGTAAAATACATCTCTCTCTTAAACTATCGTATCATAAAATGTCACAACTCAAAGTAAATGTAATAGCCGAACGTAGGCCTAGTAGTGTTTTTAATAATAAAAGTGCAGTATCGTTAACTACTAATTTGAAGTTTCTGATAGGACTCATTTTGACGATAAAAATGTAATCACGGTAATCAATTACTATTATATAGTCGTGTGCGTACAAGACAAAAAACCGGCCAAGTGCGAGTTGGACTCGCCACTGAAGGGTTCCGCAGCAGCAATAAGGTTTTTGATTTATTTTTATATTTTAGTTGATTTAATGAAAGTTAAATTAAGGTTTACCATTTATGACGTATAAAAAAAACTACTTGATAAATCTCGTTCAAATTAATTTTCGTTGGTAGTTTTTATAGTAATGTACATCATATATTTTTTTTTAAATTATCATGCCCTTACTTTAGAAGTTAGAGGGGGGGGGGGGACACATTTTACCACTTTGGAAGAGTCTCTATCGCAAACTATTGAGATTAGTATATATTAGTATATATTACTATAGAGATTTTTTTTGTTTCAGTTGTACCTATGGGGACCCCTAAAATTTTTAATAATTTTTCAATTTTTGTATCAAAATCTTAATGCGGTTCACAGACTACATCTACTTACCAAGTTTCAATAGTATAGCTCTTATAGTTTCGGAGAAAAGTGGCTGTGACATACGGACGGACAGACAGACAGACATGACGAATCTATAAGGGTTCCGTTTTTTGCCATTTTGGCTACGGAACCCTAAAAACGAGGAATACGGCTTTTGCTGAACCAAAGATTTCCTTTGGTAGGATTGATCTTTATATCCCTAAGATGGGTTTACGATGTGGAGCCACCTGAATATTTCATGCAGGTGGGGGAGGGGGTTTTTTTTTAGCTTTAACAAGGTATGAGGTCAATAACTGCGTGGTCTATATAGTATATAGTCGAGTTTGGTATCATTTTCGATTGAATCGAATGTTTAAATGCCAATTTTGGAATAATATTTAGATAACAGATAGTAAAAATAAAATAAAATAAAAAATTTAGAATATATATTTTCAACCAACGAAAACGCTGTTGACATGGCTTAATTAATATAAGGAGGCTGATAGCTGCATTATTCTGCATGCCAAAGACATGGTGATGAATGGAGCAATAAACATATTAATAATACTAGACGTTCCGCCCGACTTCGTCCGCGTAAATCTGAAATTTCACAGAAACCGTATATTTTTCACAAATTAATAACCCATGTCTACTATATTATATTCGTGTCAAATAACATAAAAATTGCTCTAGTAATATGTGAGATATTAGCCCTTTCAAATAATTTTCCCCGTTTTTTACCCTTTCCTCTGTATCTTTGCTCTTATTAGTCTTAGCGTGATAAAATATAGCTCATAGGCTTCCTCAATAAATAAGCTATCAAACACTGAAAGATTTTTTCAAATCGGGCCAGTAGTTCTTGAGATTAGTGCGTTCAAACAAACAAACTAACCAACAAACTCTTCAGCTTTATTTTCACATTTTCCTCTGTAACTTTGCTCCTATTGGTCTTAGCGTGATAAAATATAAGTTATAGCCTTCCACGATAAATAGGCTATCAAACACTGAAAGATTCTTTCAAATCGGATGAGTAGCTCCTGAGATTAGCGCGTTCAAACAAACAAACTCTTCAGCTTTATAATATTACTAGACGTTCCGCGCTGCTTCGCCCGCATAAATTAGATATTTCACAGACAAATTAGTCCACAGTAAATAGCCTATGATCCTTCACGTTTCTACTTTTTATCTGTGCCAAATAACAGAAAAATTACTCCAGTAGTTCGTGTAATAGGACACAACAAAAAGCAGGACGACCTCCGTGGCGCAGTGGTGAGCACGTTGAGCTCAAGCCGGAGGTCGCGGGTTCGAGTCCCGCCGACGGAACAAAAAAGTTTATAAAGTTCCTGGGTCATGGATGTATATTAAATATGTGTATCATATAATAAAAATCTTAAATATATGTATAGTATAAAAGTATTAAATATATTTCCGTTGTCTGGTACCCGTAACACAAGTCCTTCAGGTACTTAGCACGGGGCCAGACTGACGTGGTGTGAAGCGTCCATAGATATTATTATTATATTATTATTATTAATAAGCCCTTTCAAATAATTTCCCCCGTTTTTCCACATTTTCCTCTATTTCTTCGCTTATATTAGTCTTAGCGTAATAAAATATAGCCTATAGCCTTCCTTGATAAATGGGCTATCTAACACTGAAAGAATTTTTTAAATCGGACCAGTAATTACTGACTCATACTAAGATTAGCGCGTTTAAATAATGCTTCTTCTTCTTCTTCTTTTTACGTTGTTTAACATCTTTATCGTGCAAATATGAATCCTAAAATGAATTAAGCATTTTTAAGTCATCCGAATATGGTACCGAACTTGGAATATTACTATAATTAATGCCTATATACAGATTGAGACTCTATTTTCCTCCAGAGCAGAAGCTGCTAAAATTAAAAAAAATTACATCAAAAATCGCGGTGGCTCCACATCTTAAATCCATCCTTGGGCCATAAGGACCAATCCTACCAAAGGAAATCTTTGGTTCAGCAATAGCCGTATAATTTACCATACACACGCAACTACTAATGAGTGAGCTAAGGGGCAAAAATTGTTTCGATAAAATTTCACAGTAGGTGTATATTTTTATTTTTCCTCAACAAGTAAAAAAAAATAAAAATATGTATATATCCATAGCCGAACATAGGTATGTCATCCTCCTTTTTGGAAGTTGGTTAAAAATACAGATCTAGCAAAGTTTTCTATACTTATGATTAAAAATATAGAGCTACATAATATGAAGTGCAGTTGTCGTTACTCCTTTATGTTGCAATCAATAATTTTATAATTTAGTAAGTTTGCCACACATGCCATACAAAAATATCTGGTTGGACTACCTTCGTTTCCGAATAAACGAGAGCCTCTACTAAAAGTGTGGTAGGTTTGAGCTAAGAACGAGATATTGGTCTATGTCTAAATATAAAAAAATAAAATCATAAAGTTACTTTATCTTTTTGGACATTTTTCCATTTGGATTTGTTTATACTCTATAGGGTTTACTATGGATATAAAATGAAATTCACCACATTCATTGTAAATAACTCCAATGCCCAATTCTCTTGGACAATTCTATATGTCTCAAGCAGCAACTTTTTAATCCTATCTCAAGCTATAAGCCTAAGACGTCGTGGGCTGATTACCTTATCAGGCGCATTATTATCGATTGAAGGGCAATTAAGTATAGTACATATCAAACAATTCAAGAGACAGACAGTATTAAGTCTACCTAAGTCTATTTTATTGCTGCATTAGCATTAGCTAAGGTACAGGTATTATAGGTATAAGGTAGGTACAGGTAATACAGGTAGTAGATACAGGTATTAGAAGTGTACATGCGTCGTCGACTTCCCCAAAAAGGAGACTTAGGGTTGGACCTCATCTGGCAGCACGGAATCACCCTTTTCCGTCGCCCTTTCTCTTTCTGTCGCTTAGAACTGCCATTTGCTAGACCGAGACAGAAAGCATAATGCGATAGCACGCGGCGTACCTCGATGCGATCGGCATCACGGACAAAAGGTCGGCAGGAAGACTCCGGAACGATGAAGCTCGCGATAGCATGCTAACTCGCGAAGGTGAAAGGCCTTCGCATCCGATCGCCTTTTTTGTCTGCGGAATGCGACAGCGCGCGTTCGCATGCGGCAGCACACTGCAGCACGTGGTAGCACAGGCGGAACAAATGTGATTCCGTGCTGCCAGATGAGGTCCAACCCTAATCTCTTCACAAATATTATAATTGCCATGGCTTTAGGATGGAACTACCCGTTGAAACTTCTGGTAGCGAAGTACGCAGTAAAGCGATGGCGGTCGCAACTTCCAACGATGGAATTGAAGGACACTCCGACAAAGGAGCTTGTGGAAGGTTGGGACGATATAACCATCAAGGCATCAGCACCGAACGGTGTTACAATCGTCCTGGGTATCCGCAAACAGTGCAATAGGAAGAATATTGCCGAAGTCACAGTGTTTGTGAAACTCTCTGATGCTATTTACCAACTGCCCCGTAAGTATTTTTGTGTTCAGTTTCAAAACAATATAAATTCGTTTGTTGACTATTGTTTCTTGTCCCTTTTACTCGCACAAAGATATAGATGTACCAATAAGAAGCCATTGGTCAATTTAAAAATTTCTGCCCGCTTCGCGACCGGACTCTAGCAATAAAGGCTGGCGGTTTGAAAAGTAGACAAGGACAAACATATTTTATGACCTTTTTAGAAACTTTTGCTCAATAGACACTAACAAAAGATCTTTTGTGGCAATAGCCTTTAAATAGTAAAGATTTGAATTGAAAACAATTAATTATTTAATAATTTTCTATGTCTAGAGCATCCAGAAACAGCAGTGTGTATGTGGAACGAGGTGGAGGGCTGCTGGGCCGCCGGCGGACTGAAGATACAGGCGCTAGAACCGAACAACAGACTGAGGATTCTGTACAACGGCCTTCTTACACGAGTAGACGACAACACTACGCTACATGTTACGATTAATCTCATGTGAGTTTAATAATTACTAGCTAGGTATATGGAAGCTCGGTAAGTATTCAAAACATTCAAAAAACACACATAAAATTACATTTTATGAAAATGATTCCTAGCTAGATCGATTTATCGCCCCCAAAACCCCTACATACTAAATCTCATGAAAATCGTTGGAGCCAATTCCGAGATTCCAATTATAATTCCAATTATATATATATATATATATATATATATATATATATATATATATATATATATATATATATATATATATATATATATGCAAGAATTGCTCATTTAAAGATATTAGATTATTGAAGAAGAGTAAAGAGTTAATATTATAAAATATAGAAAAAAGAGTTAATAATATCAGTTTCGTATTGAAAATCCATTAAGGTCAATACGGGTAAGTGTGTCATACTTTTTTCAAAGTTTACTTTGAACTCAAAAATCAAGTAGTTTAAGGTTTAATTTCTTACTCTCTGTGAAATGTAAATAAAGTAAGGTTCATAATTGACCGGTAACAAAGTGCTCTACACAATATTGCCCATTAATCCTTCAGGCACCGCGCGAGCACCGGTGATCGCGACAACAATAGAATACAATAGCAATTCCTGGAAATTTCGACTGAAGTATTAATCTCTTGTTTTTAAGGTATTTTATAAAGTGCTGTGCTAGACACACTTACCCAAGAAAGTGAGGCAAGTGTGACTGTATCTTAAGTGTACAATATATAGTTATTTCAAATTTGAAAATGCAAAGTTTATACTACCTGATCATCGGAACTAATCTTATGACAGATTAAAGGAGCAAAAGTAATATGGTATGTGTGGCATACTACGTTGGAGAGGGGTAAAAAACATTTGAAGTAAAAATTATTGAATGAGTTATTTCTTTTATTTTATTGTTAATTTCAAAAATATGATACTTACCTTTTTGGGTTACAGAAGCCTGAATAGTGAAGTTGCTTAGTTTTATTTTTAATTACTAAAAAGTAAACAAAATATAAGCAATCAAAAATTACATAATCACTAATATTAGACCAAATGTTTGTAAACTCTGACTTAGGGCAAGTGTGACATATAGACACACTTGCCTCATGCAAAGTAGGCACACTTTCCCAGCACTAAAATTTTGAGCATCGGCATCATCGGGCTTTCTCACTACACCGACCGGTCAGCAAGCAGAGCACATCTGTCCTGGTCAGCACGTAGCATCGGCCCCGCACGGCAGCTTATCCGACTCACTGGATCCCGTGCAGCAGCTTACAGTTCCGACTCACTGGGACTCACTGCAACAGTTCCGACTCACTGGAACTCACTGGCACTGGCGACTCAAGCGACAAGACTTCAAGATTCGACCTCCGGTCTTCGGGGGGGAGTGATGTGGCGGTACCCACAATTCGCCTAACATTCCTGCATCGCGCTATCGAACTTTTCTAAGCGCGTCGGTATATATGCGACAGCTGAAATGTATCACGTGGGCTTCGGCCTGACCGAGCATATAACACCTCGCTCGGTCGGAAGATCTTCCTTTGGCCTCTACACCATTATTCCCACACGCACAATAACAGATGTCGCTGTCACCATAATCTCAAACAGTTTTTCTAAAAATTAAAGCAGTTACACTTGCCTCCCAGCTACATTTCTCCGTACTGACCTTACTAAGCTTTCGTTGTCTTTTCGTCTGTCTGTTGTCCATGTTATGAACGATTCTAAGCACTACTTATTTAGGACCTACTATACCTACCTACGTACTTTCCTAATTACTTATTACCTAGGTACTTACGTATTAGTTATTATTTAATAATTGTATGTACAGCATTCAAATTAACAAAATACACCTTTAGAGATTAGTCTGATTTTGTTATTACTAGTTGGACGTCAGCGACGAGAGTGATCCGCCACCCTCACGATTGGAGCGAGACCCTCGCCTCGCAGACCCTGGCGTTGGAGCCGTGGAGGGACACGCTTTGGCCACAAATGCTGTAAGTGAAAGTCTACAAAATGCTTTGAAAATAGTGTATTCTAATTTAGATATTCTGAATGGATATTGGATATTATAGATCTCAAAGACTTGTCAATAACTCTGCACCGCCCTTGAATAACGGTTGCAAAAACCAAATGATATTTTATATCCGACGACGAATTTTGCAAATAGAAATGCGTGGGATTTGACACAAAAATCTCTAGATAGAATACGTTAGAGTTTAGACCAACGCCATTGTCAAAATCAAAAATTTTGACTTTGATTCCCCCAACCTTTTAAATACCGTATGTAAAGTATGGATGCCCACCATATGCCCACCATGAAACAAGAGATAGGCCGCGTTTCCACTGAAGCGGAGCGGAGCGGAGAGGAGCTTAGCGGTGCCCGAATTGACCAATCGTGCTATTCCAGCGGAATGACAGCGAAGACTTAGAGCATGATGATTGGTCAATTCGGCACCGCTAAGCTCCTCTCCGCTCCGCTCCGCTTCAGTGGAAACGCGGCCTAACCTGGCTATATGGCCTTTATTAGCTGTGTACTCAGCAGTGTTGCATGTAACTCGGATACTGTATCAACTGGCAAGTTGGTTGTGTGAAACGGTAAGTGCAAGTAGGCTCGTACTTACGCACTTAAAACCGTATCTGATACATTACATGCTACACGGCTAAGTGGGTACTCGGCTATTTATGTATCAACGACCTATTTCCAGGAGCAAATGCGACGAAGGCGGCGGCAGTTGGATGCAGTTCGGTGTCGTCCAGGGTAGAGTGAACTCGTACAACGGCGACGGTACACCAGACCGCAGCGAGTACATCCGCGTGCGAGGGGTCAGAGAGAGGTCCTGGTCCCAACACAGGACTCTCAGACGGTCCATCAACATCGTGGTAGCGGCCCGAGATGGCACCGCTGTGTATATCCGCGCGAGCTCCTACAAAAATGATTTTACACAGTAAGTTTTCATTTTAATTTTACTACAGTGATTTTGGCAGCCATTCTACCGAAACCATACAAAAAGTTAGAACTTAGAACCAGCAGGAAAAGAGTTTTTGTAAATTTTTAACAATACATAGCTACCATTACTAGGTGCGCTGTTTAAACTTTATAGAGTTTAACAAACCGAAGTTACAAATTACAATACTTTTGGGTATGTATGAGTCCCACACAATCGCTAATTACGTTTATATAGTGATTCATGTATTTGTTTATTTTACACAAGAAAAAATGTTATATTATGGTTTTATCATCTTAGCACACTTTATATTAATTAAAATACCTATTTTGTCAACTAGTATCCAGTGATTTTAACGTTTTTATCTTACAGGTGTGTTTCAGGATCAGTGAGACTTCCCAATTTCATGGTGAAGCCGTTAGAAGACTGTGATTTGGTTATGTCTGACTTCTGTGAGACTCCAGACGTGATACCGAAGAACTACACCATAAATGTTGATGGTGGGGTAATATGGTTTAGTATGGTAGGAATCAAAACAAAAGATTTGATAGATTGTGTCATTAATCACGATATTAGCAGTCGCACAGGTGTGCCCAGTTTCGCGTTGCAGACGCTCCCGTATCGCGTCCTGCGTCACTGACGCGTAGGTTTGTTCTAAGCTTTACTTTTTTCAGCATGCAAAAGAAGCTTCAAAATCGTTATGAAGATAAACAAAGATGGCGGTCGAGTGTACCACGGCGCGCCGCATCACTTCGAAGACGTGTTCCGTACCGTGTCAGTTAGCATCAACGGGGAGATTGGCACGGGAGTTCTATATCTATCGTATCAGAAAGGTATGTGGATTGAGGTAGTCAATGTGAGCTATTGCGTGGCCTTCCCTTTCATATATATAGAAATAATGAAAGAATAATAATATATTGATGAAAGACTGCAAGTAAATGTAATTGTTTCATCCATAGTAATTTGTTTATTTGTGAACTAATCACGTATAAACTACGATGCTTATAAAGTAGAAATCAATCAGTCTATAATTTAAAACACTAGCAATCACATGCATGCACGTACGCACACACGTGCGCATACTCGCACTCACTCACGTATGCATACACGCACGCACTCACGTACGTAAGTCACGCACATACGTTAGCACACATGCACCATGGATCAATTATACATACGCATACAAATATTCAAAGTATCTTACGAATTTGTACTAGAAAAGCCGCGATTAATATCTAGAATAATTATTGTTGATGTCAACCAAAATTTCTTAGTAATTTTTTTCTTCCAGCAAAATGCGAGCCGGCAGTAACCATCGCGCCCGAGCCAATACTGCGGTGGCTGAGCGCGGCCGAAGCGGGGGCTGTGGGGTACTGCGTTTCGCTGGGTGACCGCGCCGCCGCGTGCACGGACTACGTGGGGGGAAAGGGCGCCTCGCTGGCATTGCTGGCTTCGTTACAGGAGGAGGAAGTAGGACATTCAGTTGTAATTATACTATTGTTTTTGTATTTTAATGTCTTCACGCGAACCAACTATAGAGCTAAAATATTTTCAGGGTTACAAAGTACCGCCAGGATTCTGTCTGACGGTCCACGCTTTGGAGAAGCAATTAGAATTAAACCCCAAGATAAAAGAAGCTATAGCGGCGATTGAAGCAGCTAACGTGGATTATGAAGAATCCAATTTTAAGGATAAGTGCCAAAAGTGAGTATGTAACATTTATGACCAAGACGTAACAAACGATTTTGCATAATAAAATTACTTTTCTCACCTCCGGGCGGAAAACGTCAACTTTCTTCCCGCTGCGCTTACTGATGTTGCCGTTTCCCGCCTCGGCTTTGCCTCGGCCAACAATTGCATGTGATCTGAGACATTTCTTATTTTCATGCCCTAGGTGCGTAATGTACTATTTCATCATTTATTGAATTTCATGAGAACGAAGATAGTCAAAACCGTTAGCAAATTAGATGATACACGACAAATATATTCGATGATTTTTACACATTCTGTTACATTTTATCATGTAGTAATAAATCGAAACTTTATTTCATCTATATTTTTAAATTTTAGGGCTGTAGATTTGATCCTCTCGACGGAAATAGCGTCTGACGTGAAAGCGGACATTCTGTCTCATCTCGCTGAGTTGCGGAGACAGGCGGCAGAACAGGGCTTCGGACCGGAACTGCGGTTCGCTGTGAGGTCTTCAGGTATAAAATACTTCGTATATCGTGATAAGATTATCATTATATTTTACGGCTCACTGAGTCATTTAACTGTAAACAAGCTCTTTGCGTCAAACTCGACCCTGGATGACGGGCGGCAGAAACCGCCGACCATACCGCGATGCACGAGCATCATGTCGGATATTCGGTTTCATCAGCGCTCAGTGCGAAAAGCCCTCCGTTCCCTTGATATCCAAAAGTCGAGTGGGCCTGACGGAATCCCGCCTATTGTGTTGAAAAAATGTGCTCCAGAGTTGGCTCCAGTCTTGACGCGTCTTTTTCGGCTCTTCTATTCCACTGGTATCGTCCCGGCTTCCTGGAAGATAGCCTTGGTGCACCCGATCCCCAAAAAAGGTGATCGCTCAAATCCTTCCAACTACAGACCAATCGCTATAACCTCTTTCTTCTCGAAGATAATGGAATCCATTATCAATAGCCAGCTTCTTCGATACTTGGACGGCCAGGGATTACTAAGCGACAAACAATACGGGTTCCATAAGGGTCGCTCGGCTGGTGATCTCTTGGCGTACCTGACTCATCGTTGGGCTCAGGCAATTGAGTCGAAGGGAGAGGCATTGGCTGTTAGTTTGAACATTGCGAAGGCCTTTGATCGGGTTTGGCATAAAGCGCTGCTATCAAAGCTTCCATCATACGGGCTGCCCGAGAAATTATGTAAGTGGGTCACTGGCTTCTTAGCAGATAGAAGCATAAAGTTCGTGGTAGACGGCGAATGCTCGGAAACTCAGTCTGTTGATGCTGGTGTCCCTCAGGGCTGTGTGCTATCGCCTACACTATTCTTACTGCATATCAATGACATGTTGCAGACCAGCGGCATTCATTGCTATGCGGATGACAGTACAGGTGATGCTGTATATACTGGCTCCCCCAATATTTCTCGGCAAAATGTCACTGAGAGTCGAAACGAACTTGTGTCTAAGGTGGAGAATTCATTGGAGAAGGCCTCTGAATGGGGTAGACGTAACTTGGTCCAATTCAACCCCGCCAAGACACAAGTCTGCGCGTTCACCACTAAAAAGTCACCAATGGTCGTATATCCACGTTTCGAGGGCACATCTTTAACCATCTCCCCTAGCATTGAGATACTTGGCGTCAACGTATCGAGCGAAGTCCAGCTCCGATATCATCTCGAGGGTAAGGCCAAATTAGCCTCGAAGAAGCTTGGTGTTCTTAACAGAGCGAGACAGTACTTCGGACCAACGCCTACAACTCTACAAGGCGCAGGTTCGGCCTCATATGGAATATTGTTCTCATCTCTGGGCAGGGGCGCCAAAATATCAACTTCTCCCTCTGGATCGTATCCAACGAAGGGCCGCTCGAATTGTTGACTGCCATAGTGTTTCAAACAGCTTGGACCCCTTGGAATTACGCCGAGATGTAGCTTCACTCTGTATCCTCTATCGGTTGTATCACGGGGAGTGCTCTGAGGAGTTGTTCGGAATCATACCACCTGCAACTTTTCGCCATCGTCCCACGCGAAAAGCATACCATCCTCATCACCTTGATGAGTGGCAGTCTTCCACAGTGCGTTTTTCGCGTAACTTTCTGCCGCGCACTGTAAAACTCTGGAACGAACTGTCACCAGCAGTATTTCCGGACCAATACGACCTGCAAACCTTCAAGATAAGAGCGTATTCCCTCTTAAAAGGCCGGCAACGCACCTGCAGCTCTTCTGATGTTGCGAGTGTCCATGGGCGACGGTAGTTGCTTACCATCAGGTGACCCGTTTGCTCGTTTGCCCCCTTATTTAATAATATAAAAAAAAACAAAATTACTTAGTATTTTAATTTTTAAATATGGTAACACTACATGTAAAACGTCACGTATGACGTCACAAATTATGAGTCGTGTGGATCATGACGTTTTACATGAAGCTCTACTTTTATACAATGAAGCTCTACTTGTCTAATTTGAAATAACGAGCCCCACCACTTCACTAGTTGATATCTCAGAGTTGATATAAATGTAAAATTTTGTACTGTGAATACGAGGGAGAGGCGCGTCATTTTAAGTTAGACAGGCCCTATCTCTATGTCAAGTTTTTCATCCCTAAAGTTGGGACACTAAGCGACACTACGCTGTATTCGATGCGACACTTCACATTTCTATAGTTCTGGCGCTTTGTGTAGATACACCTAGTGCAGTCGCAACTCGCATTTTTAACATGACTATCACGTTTTCTATCAACACTTCACTATGCTGTATTATGTGTATTATCCTTTTTTATAGCGGTGGGCGAAGACAGCGAGGCACTATCAGCGGCAGGTCAGAACGACACAATACTGGGGTGCGTCAGTGACGATGATGTACTGAGCGGGGCGATGCGCTGCTGGGCCTCCATGTTCGCCTTCACCAGCGCCTGCTATAGACGGTACGTACATATATAATAGCGCGCTGCTCTATATGTAACATGATACAGGTCAGAATGACACAGTTCTAGTTGTTCTGGCGTATCAGCAAGCTGTAACGTGTAACGTGTTTCTTTTGTGGTAATAAGGTTGTATTTGCAGTCAAAACGGCGCGGCCTGTCTGTGCGGCGGCGGCGTAGTCGTACAGGTGATGTGTGCGGGGCGCGCGGCCGGCGTCATGTTCACGCGGCACCCCGAGCGCGGTCACCCCGAGCGGGTGCTCGTTACAGCTAACTACGGCCTGGGAGAGGTGAGATAGATGATTATAGATCTGTATATACGGACATGGTGCGACATTTTGACTGTATATACAGTGTAGACTATATACTGTAGTCTGTATGTATATACAATATATAGTCAAAACGCTTGATGACGTTTTCTAACCTCATTGAATTTTTACAGAGTGTAGTGTCGGGCGCAGTGGAACCGGACACATACATAGTGCGTTGTGGACCTAACGATGATCTGGAAGTAGCATCCATACAGCTCGGCTCTAAAGCCCAAAGGATAGTCACATCTGGCAACACCGTGGAGTTTGAGGATGTACCCGCAGCGGAGAGAACTAAGCCGTGTCTGTCCGTCACTGAGGTGCTGAAGCTGGCGAGACTCGGAGTGAGACAGGAGATGTTCTGGGGCGCCGGCCGGGATATCGAGTGGGCTATTACTGATGTGAGTACAACGCTTAAAAGTTTAAGTTGTTACTTTCAATGTCCTTTTTTAAATTCCTGAATTGTTGTTTTTGAACTTCGTTGTCGAAATGTGTCAAATTCATGTTAGCTAAATGCTTATTATATAATATTACTAGCTGTCCCGGCAAACGTTTCTTTGCCATTATTATATTTATAAAATATATCGCCCGTATTATTTCATTGAAGTGACTAAATAAGTATGTCACCATGGCAACGTCCATCGCTACCCCGTGACCCGCGTCGCGCAAACAATGGTCGCCGTCAGTCTCGAGTTGTAATAATTTACTATTATTTATTAAACAAATGCACTTATCAATATAAAAAGTACCCAGTAGCCGATTCTCAGACCTGCTGAATATGCATATAAAATTTGGTTAAAATCAGTAAAGCCGTTTCGGAGGAGTACGCGACACGAGAATTTTATATATATAATATAAACGAGAAGTATTATTAAAAGCTGCTGTACTGATTTTAATGGCACAAACCTCAAATATAACGTAGATTAGGAATAGGTAGGTAGCCTGCTTTCTCGTACTTGCGTGGCGTCAAAATGTTTAATTCCCGGTGTGATTCTCTTGAGGTCGCTTCAACTTCTGACACAATATAAGTTAAAAATCAGTTATATTCCCACTGTTAACCATTATCTTTTTGTATATTTTGTTAATTATTATCAACAGACCACCATCTACCTGCTGCAAGCGCGGCCCATCACGTCGCTGGAGCGGTGGACGGAGGAGGAGCTGCTGCACGAGACCGACTGCCCCATCATGTCTGATGACGAGCTGCTGACCTTTGCCAATACTGGGGAGGTAAGTCTACACATTACACATCCGTTATGATAGTGGAGGAATGCAAAGAATAATCTTGTCACTTCGCTTTTTAATACCCTCTTGATAATAAGTGAGTTCTAACTTCTAAATTGTTAATGATAATTATGAAGTCAAAGCAATAAAGCATAGAGATATTATTTGTTTTGTGCCTTATGCAGATATGCAGACACGTCAAATCACTATTTGACTTTTTTTTCTCATTGGTAATTAAAAGAACTCTCAAAAATAGAAACAACGGTAAAATAATGACTGATATCTCAAAAACTCTTCAAAATAAAAAATCGAAAATCACAAAAAATAAACCTTCCCAAAACGCTTCATACAAAATTATAGTGGGCTATGACGTCACTGATCGATAGCTTGTATGCATCGCTGGAGAATATTGTTCGATAGCTATGAATATGATACCTAAGGAAAATTGTAATAAATTCATAACTTATCGAATGGTATACAAATATGAAATATTTCGAAAAAAATCGACTTGACTATCCAACTTTAAAGGCTCATAACAAAAAAAAATACACAAGTTATAATAAGCTGAAAGGGGTACGAAGATTTTGGCCGACATACTTGTCCGCCATTTTGATTTTTTTTAAATCGCGTTCACGAATAATTCTTTGAAAAATGGATAGCTAACATAACAAACAAATATATATATTATGCCTTAGAGTTGCAATATCTTAAATATTCATTTCCAATGGTAAAACTTTGGCAGCTCATATCTTCGAAAAGTGACACTTTACACGGTTTTGTCCAAGAATTATTCGTGAACGCGATTAAAAATTATTATTATTTTTAACAAAAAATTAAAACCGACTTCCAAGGTAAAAACAATAATAACATTAATATGAACTAAAAAGTATTAAATAATTTTTACTATCTAATGGTGCCTTTTTCCGAATTCGGCTAAACCTCAACTATTTCTGTACTCAATCTTCATAATTTTGAAGTCGGTGCCAGTTCCAAAAGTTTCAAATATTCTGTCAGAGGACTGAAGTTTCAGCTATCTGGCACCGACTTCAAAATTATGAAGATTGAATACAGAAATAGTTGAGGTTTAGCCGAATTCGGAAAAAGGCACCATTAGATAGTAAAAATTATTTAATACTTTTTAGTTCATATTAATGTTATTATTGTTTTTACCTTGGAAGTCGGTTTTAATTTTTTGTTAAAAATAATAATAATTTCACTCTTTTTAGTTACACTAGTAGGTAAACCTTCGCGTATATTTTACGTATCTTATTACAATTTGTCAAGAGTCACAACTCACACTCACAAAATCATATATTATCAGTGAAGTGAACATATTGTGCTAAGTAATTTAACAATTTTAATGCTTCAAGCCCCAAGCGGTCACCGGCGATTGAGATAACAATAGAAAGGCTATTGTGTCTCGTTTTTCCACGATCGAAGGATCTATCAGATAAAAAATTGTATAAACTTGCATAGGATGTAGCGTAGCTACTCATAATATTTAATATTATCATAATTATTGACAGCTCTGTTCTTGTAAAGCGCTTATTCCACTTATCCTAGCTAGGAAGTCCTAGCTAGGATCCTAGCTTTCTAAATGTTATTCCACTTGACTAAATTTTTTCCGATTTAGGATCCTAGCTAGGATCCTAGCTTCTAAATGTTATTCCACTTGACTAAATTTTTTAGGACCCTAGCTAGGACTTCCTAGCTAGGATAAGTGGAATAAGCGCTTAATCAAGAATTCAAATCGATACTTAGTGCGCCATCTATCGATTAATAAGTATAACTGATTAAAAAGACACTTAATGACTTTGTTTTGTGTAAATGCTCTTTTTAAAATAACTTTATTTTAATTCTATTTGTCTATTTAAATTTTATAAAGTAATTAGTAAAGTATTCGATCTGTTGTCTGCCGCCACGCGCCACGCGGCGCGGCGGCGCGGCGACGCCGTCGCCTCTGCGGCGCCGACCGCCATGTATTAAACAAACAGGTGTTGTTATACAGTACATAATTATTATTATTAGTATATCCATACCTATGCCTTGTACTATTATTAATTCTGTGCCATGAGACATTGGTGACCTTAATGATGATGATGACGATGATGATGATGATGATGATTATGATGATGAATATGAATTGCATAGTAGCATATGCTTTCTGTTCTTAAAACAACGCCGAAACTCCCGAACGTGTATCTATAAGGAGTCAGGAGTTCTCTCAGCATCTTCGAAACCATGGTATACTTTGACCCAATATTTGACTTTTTGGTAGCATATTCTTAGTACACTTCACATAAAACCAAAATCACCATATGTTTCCATATAAATTTCGAGGAGTTCCCTCGATTACTCATGGATCCCATCATCAGGTCACCACTTTTGTGAACATGGTACCAAATTGGAGTGAAACCTAATACAACAAAACAAAAATTTCGAAAATCGGTTCACAAACGGCGGAGTAATCGTTGAACATACAAAAATAAAAAAAAAAAAAAAAATAAAATAAAAAAAAAAAAAATCCACAGCCGAACATATAACCTCCTCGTTTTTTGGAAGTCGGTTAAAAAATCAAAATGGCGCACATGTTGGTCGGCCAGGCTCCATACAAAAATCTTCGTACCCCTTTATCAAATGCTTATTTTTACCGTTATATCTTTATTTTATTTAAAAAATTCTGCAAGTCTTTGACCTTGTCAACATCCTAATAGGGCATTTGACAGATTTCTAATTTCTATCTTGAATAATTAGAGATCAACTACGATAACATGGCGCGCCCCTCCAAAGGACTGTTTCAATGTGTGTAGTCACATCCTTATGAAAGAGTTTGTATGTAGTAAGTATTCAACCAATCACAGTACACGTAATATTTCTGTTAATGTCACTTATTAGTTATTACCAAGATTTGTTGGTCAACTAATCATAACTAGCCTATCGCGCAAGACAACGCACTTCAAACGTTTTTACAACGCACTTCAAACGTTTTGAATTTTGGAGGGGCGCGCCATGTTATCGTAGTTGATCTCTACTTGGTTGCGATTAAGAAGTTCATCAAAAGCAATTTTTTTATTTTAAAATACGTATTTCATAAGAAACGTGTAAGTATAAATTCAAAATTCAAACGCTTTATTCAGCAATATGGCGTCGCGCTTTGTAAGTGACGTCACTAGCGTGTGGACCAATGTATATTTCAATCTGTTGTGTAAACGACATTACTCGTCTAAGACGTCATCATGACATTAGCCAATCCGGATCGTTTTCGAATAAGTACCGCGAGAAACAAAAATCCAAACATAATTTTGTGTTTTTGGATATGATAGTTGTTATTATTTTTATTAAAACTGTAAATCACGTAAAACACTATTATTTTATGCATCTAGAACAAATAATGACAAAAAAAATCTTTCTGTCAAATAGCCTATTGTCCGTATCGGTGGCTACTGGGCACTGGCTTATGACAATAAAGTGAGAGAGAAGAGGGAGTCATTATAAATTTCAAACAACCTCGACAGTCGACCGCCATCAATATCGACGTGAGAGCTATTGTAGTCTATTGGCACATTTTGGCGTAAAAAAGCAGCGAACCTTTGAGAGGCAGAACAGACAGCAAATGGGTCACCGCTGAAGAAATAAAAATGCAATTTTATGTTTTCCAGGTTCTGCCCAAGCCGCTATCCCCTCTCGGCTACGACCTGACCATGAAACCCATGGAGGTCGGCATGGGTAAGCTGGTGCGGAAGAATGGTGACGGTTACGACCCCACCATCATGTTTACACACAACCGCTGCACCATCGCGCTTTACAGTGTGAGTATTTTTTTATAGTACACATGCAAGCGCGCGTTACTGGCACGCTTGCATGTGTGCGCTTCAATAGAATCCGGGGTTCTCAAAATGCGCGTTAGTAAAGCGCGCGCTTCAAAACGCCCAATGTGTACCAGCTCTAAGGGTCTAAAGTAGGGTTGCCAACCGTCCTGTTTTCCCAGGACATGTCCTGGTTTTTGCAGTGTCCTGGGACGTCCTGAATAGTTTTTAAGCAGCGTCCTGGGTTGTCCTGGGTTTTTTAATTTTAAAAATCGCGCGCCTCTTTTCAAATTTTTACGCTACGAGCGTGAAATGTGATTATTTTAATTATTTAAATTCCATTTCATCTGTTTTCACTAGAATTAATAAATATTTATTTAATAGATATTTATTTAATTACTAGATGACGCCCGCAACTCCATTGCGCTAAAATTCGTTTATCGCGCAGGAACCGTACATTTTTCCGGGATAAAAAGTATCCTATGTCCTTTCCCGGGACTCAAAGTATCTCAATACCAAATTTAAGCAAAATCGGTTCAGCGGTTTGGCCCGTCTTTCATATGCCAGGTGAAAAACGACAACGCGGAATCATCGCCAAGTTAGTTTTTTCTTAACTCGATAAATATAAAACATTTTAAAAATCCGCCAGGTCAGTGTCTCAATGATAGAATTTTATACAATGTGTTAAAATATTAACTTAGTTTAATGCACGGTTATGGCAATATAATATGAAAAATTCGTGAAAATTAGATGCATCTTTGTGATTTTTTCTATCGAGCAAATTTTAAGATATCGTATTTTCGCTCAAATCAAATTCTTGGAAATACAATGTAGTATCTATGTTTATAATTTGAAACAATTCGGGGCTTATTTTCTAGTATGAAAATGAATTATAAAATCGACAATTTTGGGTTAGTCGCCCCCTTAATGCGTCCTGTTTTTATACTGAATTGTCCTGGTTTTTCCAACTTCAAATCCTGGCTTTTTAAATTTGAGGTTGGCAACCCTAGTCTAAAGACACTAGGTTGAATTACGCTGACGTAAATTCCGCCGCGTTTACACCGCGTTTCAAATCCATACAAAATATGAGCGGAACGCGACAGACGACACACTATGCCGGAATTCCGTCGTGAGCCGAATTTCCGTCGAGCCAAGTCGAGCGTAAAGTTCGGCAGCGATAATGTTTAATGTTTCGGCGGTAATGTTTTGTATAGCAACACACTATACGCGACGGAATTATCAAAACCGAACATAGGAAATCCAACCTTATCTCCAAAGCGTTAACGCACACATTACATCTGAGAATTTTAAATACTCACTTAGGCGCGCGTTCCGCAACGGAAATTACGCCGCGAAATTTCGGCTCTTCGCGTAATTTATAGTGTGTCGCATTAGACATAAGCGGCTGAACGTAATTTCGGCCACGTAAATTACGCCGGCGTAAATCAGCCTAGTGTGTTTAGACACTAACAGATTGCCATTGAAAGTTACCAGACAAGGTAATTTCTATGTATGAAGTAATTAAGCAAGCAAGAATCCGTTCATAAAATTTCGATGTTGTCAAATGTTACTAAATAACCCTCATAGACATTTGCAAACATGTTTCTGTTTAACGTAAAATAATATGTTCAGGATCATCCTGGGATGCTGTTTTAATTTGTGACGTTATCAGCGTGAAGGGACCTTATTGTCGGTATTGAGTTATTAGTATCTCCATAATCTACATTTAATAGGCTATCGAACCATGTAAATAACATGCGTGTAGGTGTGAAAAATATTTTTTAAAAAAATGTTTAAACTCGAAAGTCGTAAAAGGTGATATTGAGAAAATCGCATTCAAACTTCGACATCCTAAAAAAGTATGTTATTGTAGGAAGTTACATAGATATCATCTTTTTTGAGGAGTACGTTATATGGTCTTTTAGAATTTAACTTCAATTATATAATTTTATAACTCTATTCTTATTGTTTACACAGCCAAAGTGCATGATGTAATGAAAATGCCCAAGATGGTTTTTACTCAATATTTCACTTATAGTATATTTTCTATTGGATTTTATAAAAGAATAATATAAAACGGATCAGTTTTTACTAAATAGAGACGTCTTCGATATTAAACAACATTGTTTATTGTATTTAAAAAAAAATTGAACAAATAAACATTGTGCTTCTACTAATCTTATTAATCAGTCAAAATCAACAAAAATATATATTTACTACACTTAAACATAGTCAAATGAGATCAAATATATAAATTTCTATTTAAAAAGTAACTTTTTTCTGTCTTAAAATTCAAGGTAAAGTTTAGTAAAAAGCTGGTACAAACACTTAACACATTTCAAAAGGGACCTTATTGTCGGTGATTAAAAGTTTAGTAATATGACATAAAAATAAACATACATTTTTATTAACATTGTAGTTATTATGTTTTAAATAATTTTAATTATTCTTTAGTAACAAGACGTGTACCAAAAACATGTAATTTCTCATAATTACCATAGAAGTATTCATAAATATTAAAAGGAAGGGACCTTAATGTCGGTCGTTACATTTTTAGTAATAAAGTCAAAAGAAGATGTAAAAATACTATTAATTTCGTAGTTGTAACATAATTTTTTATTTTTATTTTATTTTTTATATTTCTTTATAAAAATAAAGGAACCTCAGACTTGGTATGAATTTGTCTAGATTTCATAACTTTTTAGGGTTCCGTAGTGAACAATAAACAAGCAGCTCCATCGAGATTCAAGACTTGGCTCGTTTTTTTACAGAATGTTTTTGGTGGGATTTCACTTCTTTTTATAGAAACGTGCGTGCGTGCTCAATCGGCGAAACACAGTGCAAGCGCTGTTTCACGTGGTATTTCTCCGGTCGAGCCGGCCCATTCGTGCCGAAGCATTGCTCTCCCACGTATATTTTTTAAGCTGAGCCGTAAGTAGTGGGTTTCATCATATCGCTCGTGTAGGATTGCGCGCTTGTGTAAACGTCACCATCAGCATCACATGTGTTACATACGCCTCCGTAGTCTACTGGTTTAGTGCGTGGCTCTTGACTCGGAGGTCGTGAGTTCGATTCCCGCGTTGGAAAAGTATTATTTCCAAGTTTGGTTAGGACAGTGCAGGTTGATCAGGATTTAATTGAAATTAAAATTTAACGGGGGCTCCCATACAAAATACCTAATTTCGAGTCCGACTCGCACTTGGCTAATTTTTATGGTTTTCCCTATAAATGGCCATTAAACTCTAAACTCTGTGCTAAATTTCAGCTCTCTGAGTTTATGGGAAGTACTAGTTCTATTTTGATGATCTTAAGTGAGTGAGTGTCATAAATGAGAAACTTTGCTTTGGCTTAACTTCGGAACTTAATGACCTCTAGAGGTTCTCAAATAGGGGCCTAACGTGCGGTGAAATGGTTCCTGTAAATGATGGTTCTGCAGTGTTTGCTTCGCGCTCTACTTGGCGGGGGCGCAATCGACTCTCGACTGCAGTACCGACAATAAGGTCCCTTTTTTACTAAACTTTAAGATATATTTTAACCTATAAAAAATCGTTTTTAAAACCTGTGTATTTGTCGTATCAAAATTTAGAGTCCGTTTATTAATATGGAGCAAAAAAAGAAAAAATGATTTTTTTTCGACATTTTACTTTAAATGCGATTATCTCGGAAACAAAACCCTCCATAAGGTCCCTTTACCCAAATAACGTCACATTTATATAAAGGTACGCCTATAAGTTATACGGGCAACTAAAATTGCTTCATTCCAGTCAATTCTCGTCAACTATGATGTTACGACTACATCAAGCAATTTGCGACAATAAGCAGCAATATTGCGCAATATAATTGCCTGGACTTTCCAAGCCATCAAAATAAAAAGAACATCACATGTACTTTTAATTTTTTTTCGCTGAAATAGGGTATTTTAAGAATATAAATTAAATATATTTTTTTAATTCATTGGCTAGTTTTTTAAATAAATTTTAATAATTAAATTTTTCGGATCTATGACGTCATCATCGGCGGCTGGCTGCATTAAATACATAAAAATTAATTATTATTTTTAACAAAAAAATTAAAACCGACTTCCAAGGTAAAAACAATAGTAATATTATAAACTAAAAAGTATTAAATAACTCTTACTCTTTAATAGTGCCTATTTCAGAATTCGTCTAAATCTCAACTATTTCTGTACATACTACAGTCTTCATTACTTCGAAGTCGGTACCAGCTAATTTAATCGTATCTGAAACTTTTTTAACTGGTACCGACTTCAAACTAATGAAGACTGTAGTATGTACAAAAATAGTTGAGATTTAGACGAATTCTGAAAAAGGCACTATTAAAGAGTAAGAGTTATTTAATACTTTTTAGTTCATAATATTACTATTGTTTTTACCTTGGAAGTCGGTTTTAATTGTTTTGTTAAAAATAATAATTTCACTCTTTTTAGTTAAGTATCTACAAAATAAGGCTTTATGCGTAAATAACCAATACGAATGTTAACTATTCACATTATGTTACTGTAAGCGAAATTGTGGTAAATGCTTGCAGTTATCTAAGCGATGCTGTAATTTCCAAAATTTTATCTTTAAAGGTTCAGGAGTTCTGTTCAGTGCTTTTGGACCAAGAGACACCTTTGTATGAAATTTCTCTTATTTGTAACATAATATTATGTTTAATTTACTAGAAACAACATTTTTACCACTATGAGTGTTTTGATAAATATCAAGGATTTCCCTCGATTGCTCATAGATCCCATCATCAGCTCACTACATTCGCAATTGTTAAGTATACAAAATTAAGATTATATCCTATACAACAACACGAGAAATTTGAAAATCTGTCCTCAAACAGCGAAATCATCATCAAAAACTTCTGCTTCGATGGAAAATATCATGAAAAGTACCAATAATTGGGTCATAGTGTGATGAGCCATGGTATAATTATGGTTGTGATGATGATGATCAATCAAATTGATGTGTTAGCTTATGCTTTCAGTTGTTTAAACAACGCCGAAATCCCCGAACCTGTACCTATAAGCATTCAAAAGTTCTGTTCGGTACCTTCGGATCCAGGGTATGACCTGGTACGAAATCTTACTTTTTGGTAACATTTACCTCGAATGCTTCAGAAAAAATCAAAATCCCTATATGTTTCCATACAAATTCCAAGGAGTCCCCTCGATTCCTCAAGGATCCCATCATCAGATCACCACTTTTGTGAACATGGTACCAAATTCGAGTTGAACCCTATACAACACAAAAAGAATTTTGAAAATCGGACGACAAACGGCTGAGTGATCGGTGAACATACATAAAAAAAAAGGGAACTATATTTTCTATCACCAAAATTTATATTTGTCATCAAGTTGTATCACCTAATGAATAGATCTATCGCCACGAAATATTTTCGTTCTTAGATAAACAAAAATTGTTCCCAGGTATGAATTATCAAATTAATGTTAATATATGTGTAAAATAAGAGATCGATAACCAAAAAAATTATATTGCATTACATAAATATAAACTTCGTTCTTATAATAACAGTTTTGTTACTTAAATAATAGCTCTGTGCTCAGAATGGTAGATCTGTCACCAAATAAATCGATTATCGATCCCTGACTGCGACTCCTTTTTAATTGATATTTTGTCACCAATACAGTAGTAACATTTTATTTCGTTCAGATATTAAATTAATAGTATTCGTTACCAATTTAATACATCAATTTATAATTTTAATGAAAAAGTGATCAAAGGGGCGGAGACAAATTGGCGCGCTTTAAAAATTGACCAATCCGGCCTCAACGATGGGTAGTAGGTAACTAGGTTCGATTATTCAGTGGTTATTATTTTTAAGAATAAATATTGATTATTTTAACTTTAATTAAGTGTTTTATCTACTAGTCTGCTAGCCATAAGCCAGCTATTTTAAACCAGCGCTGATTGTTCAGTGGTAATTATTTTAAACAATAAATATTGATTATTTTGACTTTAATTGTTTTATTTACTACTCTGCTAAAAATTTTATTTCAATATAATTTATACTACCAGTGGAAATTTAGAACCTTGGGAGTCTAGTTAAGTAGCAGAATCTTTTGGTTGAAACGATGATGACAACCCTAATTTTTTATTTGAACTTAATGCAATTTTCTAGTAACATGATATGATTTATTGGTGATCTCTTTAAATTGGTTTGCTTAAATACTTATTTGGACACACCTATTATAATACATACAAAAACGTCTATTTGGTACTAGACCTTATATCTCAGGATTTTAGGTGATTTATTGTGGAACTGATTTTGCATTGTTTGGTGACTACATTTTGGTGACAGATCTACTATTTTGAGGATAAACCCTATTATTTAAGAAACACAAAACTAATTAAATTGGTGATAGCTTAAATGATACCCAAAAAAAAATACATACAGCCGAACGTATTACCTCCTCCTTTTTGGAAGTCGGTCAAAAAAAGAGCATAGTTCTCTTATTTGTGTGAAAATTGATTCGAGAAGCATACCAAAAGTTCAAAACGTAATGTGACGTCATTGAAGGTGAAACTAAGGTTAAATTTGTTTAAAAATATAAGTAACTAATGGATATTTTTTGAATTTATATACAGAATACCGATCACTAACCTTATTCCTCGAAATGTTTATGTAATGGGCACAATTAAAAAAAAATGGACAGTCCCCATTCGTATCTGCGACACTGAGCGATATGAAATATCTGGAGCAATTAGAAACAATATGCCGAAATAACCTATTATTGATGACTATTTTTTTTCTTATTGGTAATTGAAAGACCCTTAAAAAATAGATACATCGCTGAAATAATGACTCTGATAGCTTAAAAAATCACCAAGATATGACAATTTCAAATATCTCATAAAATAGACCTGCCCGAAACGCTATACAAAGTGTTACGAAAGACTGACGTCACTCTTTCGTAGTTTGTACGGATCAAGAGAGAATTTTGTTCGGTAGGTATATTAAATATTGCGTTTATGAAAGTGGTTTTGTAACAAAAGTTGCTTTTAATTGCATAAATTATCGAATGGTATACAAATATTAAGAAATTTATTTGAAAAAAAAAATCAACTTGATTATCCAACTTTGAAGGCGCATAACAAAAAAAAAAAATACAAATGCTATCAAGCTGAAATTTTGGGAACACTTATTTTTTACCGTGATTTCTTTATTTTATTAACAAAGTTCGATAATCTTGGACCTTGTCATCATCCCTATTGCCACAATTTATTGAAATTGCTCCATGATAGACCATATTGCTCCACTAATTGCCCCAGATCGGTCCATTCGTGTCGTCGAGCAATTATTATTGCCGCAATTGTTGCTCGTGTAAGCGCATCTTAACTTACTTGAGTCCGTGCTTACTAAGCACTGCTTAGGTTGCGCCTATGCAGTGCTTAACAAACGGCACTAAAAATATTCTGTACTGTCAAAGTTTTACTCGATTGAGTGCTACACGTTCTTGATATCAAACTAATAATAATTTAAGACGCCGATAGCGGCTTATTAATACGGGTTTAATGTTTGTTGGCTGCAGACGGTGTACCACAAAGTCCCCAAGAAGCTGGACATCAACATCCGCATGCTGGAGATGGCGATCCACGGGCACGAGGTCGCCGACGACAACATCATCGCGACCGCGCTGCACCGACGACAGCCGCGGTTCTATGACAGAATCGTAGCGCTGTCCGACATGGTGAAGGTTAGTTAAGCGACACTGAGATAGTGTCATGTACGTATAGTGTATAGCGCCATCTCTAGGAAGCGTTCAGAACTAGTATTTTTATAATATAAAGATACAGAGGGAAATATAGTGCTAAAAAGCTGGAGTCCACGACCCTGCACTGCCAACAACGAGATTTTACGACAGAAGCAATCAAAGTTATTTAGAAGCGTGATACTGATACCTCACGAGTCACGACGTATCTAGCGTATAGCGCCATCTCTGAGCAGTGCATGGAACTAAAGTTGCACTATCGCTAATTCACATCTGATGAAACTGAAGTTTTCAACTTTTTCTTAAAAGGGAGCATATTAATATTATTCTTGCTGTCTCCATTTTTGTTGAGTGCTATCAGGGGCATCTTTCCCTTAGGTGCAGGGTGTGCGGTGCACACGGGCGCCGCGGTTCTAAGGCCGCCGAGCGCCGCTCGCAAAAAGGCGCGCGCCCGCGTTGGCCGGCCGCCGTGCTTTAATGACCACCGTAAAAAGAACTCCAGTTTGCATACATTTTGTGAATTATCTGGAGCTCTTCTTAAATACTTATATTTTGTCGAATTACTGCAAAGCAAGGCGCGCCATGAGCGGCTCGGCTTTTGCAATATAAAAATAAACTTTACTTTTCAACATGAAATGAATCTTAAAACACATAAATGAAGATTATAATATTTGTCGTCAAGATAGGCGCCAAAATAAGCGCGTAATCGCGGTTTCGCCGCTTAACCACAAGAATCAAGATCACAAGCAAAATATGTATTCTTGACGGCGCCCTTGCGTCGCACCGGGCGCCGTGCAGCCTACGCTCTCCGTGCATCCTTCTCATGAGCTCTGCGTATTTACTTCCCGCTCTCTTTATGCAGCCTCCGTTTGCAACATAACAGTTTCGCAGAGGGTATAAAGCTACTGCCTCCCAATAAGTAGTAAAGTCCAATCCAAGGACGGTGCTAAGCTCAGCCCGTTGCTCAGCTCAAGCAGAGCGTTCAATCGTCTTTATCAGACTGTGGTGGCACCTAGTATCGACCGAATCGCTTTCACAGTGCGGCGGCCGGCAGTTGGGGACGCCATCTGGTCTTGCCAGGTGCGTATTGTGATAACAAGCGCCTGGTGGCGCCTTTGGGTTGCCAGGTCTAGTAGCACCCGTTCTCCTCGCTCTTTAAAGCTGTGTATTAATGCACCCTCCGACAACACGCGTTCCTCCAGATCCCACGGAGGGGACCCTGTCAGCGCCAACGCCGCTTTGCCAGCTAACGATTCGATATCAACGTAGTATCCGCAGTGCTAAAGTATGCTGCGCTAAAAGTAGGCTTCTGAGCAGCTGTCTATTCCGGGTGCCATGTGTTCCTCATCTGCAGGTGGACCCTGGACCACAGATTTTTGCAGAAGGCATGGCCATCTTCTTCAGAGATAGTGCCAATCGACCAAAATGAGGGGTATTAAAGATCCATTCAGAATCAAGAACCAGCATCAAGCACTGCATTTCAGCGCCGATCGGCACACTCTCCTCCACATCTCTGCGTTGCGCAGTGATGCCTCCGCGGGGGCGGTGCTTCCGGGTCACATAGAAAAAGTCCCCTACGTCTTGTCGACTACGACTCGCAGCCCCAACGCTTCTATAAGCGCCACAACCTGAGATTCACCCACTCTCGCCATTCGTATTGTTTCCCCAAAAATGTCTCCGTGGGCCAGCATATATGTGTCGTCTGGATAGTGAATAGCAATCCAAACGTAGCACACGGAGATGGGCCGTTCGCAAGATGCAATGGTAGCCGATGTTCCACAGAAGTTAGAAGGCCAAGAACAGATCACCTCAAAGTCATTAATAGAATTTGAGATGGTCTGGTCTTAAAAATAAAAACTAAAAAGTATTAACTTTTAGGCAGTCGGCTCACTTCATATTTATTCTGGTCATAGACTGCAGGTCGTAGATACCATTCATTATATTATCTATGCTAGAGAGTTGAAATTCTCAGATAACAGATTATGTGATTCTGTTGCTTCTTTTAATAAAGAATACTACAAAGCAAAACAAATTAAATATTTAAGGATACAATCCCATAGAAGAAATGTGATTTTTGGCCATTAACGTAGGAACTTGAAATTTGAAATATTCACAAAATACTTAATTGTATATTTTGTGCTTAAATAAACATTTAAGGGGCTCCCATCCATACTTCCATACTAATATTATAAATGCGAAAGTGTGTCTGTCTGTCTGTCCGTCCGTCTGTTTGTCTGTCTGTCTGTCTGTATGTCTGTCTGTCTGTATGTCTGTCTGTCTGTATGTCTGTCTGTCTGTTACATCTTCACGCCGAAACCCAACCCAAACCGCTGAACCGATTTTGCTGAAAATATTATAAGTGCGAAAGTGTGTCTGTCTGTCTGTCCGTCTGTCTGTCTGTCTGTCTGTCTGTCTGTCTGTCTGTCTGTCTGTCTGTCTGTCTGTCTGTCTGTCTGTTACCTCTTCACGCCCAAACCGCTGAAACGATTTTGCTGAAATTTGGTATGGAGATACTTTGAGTCCCGGGAAAGGACATAGGCTACTTTTTATCCCAGAAAATGTACGGTTTCCGCGCGATAAACGAGTTTTGACGAAACGGAGTTGCGGGCATCAACTAGTAAAAACATAATTTTTTGCCTATCTTTGCTTTATAATCGTGCGCGAGTCCGACTCGCACTTGGCCGATTTTTTATCGACCGCGCGCTTGCTAGGGGTCGCTAGGGTAATATTTGCACACGGGCGCCACACCGGCCAGAGACGGCCCTGAGTGCTATTGTGATAGATTAGCATAAAATAAGATAACTAGACGAAACAATTAACATTTTGTGACAGATAAAGTGCGGGCAACAATTATTTTGTGCATCCACATATTTGATGTTTCTGATGCTAGTAAATCCGTAACAGCTCATTATAATATTCCTTCACATTCTTTACAGATACTCTTTCTATCAAAGCGGGCTATGAACAACACCATTCGCGACGTGAATATCATGAGCATCGACACTTCCAGCGACGATCCGCTAACTCTGTTGGACGCCATCGCCGCTACCAACAAACAGATCACCAAGTTCTTTCACAACCATGGCCTTACCACTACCGGGAGCACCTTCACGCAGTTCCTGGCTATGAGCATACTGTTGGAGGGGAGGTCAGGTAAATTCCCTCTTTTTATCCTCAATATATTATGTTGCACCGTGCACGCAACTGCTTTTGTATAAGAATTGGCGCGACAACTGTAAAAGTTGCTATGATAATGTCTTTGTTATGGCACCAAAAGTATCTCGATACTGTATCGTAATCAGTCCTGTGATTCAAGAAACAAAAATACATACGGAATTATTTTTTGTTGCAGACTTCACTCCGGCAGAGTGCAATGAAGTAAGCATGTTGCTGAGTTCAGGTGATGTCTTGTCAGCGGAAGTACCGAACATTTTAGCGAGGATTGCGAGAAAGATTGACGGGCTTGGACGACTTGAGGAGTTCAGGAAACAGGACCCTAAGAACGCTATGGACTGGCTGAAATATAACCTGCCGCCTGTATACGACGATGTCAAGCAGTTCTTGGACGATCACGGCCATAGAGCTATAATGGAGGTAAGTTTAAGCCTGGCCGCACATTGTCCGAAATTTCTGATCAGAAACATTTGAACGTCGGCCGGACGGCCACACCGCACACTATCCGAAATTTCCTTCCGGCGAGTTCGAGCTCACTCGGCTCAGTACAAAATGTAAGAGAGAGCGCGATCCGATTTTCTGATCAGAAACATTTGAACTGCTACCGATCGACGTCATCTGACATAAAATTTCTGACGCCTGCCGGAACGCAATTAAGCCTGGCCGCACATTGTCCGAAATTTCTGATCAGAAACATTTGAACGTCGGCCAGACCGCCACGCCGCACACTATCCGAAATTTCCTTCCGGCAAGTTTGAGCTCACTCGGCTCAGTACAAAATGTAAGAGAGAGCGCGATCCGATTTTCTGATCAGAAACATTTGAACTGCTACCGATCGACGTCATCTGACATAAAATTTCTGACGCCCGCCGGAACGCAATTAAAAATTTCTGCCATCCGATAGACGGCATCTGACTACTCATCCGGACCGGACGTCATACACAAAATATATGAGCAGATTGCGTTTCAGCGGGCGTCTGATATTATGTGTCAGATGAAGTCGATCGGATGAGTATTCTGGGGTTTCATCATTTAAAGGTTTTTAGGCCCAGTGGGCCCAATAACCAGATATGAATTTATAACATTTTTTCATCTGGCGATTGGTCTCACATTTATGATCCATAATTATTATTCATGCAAAAATTTTTGAAGTAGGGTTGGCACAAAAATAATCAGTTATAACCATTAACCATAATATTGTTTTGTACATTTAAAACATATCTAACACTATCTCCTTAAAACATATTATTATTATTAATACCTAAACATACTGCGTCGAATCAAGTTTTAAAAAAATACCTGCTCTATAGGTACTGCGTGAAATTTTAATGGTTGTTTTCCCATGGTTTCCTCACAGTAAAATGATTCTATCTTAGTAGTACGATAGACTTGGGAAGTTTTTTGTATTCAAATAATAAATAAAATTCGGCCGGGTTATAGCCGCTCGCGCCTATCGGAATAAAGTTTTCATAGTAGGTCATACCAAATATTTTTCATTTTCAAATTCAAATATCTTTATTGCCAGAATGTTGTTGATATAAAGGTCTTATTAACTATCTAGTTATAGTTCTAACATTCTGCCATAACAATGGCGCGCAATTGAATTAAACTTACTTATATAAAATTAATTAATTAGTCGTTATCTTACAAAGAATTTTAAATATAATTTGCCAATTAAAAAAATATATAAGCTTTATATAAAAATAATTATTATAAATAAATTTTAAACTGAAATAACTATACAATAATAATATATATATATATATATATATATATATATATATATATATATATATATATATATATATATATATATATATATATATATATATATATATATATATATATATATATATATATATATATATATATTATATATATATATATATATATATATGTATATAATATATACATATAGATTATTTAGAAAATATGTACTTTTGTTATTATTTATGTCATAAGAGATTTTAATTTACTATACATGTCCATTGAATTATTTTTCTTTAAATATCATATATTCATTCAATGTGTAATAAATGTTTTCATACAAAGTAATTATTTTGTTTTTTATTCAAATCTACAACTTTTTTGCTAGCCCTACGGACATAAGCCCAAAAGTCATAAAAAATAATCACTTGGGAGTTGGGACCAATCGCCAGATGAAAAAATGTAAAAAATTCATATCTGGTCAATGCCCACCGGGCCCAAAAACCTTGGGACGAAACACCAGAGTACTCTGGATTCAAATGTTTCTGATTAGAAATTTCGGACAATGTGCGGCCGGGCTAACTCTATCGCTCTATCAAGAATAATTTCTGCCTGTATGTACCTTTACCTTTGTAGTACCTTTTACACCTAATATACGAAAGCTATAGGACACGTAACCGTCATTTCTTGATCCACCAATAACGACTCGTTTGACCACTGTTTTTCGGAGGTCTTTCAACAGCTGAATAGCGGCTTTCGTTTGTTTGTACCCGCCACGTTCACTCCTCGGTCCTTCCCCTCTTTCGTTTTTGACGAGCGATCTTAGACTGCCTTCACATTAAGACGCTGACAACTGCCAATGACCTTGATCTCGCATCACTCTCGCACCACTGACGATTTTCATGCCAAAGAGACAGAGATGTGAAGTGTTCACTCGGTAGCGTGGATGCATTTTTCGTTTGTTAGAGGAAAAAATAAATATTATGGGAAATCTAGATGTCAGAACCGAAAAGTAAATCCGGAAATCTTTGGATTTTTGTAAAAGGTATCAAATAAACAAATTTTTAAAGCATAGATTGTATTATTACTTTAGTTAAAATTGTTTAAAGTTCCTGAAAGATGTGACTTTGGTATTTTTTTTCATCCAGTAGGAGAACATTATTTTATTATTTAAATTCGACAAGCTTTTCCAAATATAATCAAAAATCACATATTTTTTTTTTGTGCCAATCAATGAAATACACACGTCTAGAAAACTGCACAAAGATGTCTAATTGGCAGTTGTCTTCCCCTTAAGTCGCGCTGCTGACGCGTGGCTGCCGCACTACTCGCGACTTAAGGTGAACGCAGATTTGGCCGCACCGCACGCACCGCAGTCGCCGCATTCGGAATTCTTTATATGAAGTTATAGGCAAGCTCGCATACCTACCCGCGTCGCTGTCTTCGCAACTTCTACATTCTTTATATGAAGAATTCCGAATGCGGCGACTGCGGTGCGTGCGGTGCGGCCAAATCTGCGTTCACCTTTAATGTGAAGGCAGTCTCATAGTTGTGCGCAAATTAAGTACTCCTATTTTGCAGTTCGATCCGTTAACGAAGCCCTGGGCGCTGGTGCCTGAGGGCTTTATGCGGGTGTTGATGCACGTGCAGACCACGCAGCAGGAGCCCAAACTCGTCCGCACAAACGATGACGTCATCAACTCGCTCAAGACGCCGCAGAAGTCTAGTACGCGGTGAGATTATGAATTCAGACGTAAAAGACTCCAAGTTCAAATGGTAGAGAAAATTCGAAGGGATCGAAATAGTTTTTAACTATACTCGTACTATTCCAGCTCCCTCCCTACTTGATAATATTAAATTTGATTAAAATATAACTTCTTTTTTCAGCAAAGTCCTCCGCTGGATCGTGCCTCTCTGCCACAGAGCAGTTCGCCACAGAGAGTCCACTAAGGCGCACCTCATACTCGGAATACACAAAGTGAGGCTAGCCGCTCTCAACCTGGGCAGAGTGCTGGTGAAGCGCTGGTACATACCGCACCCGGACTTGGTGTTCTTCTTCAGGATACATGAACTGAGGGAATATATACAGAATAGAGACCCGGCGATGTTGAAGAAGTGAGTATATTTTGAATTAAGAGGTGATGTCATAACTTGGTTGTGAACCAATAGTAGTCAGATTTGCAAGCCAGGTAGTATTTGTAAATATCACCAGGGTACTTGGACAACTTTCTTCTGATAATTTCGCCGATTATATTTTTGCGACCCAGTGGTGAGTGGTGGTGCATAATGCCAAAGTGTGTGATAAATATGCGGCGTAATGCTCTCTAGTGCTGCAATTGAAAAACAGGGTTTCTTTGCTCTTTTAATCCCCAAAGATTGATGAAAATGTCCTATAACATTATTAATTAATGACAATCAATTTAATAATTCTAGAGCCGTCCAACGCCAGCAGTACTTCCCCAAGTGGGAGAGGCTGAGGTTCGCGGAGATAAACCGGGGGTGGGTGGAGCCAACGCCGGTGGCCGTGACGATGACCGGCGCGGGCGTGCGGCTCGCCGGGACCACCGCGTGCGGCGGCGAGGTGGTGGCCAGAGCGTGTGTTGTTAAGGACTTGAGTGAGGTATGGTTTAAAGTTTATCCTTCAGTATCCGTTCTTTCCATATTATAAAGGATAAGTTCTGAAATAAAACCCAGTTTACTGGCCAGTGCATTGACGTTTGTGACTTTGTTGTGACTTGTATGTAACTTGACCTTTTTAGGGATGTCTATATTCTTAAAATATTTACTAATTCGATACACTTTTCTTCCCAGTGCAATATGGCGTTGGATACGAAACATTATGAGCACTGGCAGTATACTGGCTTATATTATGGAACTTACGAGTACTGCATAATAACTAATAAGTAATATTGCCATCACAATGTCATGTCAGATCGGTCAGCTGCGTCAGGGCGACGTGCTGCTGACGCACTCGACGGACATCGGGTGGTCGCCGTACTTCCCCCTGCTCGCCGGCATCGTCACCGAGCTGGGTGGACTGATATCACACGGTGAGGCATCATGATTATGTCATCACAATGATCATGACAATGTCATAGTGCCCCTAACCAAGGTGTTGTCTTTATCGCATATTTTCTTTATAGAATCGCCGAAGAAGCGATAAAAAGCATGTTAGCTAGAGGGTCTGGCGAAGTCATTACGTAACGACAAACATCTGTCATAATATATCGACATATAATTCTCAATATCTGATAACTTTGTAGGAGCGGTGATAGCGCGCGAGTACGGGCTGCCGTGTATAGTGGGAGCGCTCGGCGCCACTGACACGTTCAAAACCGGAGACATGATACGCCTCTCGGGGACGGACGGACTCATTGAAAAAGTCAACGTTGAAGAGGAAAAAGTGAGCGGAGAGGAAAAAGTGAGTGAAGAGGAAAAAGTGAGTGAAGAGAAAAAAGTGAGCGGAGAGGAAAAAGTGTGCGAAAAGGAAAAAAGCGAGCGAAAAAGAGAGAGTAAGCGGAGAATAAGAAAGTATCATGGCACGCCACGATGTCACTGTTTTGCATCATCAGAATAATTGATTCATAGGTCGACATACGTTATTTGTTCGGACAGACTAACAATGTTGTTACCTGTCCGATGGGCTTGATATAACTCGAACAAATTAAGCTTCTTACAGACGAACGGCACTTGCTAACGGCAGATACAACTGCAGCCGTCGACTGCCGTCGTCAAGTGCCGTTCGCCTGTAAGAAGCCTTAGGCAGGTCAGCCATCTGTCTATGAATAAGTTTTAATTTATTGCACTACTGACTACATTAAAATAATAACCAAGCTAAATGAAACGATTCATAGGGAAAAAATTTACTATATTTTTGTTTTATGTGTAAATATGGAACATATTGTAATAAATAGATATGTATTTTTACCAATTACTAAGACTGTTTCTATTTTCAGTACGCCCAGTCATCCTTTAGTTCTGCACCCCTGAGAAAGTTAAAAACGTAGCTTTAATGCAAATGGGAAATATACAGGGTGTAACAAAACTAAGTGATAATACTTTAGGGTGTGTACCTTGTAGAGAGTTTACTGTGAAAGTCGCAGCGCTGAAAGACCAAATTTTTGTCACTTTTGTATGGGAAAGCGCCCTAGCGTCATGAGTTTCTCGATACAAAAGTGAAAAAAAAAGTCTTTCAGCGCTGCTACTTTCACAATTAACCCTATACAAGGGACTCATACACACCCTAAAGTATTATCACTTTGTTTTTTTATAACAACCTTGTAGACTCTTCGCAAAATTATTTTGATAACTTCAGGCTTTTAACCAAAATCGGTTGTCTGTAAAGTCGGTTTACTGACGATAGTTGAACGTGACAACGTGACATCGAATAATAAGACGTTGTCACGTCAAAAAAGATTTATGAGGTTTGTTGTCATTGATCCGAATTTTTCCCTCTAGTTGTGCTGCCATCTACAGTTTGTGCACGTTTTACTTTTAAGACATTTTGAATAATTTAGTTAATTTTTGTGTAATTTAGTTGAGTTTACAATTTGCTTACTACAGTCGGGGCATTTTAATAGGCCACATTTGACATCTGTCAGATTAATCTCCATAGTGAGGTGAGCTGCGTAAAAACATCGACCAAAACGAATAAATCGCTACGGACTTGAAATAAAATATTTGAATTTTATACGTTTGAAACAAACTCCTGTCCCATTATTACTTTTTCTTTTGCAAATTCAAGGAGCAAAATAAGACAAGTACATAATTTACAAAAAAAAATGCATTTATTCGCTTGAATTATAAAAACTGTTAAATTTAATATTATCATTATTCATTTCACATAAATATGTGTTACTTTTCACAACGTGGTTATTAATTTATGGGGATATTTCGTCACAAGTAATCAATGCATCGATACTATTTATTCGCTTTCGATTTTTAGGGTAACTTCCCTAGAGTTTAAAAAGAAAAAAGGTCAGCTGACGTAACATTGTAACGACGTGCAATTATTAAGATCAGAATTTGTTTATTACGTTTAGACTTGTTAATCAGTAAAAGCAAATCGTTAAATAATTCGTATCGGTCATATTTACAATAAATATGTAATCGTAATTGAAAAAAGTCAATCAATTTTGCAGTTATAAACAAAACGAAAATATTTATTTTTTTATGTACGTCGCTACTAGGTTACCTGGTACAATTTTGATGAACTGTCAAATGTGGCCTATTAAAATGTCCCGACTATAATAAAATTTCACCTTAACGAGACTTTTTGTTAGGGACTTAACACGCTGGGTGCCTCTGACTTGGAGACAGACTCTTTCACGGACGCCGTGTCTTGTTGCATTGCGTCGCCCGAGAGGTACAGCAAATCTTGAATTTAGAATATTTTTTAGAATTATTTTATTTAGAATCATTAACATGTGTAAGGAAATGCTTTACCTGCAAATTTTATGCCATATCTCTGCTAATGTCTAATTTACTCCTCTTAAGAGCCCGGGTTACCCTCGAAATTCTCATACATACGTAATACCAAAATCATTTTGTCATACGAAAGTATTTAACATGTTTGAGTTATTTTTCAGCTTAAAATAGTAATTACCTAGGTTCCTGAACAAAAATTAACTTCAAAATATTTAAACACAAAAAAAAAATTGTGTGTAATTTTTTTACTAAATTTACTAAGTACTAAATATTTAAACACTAAAAAATAGAGTAAAACACTAAAAAATATATACATAAATATTAAATTTACTACAAAATATTTCAACTCTAAAAAATATTTTTTAGTATTTAAATATTTTGTAGGAAATTTACTATCTAATATATAAAATTCTCGTGTCACGGTGTGCGTAATTGAACTCCTCTGAAACGGCTCGACCGATTTTCGTGAATCTTAGCGAGCATATCGGCTAGGGTTGAGAATCGGACAACATCTACTTTTATATTGATAAGTGCACTTGTTGAATAAATTATAGTAAATTATTACAACTCGAGACTGAGGGCGACCATTGTTTCTGCGACGGGATAGCGATAGACGTTGCCATGGTAACATATTTATTTAGTCACTTCAAAAAATAATATGGGCGAAATAGGTACTTTAAAGGCAAAGCAACGTTTGCCGGGACAGCTAGTTTACTTATATATTTTTTAGTGTTTTACTCTATTTTTTAGTGTTTAAATATTTAGTAAATTTAGTAAAAAGATTTATACACAAAAATTTTTTTTTTAGTGTTTAAATATTTTGAAGTTAATTTTTGTTCAGGAACCTAGGTAATTACTATTTTAAGCTGAAAAATAATTCAAACATGTTAAATACTTTCGTATGACAAAATGATTTTGGTATTACGTATGTATGAGAATTTCGAGGGTAACCCGGGCTCTTAAGTGTCGATTACACTGTGCTACATTTTAGTGCACCAGCTGTGCTACATTTAGGTGATCTAGCTAGGGCGCTACATAAATGGCATTCTGTTTACATTGCACTTCGTAGGGAATCCTAACCCAGTCAAATACAATACACCAACCATGCCACCCGTGCTTTCTTATAATATGTATATTTCCAGTAAAACTTTAAAACCGTTATGCCGCCATTCTTGTAATCGCCATCGGGATATCTCTTTGTACAGTTCTAAAATACATAATGAAGTTTTCGATAGTCATTATGCCAATTAAACGCACACAAACACAAACAGCCGGGTGCCGCGGCGAGACCTCCGGTAAGAGTTATATTAGTATTCTGTGGGCGATACTGACCGTCTCGCTGCGGACTTAGGCGCACTACCTCCCTACTTGTGATTGCACTGGACTACATGTAGTAATGTAGGCCATGTAGGCAGGTCGGGCTCTACCTGCCGCCCTAAGCTAGGATCCTATATCCCTACATACATTTACACTTCACTACATCTAGTCCCCTACATGACGTAGTGCATTAGATGTAGCACAGTGTAATCGACGCTTTATAGTCAAAATTATTCGTATTATAATATACCTTCATTGTCATCGAAGTCCATCATGAGCATGCGATCTTCACTGTCGATCAATATTTCCTCAATCCAAACTGCTATCTGCACACGTAGAGAAAATTGTTAGGTACGTTAAATTGTGTTCTTGATGTTGCTGTTTGTATTTTCTTTACTCTTGGAGGCTGGACTGCTGGAGCATGTTACTTGCCTCTTTCTAGCGTAGCTATACAGGGTGCAATTAAACCTTCATGGCAATTTTTTTCCAGGGCTAAGATATCATTAGGAGAGTCCATTTAGCCAAGAAAAATTGGGTGCTATTTTTTATTAATGACATAATATTTTATCCCATTTAAAATCGTTGCAGAATGGTCACTCACGGGGCGGGACATGAGCGGGGGTGGCGCGGGGGGAGGAGCGCGCGCGGGGGCTGGGGGCACGTCCCGCGCGGGCGACTTGAGTGTCCATTAATTGTAGTGTTTTTTAGGATAACTTTCGGAAGCTATTTCTCAACATTTTAGTACTGAGTGATTATAAAAGAAAAAAATACGTGTATTTTTAATTTTATATTTTTAACAAACATCAATACTCATATCAAAATTTGGCAGGAGGGTTTAATTGCACCCTGTATATTATATTGCTACCGGCTTCATCTGTCGTGTAGTCGTGTAAAAGCGACAGCAATGTTTTCGGACGCGAGTGAAAAAGACACGTTGCGATAAATCAATGTACGAAATTCGAACTTAATCCTAATTTTGAAGTGCATCCATAAACAAGATAAATATTATACCTTGTCAGATATTTCCTTCAAGAACTTGGATTTCCTACAGTTACATCTGTATGCGTTTGATTTCATGATCTTAGCGATATTTCTAAATATTATGTTTGACAGGCGAAACATTCTGAAAACATAAGTACAACAGGCTACGTGACTATGCACCTTGGGACAGCAATGCAACAGGTAATAATTATCTGTTGCATTGCTGTCCCAAGATGTCAATTATTGACAGCAGATACTGTACAATTTTCTTCTGTTGTATTACTGCCGAAAGATGCTTATTCAACTTTCGGACGATCGTCTCCTCAATAATTATTATAGTTACTACACTACTCAAAATTCCGCTAGGGGTCGCTGTGACTATTTACCTCACACTAAAGGCTGTCACAGGCAGAACAGGTAATTTGTAAAGATGTATATTATAGCACGATACATCTCGATTCTCGATACATCTTTCTATAGAAATCGTCAGGAGACCACACACAACAGCTATAATGTATATTTTTACATTAAGTATAGCTGTTGTGTACGATTTCTATACAAAGATGTATCGTGCTATAATATACATCTTTACATTACCTGCTCTGTCTGTGACAGCCTTAATAATATTGTACTTAATTAAGTAAATGGTAATTAACATTAGGTTATACTTTATTTGAAATAAATTTACCCATCAGTGAGTTCATATTCCCCAGGTCTTGATAATCGTTCCATGATGCCTACAGCAAAAGCCACGGAGGCGCTTCTAGCAGCCATTCGCTTCCCATCTCTATTAAACGTCGACGTCTTTGCTTGTTTTAAATTTGATGCTCTAAAACGTAATGAATATTTTTTGTTTTAAGAATAATATGCTTATCTACTGATGCAACTATTACCAGATGAATAATTGTGTCTTATGGTGCTAGGCGCGTCGAAGGGGGGTCACAGGGGACATGACCCCCCCACACCATAATCTAAGGTCAAATTGAAAATTTTCAAAATCTTGCCAAATAATAAAAGGAAATTTTAGGCAATAAATTTTAGTACAGTGAGTGACCCACTCCACAGGCTGCGATCGCGCCTGTATGGTGCGGTTATTCGGGCAACTAAAATTGCTCAACTCCAGTCAATTCTCCTCAACTTTGACGTCACGACTGCATCAAACAATTTGCGGCAACAAGCAGCAATATTGCGCAATACAATATTGAGTAATGTGGCCAGTGTGGCCATCGAATATTTGAGCGATATCACATTGAGCGATATGAAATAAATTGCTCCATATTGCTCCACTAATTGCTCCAGATTGCTCCATTCCTGTCGCCGAGCAATTATTGCCGTAATTATTGACCGTGTAAGCGCATCTTAAGGGAAGTACATACAATATTAAAGGGTGGGTGTTTTTTTTTTCTTTTTAATTTACGAGAGGCGTCGAGACAATGCAATGCAACCTGCATTGCACTTAAAATTATTGCACTGTCATCACTATACCTACTATTATACACACGTGTTTATGAAATATGAGCCTTCTCTCTTTAACCATGGACAAATATTAAATACCCGAAAATGCTGATAGACTAACCGTCTCTTCTTCTTTTTAGTCTTTTGCAAGTTAACGAAGTATTGGTATGCTTGGTCGGGTTTGGGAGGCTCATCAGCGTCAAGGAAGGCCCGAAAACGAGCGATCTGTTAAAACAGATGTATAAGAACACAAAATTGTAAACTAAAATTACGTAGGACTTTTTTAATGCTGATAGTTTGGTGTGAAAATAGCTATGTTCACTGTTCACACCGAACTGACAATCAGCCGCTGACTGTAAGCAAGTTGACTAGCTGAACAGAAAAGCGTAAGAAAGTTTTTTAGGCTTTTCTATGTTTCAGTTAGATAAGACCAAAAAGGGAATAATAATTATATGTATGAAAGTACTTACCAAAAACTGTGTGTGTACAAAAACTCACCAACGACCGTTAAAGTTAACGATCGGATTAACATCATTTTACCTCTCTCGTTTTTCATAAGGGATCGTTTAACAATTACGTGATCATTAATTTTGGCCGTTCTTTTAACCCCACCCCCCTATGTGATCACAGCGTAATCTTTTGTTTTTACACCCCCACCCCCCCTCGCCATGATTACGTAATCTTCTTCTTTCTTTCTTCTTCCAATATACCTATAAAAATACCGATGCTTGGAAAACTCGATCAAATAAGCCGAAAAAGTATAAAAATACGAATCTGGTCACACTTTTTCACAGTTTGTCTATAGCAGAGGAAATAGTGTTACCAGTAAAAGACTTCAAAATTGGACTCGAAGTTAATTAAAGTTATAAAATGATGATGACGTAATCATTGGTTTTCTCCTCCGCCCCCCCCCCCCCCCCCCTCCCCAAGTAATCCTGTTGTATATACAAGCACCTGACCTCCCCCCCTTCCGGTGATCACGTAATTGTTGAATGATCCCTAATATGAATGAAAGAGAAGACATGACATTTTAACAAGCTGTTAACACTAGCAGACGTTGGTGAAATTGGGCCTTAGAGTCTTACGGATTCGCACGGCAGCTGGTGCGCGTATTCCCACCACAGGTCGAGTACACGCCTCCGTGAAGGTTTGGCGAGCTGGTCCACCCTTCCCGTGACCACGCCCAGTCGCCGCAGACAGCGGAGGTGCGCACGCGTCGCGCGCTTCGATAGCTTCACGTCCGTCGCCTTTGGACCACTAGAATGGCATTAGGTTCTAGGTTAGGTTAGTTTGTATCTTTGTACTGCAGTCTGAACCAAAAAAGGTAGTTCTTGACTACCGCACAAAATCACAATGCAGTCTATCTACAAACACAGACTAAAGTACTGCAGCACACTGCACAGGCACTGAACTCAGTACGAGCACAGGCTACAGCCCAGTAAAAAAAAGATGGCAACCGCTGAAATCTGAATTGAGGATAACGCTTGATAAAAAGCGGATATTCTTGTCTATATAGAAATATCCGTCAACACAATTAGAAAGAAATAACACAAGACGCGAAGTACGAGACTGGTTGTAAATTGCAAAAAATGTGTTGGAGAAGCTTCAGTCATTGAAGTCAGGCAAATGAAGCGATTCTTTTGGTTCTCGAAGACTTGAGAGGAAAGTTCCTCTCGAGTCTTAACGCAACTCCGCGCTGTAGGACATGCACCCTAGGTCTGAAAATACCGTCATGGCTGCAGAGTTTTCTAAAATCTCCTTACCCGGGTCTAGCGGGCTTTGGTAGTGGTTTCACCGGTTTTCTGGGCGTGGACTTTTGCTGGTATCTAATGACATGTCCAGCCATTATTGTGTCAGCGATGGATACGCGAGCTGTGGTGTTGGAGGGAATAGGCGCCACATCTGAAAGAGCCCATTTATTTTTCATAAAAAACTGATTGAAATTAGGGTAAAATTTTCGAGGCCCATTCACGGCCCATTATAGGCCATTTTTATTCTTTTGTAAACATACCTTCCGTCATATTGTTTTGACTAGTAGGAGAGCAAAATAAAGGTTGATAATATCTAGGAAGAAGATAAGCTTATAAATATAGAAACAGTCTCGAATGAAATACCATATTAATGTAAGTATAATAAAATATTTTTTATTTTGGATTTTTTTGTTTCCTAATCATCTAAGTACTATTTTGACTTTTGGGACATTGTCCTGATAATAAACATGCGCACATAGAGGAAAATAATACACAGGGCACATGCGCATGTTTCGCGGGTTAAGATACGCGTCTACCCACTGACCTCCATTATACAATATTGGAGGTCAGTGCGTCCACCAGATCGGAGTAGCTGAGCGTAGGTAGAGATATAAACTAAGTTTAATATTATTTTATAAAAAAAATGGTAACTTTAAAAAGCGCTTATTCCATTTCACTAAATGTAGAGGTCCTAGCTAGGATCCTACAAAAAATTAGTCACGTGAAATAACCACGGAATAATATATAACACTAGAGGAAAGGGCATGTGGGACTGGCCCGCGTGCCATAGTTATGTCCAGCTGGACATAACTTAACTCGCACGCAATAGGAAGTGCGCGAGTACGAACTTAAACTTTACATTAGTTGACGTAAGGTGTAAAATTGCATACAACTTCAAGTTTTATCGTATTTAGCTGTCAAGCGCCATCTAGCGTTGAATAACTTAACTCGGTAGTCAGAGCCGGTATTGCTAAATTTAAATTCTTCCTTATTTAAAAGGGTTACGGTTGTTTTTACGACATTGTATTCAAAAAAGAAATCTCTTTGTGATTGGTTATTTTTTTGTGTGCGTAAAATATTACTGTATGAGTTTGGCGACACCAGTTTCTATGAAACTTATTTGCTATGCCCTTTCCTTTAGTGTTATATATTCCGTGGAAATAACATTTAGAAAGCTAGGATCCTAATTAGGATCCTAAATCGAAAAAAATGTGGCTTCTACAGTGTTGCCAGATGATTTCAACTTTTTATCTGCAGTGGGAACTGCTAAATCTGTATATTATATACTAGTAATCTGTGTATTATAGCCAATTTATATTATGTTATAAGATCTGGAATCCATTCGTAGGTAATTTCTTAAGTCTGCTGGTTCCAAGTAGTTCAGAAAGTTCATAATTCATAATTTTTCGTGGAGCAAAAATTCTTTCAACCATCTTTTTCGCCTTTTATTTATTTTATTTTCATTGAACCAACAGCTAAGCCTATGAGAAGACCAATTTTTTGTTGCTTTGAAGAACTGGAGCCAATAAGAAGACGTCTGACCAAAATGACAACTGATTTAGTCACTTTTTAAGGGGGTGACACACGTACGAACTTAAAGTACGCGGGTTTTAAGTTCGGTAACTTACTCGGCTCGCGTCGGTGACACATGAGAATCGCTCACACGTGCCGCGAACTGCGAACCTGGGGGCATGGTAATTTTTTTTTTTTTTTTTTTTTCGAAAGGGTCTAAGCTACTGGTCAGCTGGGCAATCGCGCTAAATGTTTTCAACTGAACCGCAAATGAAACTCGGACGTTGATCGACTTTTGGAACGATTCGGTATCGCGCTAACGTTTTGACAGCCAGTTGAGACGTTACAGCTGGGCAATCGCGCTAAATGTTTTCAACTGAACCGCAAATGAAACTCGGACGTTGATCGACTTTTGGAACGATTCGGTATCGCGCTAACGTTTTGACAGCCAGTTGAGACGTTACTGAACCTCAGCCCAAGCGCAAACGCTGTCAAAACAAAAAGTTGATACAAAGCTACTTCTACTCGCACGTTTCTGAAACGTTTCTTATTTTGGTGTGTTAAATTGACGAAAATCGATGGAAAAATATAACACAAGCTATAATCAAATTATAATATAAGCTTATGTTTTACTTCAAAGCTCTTCAAAGGACTATTTAAGTTTGTTAAAAAGTGAATTGAACTTTGACATTACTTACATACTTCTTTACGTAAATGTTTTCTATAGGGACCGTGCAGAAACTATAGAGGGCGTCGTAATTCGACAGCAGCGACACGATGCGAGTAAAAGAAGTAACTTGTGAGTGACTTTGGCTTCGCATTCTCTTTGACCCCGGCTAGTTTATAAGTGATTTTTTTATGTTTTAGACTATAAAATGATCTAATACTTACACTCCCAAATGGCCACATGCGGCCGTGAGAACAACAACAGATTTCCAAGAATCCGCGATCGAAGGATTAAAGTAAAAAACTAGATGACGCCCGCAACTCCGTTGCGTCAAAAATCATTTATCGCGCGAGAACCGTACATTTTTCCCAGATAAAAAGTATCCTATGTCCATTCCCGGGGTTCAAAGTAAATACGTACCAAATTTCAGCAAAATTGGTTCAGCGGTTTGGGCGTGAAGTGCTAGTGCACTTTCGCATTTATAATATTGAGTATGGATGAGTTTCTAACAGTAAACAAACAACGAAAGCGTGAATAAAAATGTATAAGCCTATATATATATAGCCTATAAATATTAAAGCTTATCTAGTTATCTTAGAAAATATCTGAAAAAGTAATTAGTAGCATCCATCAGCATAGAAAGTAAAAACTTTATAGGTACGTAAATATTGCAATAAATTAATGAAGATGCAAAAATACTTATAATAATTACTGAAAATGCTTGTGGATTAATAAAACAAAACAAGTTCACTAAAATAAATGCTTTTATTTCATCAACCTTCTGCGATTCGCTTGATACCATCTTCACAACTTTTGTCTGTCACTATTTTTAACTAATTTCAGTCTGGACTCATATTCAGTGCAAACACCATTTAAGTATTCTATAAATAACACACAAAGACTGCACTATTAATCTTTTTTTACTTGACGAATCATCCTTTTGAGAACCAGCACTTTGACAAGATGGTTAAAGTTCAACACTATCCTCAGTGCTGAATTCCTGGCAGGACTTCTCCAAATTACCATTACTTTTGATGCAAATTTATGTGAATTTGGCATATCAATTTAGATGGAAGTTTGGATGTTTACTGAAAGAAGCAACGGTTATAGGTTAGGTTCATATTGGGTTCATCAAAGATGAATTTACGGTTATAATCTACAAAATTCAGTGTTTTTACGAGTCTACACTTATCATTCATTGAACTCATTAAATACTTACGTATGTTTTAACCGGCTTTTATCCATTTCTTTCGTTTTTCAACAAGCCATAGCATTTGAATACTTTTGCCAGGAAAATAGTGAAATTTAACATCGTTCGATTTGCCTTTATTTTTCTTATACGTATTATAACATCTGGGAATCCAGCAATGCATTTCAATTCTTTAAAATACTCAAATTTCTCAAAAAATCTTATAATTTTCCGTAGCTCGACTTGGGCTTTCGTCACTAGTAGTAGTGTCAGCGCTCTGCACGGTCCCTATGCCACAAAAAACTTTTGTCACAACTTCACAAGTCACTTCTCAACACGGCTTTTATAAATTAAAGTAAAACAATATGAATTTAACTACGTAAATTATAAACTCCAAGTAATAATCATCCACAAATCACAATAACTACTTGAAACAACTTCACTCGTGTCATATTCATTCGTAAATAAACAATTTGTCAATTGACCAATTAACGCATCGGAAAAAATGTGTTCATATTTAAACCAATCAAGTTAAATCAGAAGGGCGCTGATTGGTCCGCTGCAATGTCTGTCTAAAGGTCAAACGTTGCGCTCCGTTCGAGTTCCATCTAAGGTTGAGTTACGGTTGGAACGTTAGCACGAGACTGAAATTTGTTTAGACGCAGCGGAACCGAACCGTAACTGAACCACAACCAAAGCAGATGTGAACCTGAATTGAAACGTTTAAAAATAACGCGATTGCCCTTCTGGTTAAGACCATGGTAGTTTAATCGTGGCTATAACTAGTCTGTTGCTAGTTGGTTTGGAGATAAACAATGAGGGGGCCTGGCCCCCTCTCCTAAAGTCACACGCGTGACATTATAATCGGGCAATATTGGGGAGAGCTACGAGAATAAGCTATTTTCATCTGACGTGGGGACACGGATCCCCCCTGCTCTTAAGGGGTCCGACCCCTTACTCACTCTCTGACGAGTGAGGCTGCTCGCGCGCGATAGCACAAACTAGCTGCGTACGAGTTATCGCGGTAGATGAGCTCAAGTTATTAATGTTATTGCATAAAAGAGGGCCGTCCCTCTCCCCTTCCGAGTCCGGTTGGGGTGACATAAGCGTGTATGTTCTAATGTCAAAGTAATTGGTAGAGCTCTCTACGACAATGTCGCGGTCGCGGTCATGATTTAGGTGTGTTCCTATGCTATCCGCATGCGAACTCGAACCCGGGATCGAGCTCGGCACCGGATTTCGGTCGGTCTGTCTGTTTGTCGTTCGGGTCGTGTTAAGTCCTCGGGGAAGGCGCCGGCGTCGTCCCCGGTGCAGTACTAACCACGCGGGTGAGTGTGATTTGTGTTTACGTAACTGTACACAGTACGTTACGTATTCTGTGATGGGGTCTACAGGGTCGGCTAAGATATGCTTAGGCCGCCTGAAGGGGTATCGGAATGTCCGTGCGTCATGTTCATAGTCCACAGCCTTACGAATGAGCGGATTGGGATGTACTTTGCCTTTCTCAAAGAATCTCTCTGAGAGTTCTTTGATATAGGCTTTGATAGTGATAAGCTCGCAGTCTCTATGCAAGTCGATGTTCCGCATGTAACGGGGGGCACCTGTTGCCATGCGCAAAAAACGGTTTTGAACTTGTTGCAATTGGTTCATCTGATTGTCACTTATGTGTGCGAAAGAGACGCACGCATAAGTGAGTATCGTTCTTATACATGTTTTGTATAAGGTGAGCTTATGTCTTAAGGACATCTTGCTACTCGCGTTGAGTAAAGGATATAATTTGTATAATACAAATTTCGCTTTACGTACGGTATTCGATATATGGTTCGTGAATGACATCGACTTGTTTAGTACTACTCCTAAGTATTTGACAGCCGTGACTTCGGGAATTAATTTTCCGTGCAGACTAATAGGTTGCATTTTCTTACGTTTTAGTCCGTTAAATAATATAGCGTGACTTTTGTCGGGGTTTAGTTCGATTCTCCATTTTGCGAACCATTTACCGAGTTCGGTAACTGCTTCTTGGAGTTTTTTGGACGCGAAAGCTATTTGGCGATGAGCAAAGAAAAGGGCCGTGTCGTCTGCGAATAGCGCTTTTTGTACTCGAGGGTGAGTGGGTAAATCGGACGTGTAGAGATTGTAGAGGGTCGGGGAGAGAACCGAGCCCTGCGGTACTCCAGCCTCTAGATCTCTAAGTGAAGACAGAATGCCTTCGACTCTAAAACGAAATTTACGGTTTTTGAGGTAGTTACTTATTATTATAACAAGACTATCGGGAATGCCGAGTTTAAAAAGTTTATAAATTAGCCCATTGTGCCAAATTTTGTCGAATGCTTTTGCGACATCAAAGAAAACAGCGCAAGTCGGTCTCCTATTGTTCTTTTGTTCTAATATGTACTCCGTTAAGCGGTGTACCTGAGCGGGACAGCTGTGGAATTCGCGGAATGCGAATTGTTCGTCAGGTAAGAGTTTTTTATCAACTATGACGTCTTTTAGGCGTCTTAGTATAACTCTTTCGTAAATTTTACCGAGGCAACTAATTAAGCTAATTGGTCTGTAACTACTTGGTTCCGTCCGGAGTTTACCCGGTTTGTGGATACCTATTATTATAGCTACTTTCCAAATATCTGGGAATGAACATCCTAGTAAAAGGGCGTTAAAGATGTTCACGAGCAATTCAATTATAGTGGCAGGTAGTAATTTAAGGGTTTTATTTGAGATACCGTCCAGGCCTGGGGCCTTTCTGGAGTTCAAATCTTTAATAATATCTTTGATTTCCTCCGTATCCACCGGCCTGAGGGGCACGATTGCCGTGCAGGCTCGCGGCTCGCGGCGCGCGGCACGCGGCTCGCGGCTGTTTGCTGACACTTAGGCGATTAAGATCGTCGAGCCATAAGTCCGCGTACTTACTCGCGTGTCTGTCACTCCCTTAAATTAGGACAAGTGGATTATGAAGCTGAACCACCAGGGTTGCCAGACGTACGAGAAATCTCGTACCATTGCGAGATTTAGAAGGTCTGTACGAGATTCAAGATTAGCAAAAATCTCATACACTTTTTTACGAGATTTTAACAATGACGACTACTTTCACATACCTATATCAGCCAAAAAGTTAATTTAGTTAGTAGTAGTAGTAAATATGCAAAAATCGCAGTATTGGCTTTGGCTCATGCAAATGCAGACTGTGAGCGAGTATTTAGTAACAACTAACCTACTTAATTTAACAAGAAAAAAAAGATTTAAGAAATCGTCTTATCACAGATACAGTACCTAAACGGTACACTAAACACTTTTAGCTTCCGAAAGCGCTAAAGACCCAAATCGCAAAGGTAATTGCGAATGACCAGAATGATCCATAGGAGAGGCCAGAATGACAGCTGAAAAGATGATTTTACTAACATCCCTGATGTTGAATATAATTAATAAAAAATATGATTTTTAATTGTTTTGCTTGAATCTAACAGCCCCGAGCGCAAAGAATATGACTACACAAGTTACATAGTACAGTAAATAGCACAAAATCATTAATTTTATTTGAGTTTCTTTAAATTTATGCTTTTACGAGATTATTTGTTGAAATTACGAGATATTTAGCAACCCTGGTACGAGAAAAAAAAATTGTCATCTGGCAACCCTATGAACCACTGACTACTGAGCTGAACCACAGACTACGTAGAAGAACCATATATTAATCTGTGAGAAGAACTAACGTTGAGCTGAACTATCAACCACAGATCATAATATTAATAATAATATTTTGAGAGTAGTTTCTTGTAGAATACGCTGAATACATAATATTCAGAGTCATCCTATTTAAGTCTAAGAATTATTGTGCAAAACAAAAATAATTTTCTTGTTACACGACAGTCAAATAATTAATAAAATATAAATACATCAAGAGCTTTGCCCCGTGTATTATATTTCTCTATGAGCTAATAAATTATGGGTGATTTGATTGGCAAGTATTTAGTTGATTATTAAAAATTTAATGTAAGTAATGTGAAGTACCTGTGGATGTGTAATTTGTTTGGTTTCAATGTTTTAGAGTTTACAACAAGATTGAAATCGGAGATACTTTTCTACAAAGTGAATTTGGGTGCACTTCTGTTCTCAATAAAAGGAGACAGCAATGCTGTTATTGGCCTGGCAGAAAAACCTTACCTCCCATGTATTTATTGGGTATGTTTTATAAATATTGTTGTAGCATTGCTGCATCGAGGTATAGTGCCTAGTGCAATAGTGCGAGGTATAGTGCAATGTTTTTTACTAACTTACAGCATGTTCGGTCACAGTTCTAACCTAACCAATTTTTGGACTTTCTGGATGGTGTTTGTTTTTGTTTTGGCAGAAGGGCTGGGCCCCCCAGCCCCCCTTTAGGGGCTTTAAGGCTGCGGTTTTAGAAATTTGGATATTTAACCCATACATTCTCTAAATTAATTGTGTGTTAAGACATATAAGCAAAAATAAAACAAAAAATCTTTCAATTACCTAAAAAAAAGATGAAAATATGAGCGGTTGATGGATCAGATTGATGAAAAATTGACCGTGTAGCCGGTGACGTTAGATGTCCATAGTTAAAGGTTAAATTTTTATGCTGTTGACTGTTTAGTGTTCATGATATTATAATGACTGATACTATGAGGCTGGCATAGATGCCAAGTACAGTGGATTTAGTTAGTAACGACCTCCGTTGTAATGACATTTTGGTTATAGCAACGCCAAACTGACGCCCCTTGAAATTAAGGCATACTTTCGTAAGAAATTCTTTCGGTAATAGCGACTTCGGATGTACCGACGATTTCGGGTGTAGCGACTTTTTTATGATACCCTTTATGACCGGTTCCTAGAAATCCCATGTGGACATTGCGACTCAGTCGACTGGTTAATAAAACTATTAAGCTTTCTTATCCTTTGTTTACGTTCACAGATGTTCAAACAAATGCTAGTCATGTGCATTTTGTTATAAAAATGAATTAGTAAGACAACAAATTCCAATGAGTAAACAGTGTTGCTTAAATTTGTAAATATGGCTCCTAGACGTAAATTTACAACTAATTACAATTATTATCAGCAGAAGCAATAGTTTCGGATTGGAAAAGTTATGTGAATATTGACGTAAGTGAAGTGAAGGCCAAAATAATTTAGATTTAGAAGACATTGTGAAAATGGAACACATCTTACAGCATGCACAAAAAACTAAACAAACAGTGCACTATAACACGTTTTTCAATAAGACTTATGTATAATATACCTAAATAAATAATAAGTAAATACATATTTGTATTTGTTTTTTTTATTATTTCGAATATTGAGACCTCCGGATATAGCGACGACATTAACACGGTCCCTTCGGCGTCGTTACAACCGAAATATACTGTACATTATAATCCTGTCAAAAAAATTGAATAAAAAAAGATATTATAATTAGTTATAGATGTCCTAATAATTTTCAAGAATAAGTGATAAATATATTTTTCAGCTTTACATTGGAGCTAATGGCTACAGTTACATAAAGAAGTACCAGAAGAGTTACAAGCGTGTTGATACTCGTGACATTATTGTAAGGGATGAGTACAAAGACTTTTGGTTGGCATGGAACAATTGTAAAATAAGATTCGGTAAAAGAGGTGATACAAAACCTATTCTCAGCAAGACAATCAAAGAAAAGAATTTAGCCTATGTAACTTTCACATCATTTTTGCCAACTGACTTGTACTGGAGATGCATAAGTAAGCACTTTTAATTTTTATTATTTGTAGACTTTGTATTTTAATTTTATTATGAGCATGCAATGAAATAACTTGTTTTTTATTATAATTGAGTAAAGCCCAGTTCATTTTTACTTAAACTCCAAATAAACCAAGGTTAACAAATGCAGAGTCCTAATAGCGACATCTAGTGTTTAGTAGATGTAACTATAATTTTATTCTAGTCAGAGACATCATACATAGAAGTTACGAAAGCGATGAGTTATTAATCCATATTTACGGTTTATTAAATATAAGTTAATAAACAGTCCATTGGTCAGTAAAATTGAACCTAGATTATCTACTTTCACTTTTATATTGAGAAACTAGCTGTTCCGCGCGGCTTCGCCCGCGTAATTTAGAAATTTCACACAACCGTACATTTTTCCGCAAAAATAGCCTATGTCCCTTCACGTGGTCTATTCTTCAAGTTTGCCAAATAACATAAAAATAGCTCCAGTAGTTAAGATAATAAGCAATTTCATATAATTTTTCCGTTTTTCTCTATTTTTTCGCTCTTGTTATTCTTAGCGTGATAAAATATAGCCTATAGTCTTCCTTGATAAATGGACTATCTAAGACTGAAAGAATTTTTCAAATCGGACCAGAAGTTCCTGAGATTAGCGCGTTAAAATAAGCCCTTTCAAATAAAATTTTCCCCCGTTTTTTCCACATTTTCCTCTATTTCTTCGCTTCTATTAATCTTAGCGTAATAAAATATAGCCTTTCCTAATAAATGGGCTATCTAAAACTGAAAGTATTTTTCAAATCGGACCAGTAGTTCCTGAGATTAGCGCGTTCAAATAAGCCCATTCATATAATTTCCCCCGTTTTTTTCACATTTTCCTCTATTTCTTCGATCCTATTACTTATAGCGTAATAAAATATAGTCTATAGCCTTTATTGGTAAATGGGCTATCTAAAACTGAAATAATTTTTCAAATCGGACCAGTAGTTCCTGAGATTAGCGTGTTCAAATAAGCCTTTTCAAATAATTTTTCCCCGTTTTTTCCACATTTTCCTCTATTTCTTCGCTCCTATTAGTCTTAGCGTGATAAAATATAGCCTATAGCCTTCCTCGATAAATGGGCCATCTAACACTGAAAGAATTTTTCAAATCGGACCAGTAGTTCCTGAGATTAGCGCGTTCAAACAAACAAACAAACTAACAAATTCTTCCGCTTTATAATATTAGTATAGATAAGTTGTCAATGGTACTAATGAATACATAAACTACTGACAAAATCACCTCAGAAAACAGACATAAGCCTAGACCATTATACCTTTATTTTTTCAGTGCCACCATACATTGAGAAACCCATTACCGCAAAACTTTCTGGTGGTGAGCCACAGTGGATTCCAGCTACAGATCAGTTACCAGATAACGCCCTCATTGGGGGCTATGAAAATGAAACGCTATACATAATACGTGCTCCACACAGAGGTTCTCTGGCAAGTGGTAAATTTGTGCCATCCGAAGGCGTCGGATATATTGCCTGGGGTGGGGCTGCACATGAGAAAAACGAATTTGAGGTACGTTATTAGTATATATAGTAGTCATTTTTTTTAAAGCTGTGGCATTTTTAACATTATCTATGAAATTCAAGTCACAAATATCGAAAATAATTTTGTTATCTGAAGGGTCCAACTGGACTATGTGTTGATTTGGCCAAAGCCAACCCAATTAATTTTGGTCGAAGCCGCAAGTTTCGAAACTCCAAGGGTGAAATCAAGTATAATGTAAATAATGTCATTTAAGAGGGAAGAGGAGCTGAAATATTGTGGTCAGTGTTTTTATTCTTTAGCAGGCCTTCCATTTAGTCGAACATGATTATTTTGGGCCGAATATGAAGCTTCGGTGCTCAGTCATATATACAAAATATGATATGGAATCAGGATTATTGAATAAGCATTTGAATTTGCAGGTCCTGAGTGGTTTCAACTGTATATGGCAGAAAACGCGCGAAAACATTATACCTGTTGGAGCAGTGGAAGCTGGCTACTCAGAGGACTTTGAGAGAGGCAAGCTGTATGTTGGCCGAGCTGAATATGAAGGACATGTTATACCAGGCAAAGTGCAGCCAAAGTACAAATTGTGCTACATACCGTACAATGGTCGGGAAATCGAACGGAACGAGTATGAGATATTAGTGGTGCCATACACCAACGAACGGAGTACCAGCGACAACTATATGGTAGAAGTAGACATGAGGGAGTTTCATGAAAATGAGTTTGATGAGAGTGATTCTGATAATGAATCTATTATGTGAGCATGGGCGTACCCAGGATTTTAGCTAGGAGGGGCAGCATACCTGTTTCGAGAAGATGGTCGGTCTGATATATTGAAACAAAAAATCATGAAAATTGACTTTTATCTGATTGAAAAGATATTTTGTTTCACGTTTTTAATTCCCACTTGCCAGGAAATTTGACGTTTATTTTATCTTTTAGGGGTAGCTGCCCCCCCCTGCCCCTAGCTGGGTACGCCCATGTATGTGACTGTTATAACTGTGTACCATACTGATACTAGCTATTCCATAAGGTAAGTTATTTTAGAAGGAGAAGAAGGAGAACTTCTCAACTTCTTCTCGAGAAGGAGAACTTCTCCCGGAGAAGGCTGTGAGTAATTATTATTGTTACCTTATTACCCTGTTGATATTAAAAATTTATTTATTATATAATATAATTATGATGATGCACTTTACTGACTCACCCAGAATCCATATAATCTATAGAATACCTTGTTAATCTGCTGTCTAATTGGTTTACGCACATTTAAGGGTAACATAATAATATTAATTATTATATGTACTTATTTTATTTTTGGTATTAATAAATATTTATAATTTTATAATATTTATTAATACCAATTAAATATATATTTAAGACTGATATGTAATTTTATTGTTTCTCAAAACACATCCCTCGCAAGTCAAGAAGAAATACCGCAAGGTCCCAAAAATACCGCTTAAAGCCTACTTCTATACTTATAAAATTACAAGTCCTGACTGACTGACTGACTGACTGATTCATCATCGCTGAGCAAAAACTGTTAGAGCTACAGCCACGAAATTTGGTGAGTAGAGTTGTTTTATTAAGTAGACACCCACTAAGGAAGGAATTTTGAAAATTTTAACACGAAGGGGGTGAAATAGGGGTTGAAAGTTTGTATGAAAGTCCGTCATTTCTTTAGTTAGAAACATGAAACTTTATTTTTGGGCTACTGAATTAAAATGAATGAATATGTATTAAAGCGTTTTTGGAAATTCTACCCCCAAGGGAGTGAAATTGGGGTTGAAAGTTTGAACGAAAATCAGCCATTTCTTGAGTTAGACACTTGAAACTTTATTTTTTGGCTACTGATTAAAAATAAATAGATACGTATTTAAGTGTTTTTGGAAATTCTACCCCCAAGGGGGTGATATTGGGGTTGAAAGTTTGAATGAAAGTCCGTCAATTCTTGAGTTAGAAATATGAAACTTTATTTTTGGGCTACTGATTAAAAATGAATAAATACTTCTTTAAGCGTTTTTGGAAATTCTACCCCCAAAGAGGTGAAATTGGGATTGAAAGTTTGTATGAAACTTTTTCAATTTTAAACCGATTGGTCTGAAACTTTGCATGCATAAAGCTACTGTAACGTAGGCGTTTCCTAAAAAAGGATTTTAAAAAATTTCACCCCTAAGGGGGTAAAACAGGAGATGTAATTTTGCATGAAAATTTGTCAATTTTAAGCCGATCGGGCTGATACTGTGTATGCATAAAGTTACTATGACGTAGGGATCCCCTCAGAAAGGAATTTAATAAATTCCATCCCTAAGGGGATGAAATAGGGGTTTCTTTCAGTTTTTAGACATTTTCTTACGGTGCGTCCACATTTGTATCATTTGCGCGATCAGATCTCCGTCGCGATCATCGTGCTGTATCAAGTATGCGTATCATAGTGTGGACGCCTATTAGATCATTCTGCCGATCATGCGTGTACGACACGTATCAGATACGCGGTTAATAGCGATCGGGGCGTATCATGATACGCGTATCATTTTGACACGCTTCGATGATACGCGACGGAGATCTGATCGCGCAAATGATACAAATGTGGACGCATCCTTAGACTTTCGACTGATTGAATTGAAATTATTAAAGATTTGAACTTCTATGATGAAGACGTGCACTTTAATAGGATATTGGTAAATTCAACCCACATGAGGATAAAATAAAAGATGATGGAGGACGTAATTGTATTACTTTGAACCTATTGGAACGAATAAATTAAGACGAACAAATAGGTAATTGAGTATTTTGCAGTCATATATTCACTGCCTTCAAGTGCAATTCAAGTGCCTACCAGCTGTTGCCAATGTTACGTAGCCTGATATAAATTTATACATATAATAAAATCGTAGGAAAGTTAGGTAATTCTGTATATTGAATATATTTTAAAAACTAAGTTATTAATTCAAAGCGAATTTATTCTGACCTAAACTAAACATATTATACTTTGTAAGTGCCATTTAACTACCTTCGCCCCGGTCCGTACTTGGGGGGGGCTGCGCCCCCCCCCCCAAACCTTCCCCCCCCCCTCCTTGAAATGATTTCGCGTCGTTAGGGTTGAGTTTCAATAATTCTCTATGTTTAGAAACAAAGTTATAAAATAAAAGTGAAATTATTGTAACCTAAACTAAACATACAGTTTTCGAGTGTCATTTGATTGATATGCAACTGCTACTGATTAAAAATGAATGGATACGTATTTAAGCGTTTCTGGAAATTCTACCCCCAAGGGGTGAAATTATGGTTGAAAGTTTGAATGAAAGTCCGTCATTACTTAAGTTAGAAACATAAAATTTTATTGACGTTTGCGTTTGACGTTTGCTTAAATAGGGTCCCGTTTTTACCCTTTGTATAAGGATCCACAAAAAAGGGAAAACTATCCATCTTTGTTATTATACTATGTTAACGCGGACGAAGTCGCGGGCAACAGCTAGTATTATATATATAGCGCCTAGCGGTATTTTTGGGGGTTCCCAATCTTTTTCAGCCCGCGGCGAAGTTACACGTCACAATATTAATTTGTCACGGCGCCGGGCGCCCTACTCTACCTAGATACATAATATATAAACACCTTTATACGCCTACTTAGAGATCAACTACGATAACATGGCGCGCCCCTCCAAATGACTGTTTCAATGTGTGTAGTCACATCCTTATGAAAGAGTTTGTATGTAGTAAGTACCTATTCAACCAATCACAGTACACGTAATATTTCAGTTAATGTCACTTATTACCAAGATTTGTTGGTCAACTAATCATAACTAGCCGACCGCGCAAGACAACGCACTTCAAACGTTTTGACAACGCACTTCAAAACGTTTTGAATTTTGGAGGGGCGTGCCATGTTACCGTAGTTGATCTCTAACATAATATATAATACTAGCTGTTGCCCGCGACTTCGTCTGCGTGGAACGCTTTTTAAAAGCCATGGTACCCCTTAAATCAAAATACCCAAAAACAGCTGTGCAGTGTGCACATAATATTTAAATTTTTTTAATTAAACTTTATTATTACCAAATTTAAAGCTTAGCCGCCCATTACACAACTTCAGCTTTACCCATTAACTATTTATCATTGGTAGGTTTGAGCCTTAAGGGGCCGGGCTACCCTCGAAATTCTCATACATACGTAATACCAAAATCATTTTGTCATACGAAAATATTTAACATGTTTGATTTTTCAGCTTAAAATAGTAATTACCTAGGTTCCTGATCTAAAATTAACTTCAACATATTTAAACACTAAAAAAAAATTTTTCTGTATAAATTTTTTTTACTAAATTTACTACTAAATATTTAAACACTAAAAAATAGAGTAAAACACTAAAAATATATAAATAAATAGTAAATTTACTACAAAATATTTTAATACTAAAAAATATTTTTTGGAGTTGAAATATTTTGTAGTAAATTTAATATTTATTTATATATTTTTTAGTGTTATACTCTAATTTTTAGTGTTTAAATATTTAGTAGTAAATTTAGTAAAAAAAAATTTTACACAAAAAAATTTTTTTTAGTGTTCAATATTTTGAAGTTAATTTTTGTACAGGAACCTAGGTAATTACTATTTTAAGCTGAAAAATAACTCAAACATGTTAAATATTTTCGTATGAGAAAATGATTTTGGTATTACGTATGTATGAGAATTTCGAGGGTAACCCGGGCTCTTAAGGTAACAAGTAACAACTAACATGAAACATCACTGCAATCTGCAGATATAATGTACTGAGTAGTGAATCCATATCCATACTTCCATACTAATATTATAAATGCGAAAGTGTGTCTGTCTGTCTGTCTGTCTGTCTGTTACCTCTTCACGCCCGAACCGCTGAACCGATTTTGCTGAAATTTGGTATGGAGATACTTTGAGTCCCGGGAAAGGACAGGATTCTTTTTATCCTGGAAAAATGTACGGTTCTTGCGCGATAAACGAATTTTGGCGCAACGGAGTTGCGGGCTTCATTAAAATGTAGAAAGACTTATGAGTTATGAGCAAGCGATAGCGATGTAGGCGACTCTTAGCGCCATCTGTTATGAATTTTTGGAATTAACTTATTTTTATCAAATTTACGCATTTTCACCCCCTTATCATACAGGGGGGTCAAAAGTGCGTTGAAACGGTTCGTGTAAATAGTGCACGGCATGCGCGCGGCCTGCTGGAACTTGCCAGCGCACTCCGTGCGCTTTGATATTATGTCTATTTACCTTTGAGTATCAATATTAAACGGCTGTAGTAGAGAGTGCGCATAACGAAGTGGGAACAGTATGCACAAGTGAGAACATCATGGCGTTCCCGCCGCGAGCGCTTGTAGTCGTAGTTGAGAGCTTGCGAAGAGCGCGTCACCAAAGTTTTTTAATATTTACAAGTCAAAATGGTCAAATGTCTAGTTCGATCTTGTAAAAACGATTCTAGGAAGCAAACGAAAGTGAAATCCAATTATATATAAATTTTTATGAACATTGAAGTTCTTATTCTTTAAATAACTTTAAACTTTAGCTGATATCCTTTAGTAACAAGACGTGTACCAAAAACATGTATTTCTCGTAGTTACCATAGAAGTATTCATAAATATTAAAAGGGACCTTAACGTCGGTCGTTACATTTTTAGTAATAAAGTTAAAAGAAAATACATAGCCTGAGAAAATTAAGGAATTCAAACCGAATAATTCGTGTAGTTTTGAAAGTTGGTATAGTTGTTCCTAAAGGTGTCCAGATGAATATGCTAAAAGCCCCCGAGGGTGGGACAAGAGCCGGCGGTGGGGGAGAAGGGGAAAGGTCTCTTTTCAAGGTTTTTGCTTGTGACTCGAAAAGTATTTAAGTATAATATCTCTTTAGTGAGTTCTACATTAATTATCTACATTAAATTTCCTATAAATTACGTCCAAACATTTTTACTGTACGATATACTACTACGGTAATACGTTACCTCGATTTACTGTATCTAGAGACACATACAGTAAATCGGCGTAACGTAGTCCCCTGATTCCTCCTTCAAAATAGAGTCTATCTAATTTTATTTATTTTTTAATATTTTCAGGAAGTGTGAGTCTACCTCTACGTTTTTATTTTATTTTAAAGATCTTTCAAATTTGTTTTATAGTCGGTCGATTGGCAAGGTACGGGGCACTCATTTTTTGTGATTTTTAAGGGTCATATTTTTTATTTATTAGTAAATTAAGATAAAATCGAACGTAGCTTTAACAGATCATGATATTGTATAAAAATCATTTGACTAAACGCATTGTCCAGGGAGTAAATTGGGGAATACGTTTGTATGGAAAAACAGTGCGAGCGTACCCTTTTAATACTCTGTATTTTCTAAAGTAATGATCGTACAGTAAAAATGTTTGGACGTAATTTATAGGAAATTTAATGTAAATAATTACTAACCTAACCTAACCTAACCTAACCTTTTTTTTTTTTTTCCGGAGGGGGAAATGCATTACGCATACCACCCAGGCGCAGGGGGCGACCCGAGCGGTTATGTGGGACTCCCGTAGCTAATGAGACCACGGTATACCCACTAAAACCCCCCCCCATCTTCCGCCACGCCGCCTTTTGACGGGGCCACGGGAACGATACACACATCCGCGACCCCGCCAGCGGCACGAAGACTCCACGATGGGCGCACAACACGTGCACCCTCCTCCTCGGCCCCCACCAGGGCTGTAGCAGACGCCCCCCGAGTCTGCTACTTGGAGGCCATGTGGCAGATCAGGTCTTTGGCTCTGCCACCGACCACACCTCGGCCGCAGAGGATAGGGCAAGCGGCGCACCGTAATACCTACTTGCCTCCTCCTCTGCGGCCCCACCAATGCCGTTCAAACAGAACGGCCCCGCCAGCTCGCAGGGGGGTAGGGAGAGCGGCAACCTACCACAATGCCTCTCCCCCCCGCGATCCGTCCTCGGCCGCAGAGGATAGGGCAAGCGGCGCACCGTAATACCTACTTGCCTCTTCCTCTGCGGCCCCACCTCGGTGCGCATCCGCAGCGGACTCCTCCAGTCCGCTGGGAGCGCCCTCCTCGGGCCAGGCGGCGACACCGGCCGGCCCTGGTTGCCTCTTTGCTTCACCGCGGTTGTCCAAGCCGCGGTTACTAGAGCCCCACCGCCACGACAAGGCGTGCAACCATCGGGGGGAACCTAACCTAACCTAACCTAATGTAGAACTCACTTAAGAGATATTATAAATAGTTTTCGAGTCATAAGCAAAAACCTTGAAAAAGAGACCTTTCCCCCCTCCCCCACCGCCGGCTCTTGTCCCACCCTCGGGGGGGCTTTTAGTATATTCATCTGGACACCTTTAGGAACAACTATACCACTTTCAAAACTACACGAATTATTCGGTCTGATCGTCGATTTTGAAACTAATTTTCTTAGACTAACAAAAATATTATTATTTCCGTAGCTGTAATATTATTTTTTATTTTATTTTTTATTTTATTTAATTATATTTTTCATTATTTAATTATATTTCTGAGATTTCTTTATAAAAATAAAGGAACCTCAGACTTGGTACGACTTTGTCTAGATTTCATTACATTTTAGGGTTCCGTAGTCAACAAGGAACCCTTATTAGAGATAAACGAGCAGCTCCATCAAGATTCGAGACTTGGCTAGTTTTTTTACAGAATGTTTTTGGTGGGATTTCACTTCTTTTTATAGAAACGTGGGTATATTGATTTTTTAAGCTGAGCCGTAAGTAGTGGGTTTCATCATATCGCTCGTGTATGATTGCGCGCTCGTGTAAACGTCACCATCAGCATCACACGCCTCCGTGGTCTAGTGGTTTAGTGCGTGGCTCTTGACTCGGAGGTCGTGAGTTCGATTCCCGCGTTGGAAACGTATTATTTCCAAGTTTGGTTAGGACAATGCAGGTTGATCACCTTTGATCAGGATTAAATTGAAATTAAAATTTAAGGGGGGCTCCCGTACAAAAAACCTAATTTCCAGTCCGAATCGCACTTGGCTAACTTTTATGGTTTTCCCTATAAATGGCCATTAAACCCTAAACTCTGTGCTAAATCTCAGCTCTCTGAGTTTATAGGAAGTACTAGTTCTGTTTTGATGATCTTGAGTGAGTGAGTGAGTGAGTATCATAAATGAGAATCTTTGCTTTAGCTTAACTTCGGAACTGCCGTGCCCCCAGATATTCTAATCAATGTTACCGATTTTCAGCTTGGTGCAAATTACTAGTAGTAAGTATAACAGTAGATACCGTGCCGAAAGAAAGCCGCAATCGACTCTCGACTGCAGCACCGACAATTAGTTGCGTGTGTACGGTAAATTATACGGCTATTGCTGAACCAAAGATTTCCTTTGGTAGGATTGGTCCTTATGGCCCAAGGATGGATTTAAGATGTGAGCCACCGCGATTTTTGATGTTATTTTTTTTTAATTTTAGCAGCTTCTGCTCTGGAGGAAAATAGAGTCTCAATCTGTATAGAGGCATTAATTATGGTACTATTCCAAATTCGGTACCATATTCGGATGACTTAAGAAAGCTTAATTCATTTTAGGACTCATATTTGCACGATAGAGATGTTAAACAACGTATAAAGAAGAAGAAGAAGAAGCATTATAGTTACGTGTGCGAGGATAATATAAATAACTCACTAAGAAGTCGATAATGACCGTTTATTGTCCACGTACACACACACTATTGATTGAAAGCACAGAAGGAGAATTATGGATAGCAAGCACAATTTATAGTATAAAAGAAAGTCAGTAATTGCAGTATAGAAAGGAACAATTAAGCAAGGAACTAGCAAAGCATCCGCGTCGCATAGGCGTGAAAAGCAGACTGATGGTCAAGAGAGGGAAAGCGGTCGGCGGCGTGCGTCGGCGCAGCGACTAGCCGGTTCTCGGACGCGCTCCTCGCACTCGTATGCTCCGTCCATAGCTCCGTCTCATTGACGTCACCGCGGTCACTTGTCGTGCGCGGTTCCATACTACGATTTTCTAATAGCAACGGCACGGCACGTAATCCGTATGGTTTAATTTATGTTGTGCATAATGTTATTAATAGTGTAAGTATTATATTATTTAATTAGGATAGGGTTTTATATTAAGTACTTTTATTATTAGTGTATAGTATGTAGTGTATATATATAATGTAAATATGTAAATATTAATTTTGTAAATAATAAATATAATAAAATAATAAATATTATATATTAGGACTTAGGAGGATCCCTACATCACTCCCCTCCAGAGACCGTCACTACGGGCGATAATAATCCGGGAATCTAACTTGTCTTCCGGAACGAGTTGTCTTTCGCACAAAGTGATCGCTCTGTGGTGACTGTGGTGGTTCTTCTGGAGTGTCAGTTTGTGGTGTATATGTATCGGACAGTAGATAGGCTGGTTTTATTCGATCTATACTTACTGTCACGGGTTTACCCTTAACTAAAATTTTAAATACTTTATCCCCTCTCTCCACAACTTCATAAGGGCCAGTGTATGCAGGATATAGTGCTCCTTTATTAATTTCTTCCCTTAAAAATATGTGGCTGGAGGAATTGAGGTCTTTGAATATAAAACATTTATCGCGCTTATGTCGCGATGCAGGTACGGGTTGTAATTTATTAACAACGGAACGTAAACGGGCAGTGAAATCGGTTATGTCCGTCGTGCCGTTCACATTACTGTGAAAGAATTCGCCTGGGAGTCGCAATGGCTCGCCGTAGACGAGTTCTGCCGAAGAAGATTGCAGGTCTTCTTTGAAAGCGCTTCTAATGCCTAGGAGAACGATAGGTAACGATTCCGTCCAATTATGGTCAGCGTGACACTTTATAGCCGTCTTAAGCTGCCGATGGAATCGTTCCACTAGACCGTTGGAGGCTGGGTGGTAAGCAGTGGTTCGACGATGTTTGAAACCAGCCACCTTGCCTAAGAATTGGAACAGTGACGATTCAAATTGGCGTCCTCGATCAGACACTATATCGAGAGGGCAACCAAATCTGGTGATCCACATTGACAATAGTGCCTTGCCAACTGTCTCCGCTGTGCAGTCCGCTATAGGTATGGCCTCAGGCCACCTGGTAAAGCGGTCCACGGCTGTTAGACAGTAGCGGAAGCCATTAGATAGTGGAAGGGGTCCTATAATGTCAATGTGGACGTGTTTGAACCGTTCACGAGGCAACGTAAAAGTTCCGGTTGGCGCTGAAACATGTCGCGTGATTTTTGTGCGTTGGCATGGTAAACAAGTTTTGGCCCAATTTCGGCAGTCCTTTCTTACACCGGGCCAAACGTAACGCTGAGCCACTAATTTAGCTGAAGCATTGGCGCCGGGGTGAGACATACTATGAAGGCTGTCAAAAACTTGTTTCCGCAAGACTTTGGGAACATAAGGTCTTGCTAAGCCAGTGCTGACGTCGCAGTATACCTCAGTGTTGTGGCCGGGTTGTTGCATCTTTTGCAGACGAAGGGATGTCTCGTCGCGTAGAAGCTGTGACAACTCTGGGTCAACATCTTGGGCTTTTACGAGCTCTTTGAGATCGACTGGACTTTGTAACTCGTCAATTCGCGACAATGTGTCAGCAACAACATTATCCTTGCCGGAAATATGCTTGATATTGGTCGTGAATTGCGAGATAAAGTCTAGATGCCTGTACTGACGCGGGGAACAATTATGTTTCCTCTCGTGGAAGGCGTAGCACAGGGGTTTGTGGTCTGTATAGACGGTGAAATGTCGGGCTTCCAGCATGTGGCGGAAGTGCTTTATCGCCTCATAAATGGCCAGCAGCTCGCGATCATAAGGCGAGTATTTCTGCTGGGCCGGGCTGAGCTTTCTTGACCAAAATGCTAGGGGTTGCCATACTTGGTCTTTTTGTTGCTGTAACACGGCACCCATTGCTGAGTCAGATGCATCTGTGGTGAGAGCAAGTTTGGCTTCGCAATCTGGGTGTGCTAACAACGTCGCGTTACAGAGGCTCTCTTTGGCAGTTTCAAAGGCTTCCAGCGATTCACCTACGAGGTAAATTGGTTGAGAGCCTTTGACTGAGCCAGTCAACAAAGCGTTTAGTGGTCCCTGAATTTGTGCGGCATTGGGCAAAAATCGCCTATAAAAGTTCAGCATGCCTAAAAATCGCCTAAGCTGCCTGACGGTTTTGGGCTGAGGGAAATCCTTTATAGCCTGAACCTTAGAAGCAAGCGGCTTAGTGCCTGCGGCTGATATAAGGTAACCCAGAAATTGCACTTCGGGGGCGCCAAAAACGCACTTCGAAGTGTTGATAACTATACCGTACTTCTTCATTCGCTCGAAGAGAAGGTTGAGATGCTGTTCGTGCTCTTCCTCTGACCTAGAGAATACCAGGAAGTCATCAAGATAGAAATAGCAAAAGTCTAGCCCTCGAGTCATCTCATCCACGAACCTTTGGAACGTCTGACCTGCGTTTCGAAGTCCAAAGGTCATGAATGGGAATTCGAATAGGCCGAAAGGCGTTGTTATTGCTGTCTTCTGAATATCCTCGGTACTTACTGGGATTTGATTGTAGGCCTTGACGAGGTCTATTGTAGAGAAGACTGTACAACCTGAGATGCTATGAGCAAAGTCCTGGATATGTTTGATGGGGTACCTGTCCGGGATAGTCCGAGAGTTGAGAAGACGATAGTCTCCGCAGGGGCGCCAACCATTATCTTTTTTGGGCGCTAAGTGGAGTGGAGACGACCAGGGACTCTCGGATGGACGTGCAGTACCGCTGCTCAGCATCAGCTCGAACTCTTGCTTAGCAATTCTAAGCTTGTCCGGGGCTAACCTTCTAGGGGAACAAGAAATAGGTGGTCCGGGCGTTGTTCTTATGTGGTGAACTGTGTTGTGTGTTACGGAACGTGTCGTGCCTGCTGGTTTCAGAATATCAGGAAATTTTGAAAGTAACGCGTGATATCTAGTGTTGCCAGATGGAATTTTGACGGAACATACGTTGCTAGGCATATTGGCAATATAAGCTACAGATGAAAGCGATGTCGTGTTATCTATTAAGCGTTTGTTATGTACATCTACAATCAATTTATAATGATTAAGAAAATCTACGCCTATAATAGCTTTTACTACATCAGCAACAATAAATTTCCATGGGAAACTGCGCCTTAAGCTAAGATCTAACTTAAGTTCTATAACACCATAGGTCTCGATGGTACTTCCGTTGGCTGCAGAAAGTTGGAAAGTGGTCTTGGCTCGTCGTTCACGCAGCGCAGATCGGGGGAAAACGCAAACATCGCTTCCGGTGTCCACTAAGAATTGGACTTTCGAGCTGCGGTCTGTGACGAAGAGGCGACCAGTGGATGGTAGGCAGTCGTCAGTCGCCATTATCGACCGCCTTGCGCGTTTCCCGAAGTCTTGAAGTCACACGGTTTGATACATTTGTGCGCCTTCGCACCATACTTGCTGTGGTACCAGCACAGGGGGTACTTGCGGTAATTTGAGTTCGACCTGCTTGAGGACCTGTGCCGGCTACGGTCTCTTGGACGATGTTGGTTGCGAGGACGACGCTCCAGCTGCATGGTCAGGTTCTTGACGGCCTCCTTCAGCTCAGCTATCTCTAAGGCCATGGCCTGGGTACTTGGGCCTGGAACGCTTGCTGCTGCGGTTTGGAGGGTAGGCGACACGATGTCTTGGACTCTGTCTGCTAGGTCTGCGAGGACTTCCAGTGAGCTCGCTGGTTGTGAAGCCAACAACGTTTGAATGTTGCTCGGCAGACGGCTGCTCCAGATGGTTTGCAGGAAATCGTTTTGCACCGATGGTCCAGCCAAACTTTGTAGGTGGCGCAAAAACTGGGATGGTTTTCTATTCCCGAGTTCTTCGTGCATGAGAAGTTGATGCAGCTTCTTCTCACGGGATGCAGAAAGACGCTTAATCAGCTCTTGCTTCAGCTTCTCGTATTTATTCGAAGTTGGTGGGTTCGTTATAACGTCCTTCACTTCCTTTGAATATTGCGTTTCTAAATTACTTATGACGTAATAAAATTTCGTCGTGTCCGAAGTAATATTAGATATGGCAAATTGTCCCTCAATCTGAGCGAACCATATTTCGGGCTCTTCGGGCCAAAACGGTGGTACACGTATTCCGACACGGCAAATGTCGGACGGTGCAGTGGAAACGGGATCTCGTCCGTGTTGTGTACTCGGACCTTGCCGTGCGCCGCCATTATCTGACACGTTCGATTTTGCAGTATCACTGTCACTCATAATCATACTCTAGTACTTGCGTTTATCCTGAGCGTCTTCAGAACGGGTCACCAGTTATAGTTACGTGTGCGAGGATAATATAAATAACTCACTAAGAAGTCGATAATGACCGTTTATTGTCCACGTACACACACACTATTGATTGAAAGCACAGAAGGAGAATTATGGATAGCAAGCACAATTTATAGTATAAAAGAAAGTCAGTAATTGCAGTATAGAAAGGAACAATTAAGCAAGGAACTAGCAAAGCATCCGCGTCGCATAGGCGTGAAAAGCAGACTGATGGTCAAGAGAGGGAAAGCGGTCGGCGGCGTGCGTCGGCGCAGCGACTAGCCGGTTCTCGGACGCGCTCCTCGCACTCGTATGCTCCGTCCATAGCTCCGTCTCATTGACGTCACCGCGGTCACTTGTCGTGCGCGGTTCCATACTACGATTTTCTAATAGCAACGGCACGGCACGTAATCCGTATGGTTTAATTTATGTTGTGCATAATGTTATTAATAGTGTAAGTATTATATTATTTAATTAGGATAGGGTTTTATATTAAGTACTTTTATTATTAGTGTATAGTATGTAGTGTATATATATATAATGTAAATATGTAAATATTAATTTTGTAAATAATAAATATAATAAAATAATAAATATTATATATTAGGACTTAGGAGGATCCCTACAAGCATTATTTAAACGCGCTAATCTTAGTGTGAGTCAGTAATTACTGGTCCGATTTGAAAAATTCTTAGTGTTAGATAGCCCATTTATCAAGGAAGGCTATAGGCTATATTTTATTACGCTAAGACTAATATAAGCGAAGAAATAGAGGAAAATGTGGAAAAAATGGGGGAAATTATTTGAAAGGGCTTATTTTACGAACTACTGGAATAATTTTTCTGTTATTTTGCACAGATAAAAAGTAGGAACGTGAAGGATCATAGGCTATTTATTGTGGACTAATTTGTCCGTGAAATATCTAATTTACGCGGGCTAAGCAGCGCGGAACTTCTAGTAATATTATAAAGCTGAAGAGTTTGTTCGTTTGAACGCACTAATCTCAGGAACTACTCATCCGATTTGAAAGAATATTTTAGTGTTTGATAGCCTAATTATCGAGGAAGGCTATAGCCTATATTTTATCACGCTAAGACCAATAGGAGCAAAGATACAGAGGAAAATGTGAAAATAAAGCTGAAGAGTTGGTTAGTTTGTTTGTTTGAACGCGCTAATCTCAAGAACTACTGGCCCGATTTGAAAAAGTCTTTTAGTGTTTGATAGCCTATTTATTGAGGAAGGCTTTATGCTATATTTTATCACGCTAAGACCAATAAGAGCAAAGATACAGAGGAAAATGTAAAAAAACGGGGAAAATTATTTGAAAGGGCTAATATCTCACAGACTACTGGAGCAATTTTTATGTTATTTGACACAAATATATAGTAGACTACGTGAGACATGAGTTATTAATTTGTGAAAAATATACGGTTTCCGTGAAATTTCAGATTTACGCGGACGAAGCCGCGCGGAACGTCTAGTATTATTAATATGTTTATTGCTCCATTCATCACCATGTCTTTGGCATGCAGAATAATGCGGCTATCAGCCTTCTTATATTAATTAAGCCCTGTCAACAGCGTTTTCGTTGGTTGAAAATCATATATTCTAAATTTTTTATTTTATTTTATTTTTACTATGTTTTATCTAAATATTATTCCAAAAATTGGCATTCAAACATTCGATTCAATCGAAAATGATACCAAACTCGACTATATACCTAAATCCCACGCAGTTATTGACCTCATACCTTGTTAAAGGTAAAACCCCCCCCCTCCCCCACCTGCATGAAATATTCAAGTGGCTCCACATCGTAAACCCATCTTAGGGATATAAAGACCAATCCTACCAAAAGAAATCTTTGGTTCAGCAAATGCCGTATTCCTCGTTTTTTCGTCTTGTACGCACACGACTAAATAAGGTCCCTCCCTTTTTTACATTCTTTTTTACTAAACTTTAAGATATATTTTAACCTATAAAAAATCGTTTTTAAAACCTGTGTCTTTGTCATATCAAAATTTAGAGTCAGTTTAATAAACATGGAGCAAAAAAAGAAAAAATATATTTTTTTCGACACTTTACTTTAGATGCGATTATCTCGGAAACTAGAACCCTCCATAAGTTCCCTTTTCCCAGATAACGTCACATATTATAATCAATACGTGTACTCATACTCTGGTTCACAAGTGCCATTTTCCTCAAAACCTGATCTCATGCACCGAAAATTATGATTTTAGGCTCATTCGATTCGGAATACTATCTAGAACATTCTATCAAAATTCCAAGAGGGGCTGAAAAAAAATGCAAAAGTTATAAACAATAAAGTAAACAAAAAAAGAAGGGTTGAGTTTTTTTATAATATTTCAAGAACTATTTGAGATAATCAAAATTTGAAAATAGATCCTTAAAGAGCAGGAAATTTCCTAAAAGAAGTCCTAACTCCTGGAACTGTACCAACAATCATTATAACTTTAATTGAGCGGCGAAAGTAACGGTAAAAACGCGTAATTCGTGTTTCGCGTGATTTGCCGCAATCTGCCACGTGAACTAAAAAAATATTTTAACTGATTAAATATTAATAATAAGGAATAAAAAATTTGGGTACTAATTAGACATATCAATCCGTCAACAAAAATAAATTATCACAATTTATTTGCCTTCATTTGCTTGTTTGTGTATACGTCAATATTATTTTGCCAAATGTAACAAATAGCCAATAGCAAATACAATACAAATAGCCATGTGAAGCGCCTCCTTATGAAGAAACTATATAATATTATAAAATATAAAATATACGCTTCTGTATGTGTCAAAGTACACTCCCGGTGTAAGTACTCAGTGCTAAAAGCCAACAAAAAAAACTATTTGTTAATTGTCATTTTAATTGTCAAGGAGAGGAAGAAGAAGAATACCAGAATTTTATTGTTTTTGTTTATAAAATATTTTTTTATGTAAAAACAACATTATAAATTAATAAAATAGTTCTCAGTGTAAAAAAATAATATAAATTTATATTTGAAGCTGAACCAGATCATTTGAGAGAGAAGTTTCTCGTTTGAAATACCTATGACTCACTAAGTTTATAAATTGTGCATAACTTTATTTTCTTATAAAACAGCCCTGAAATAATTTTATAAAATATTTAGAATACGTTTCCAAGACTTTAAAAATATGGGTGATTTGATTGGTAAGTATTTCAGAGTTTTATCAAAGTGTAATCTCAGACTAAATAAAAAATCAGTGTAATATGAAGTTGTTTTTATAGGTATTAGGTATACCTATTTAAAGAAGGTGTAAATTGTTTGGTCTAATGTTTTAGAATTTACAACAAGATTGAAATCGGAGATACTGTTCTACAAAGTGAATTTGGGTGCACTTCTGTTCTCAATAAAAGGAGACAGCAATGCTGTTATTGGCCTGGCAGAAAAACCTTACCTTCCATGTATTTATTGGGTAAGTTTCAAATTCAATTCAATTCAAATCGTTTATTTCAGACATGGTCCATATCAAATATAAATTTAAAATTACACAATATTATACTTAATTATAACAAATGTTACAACAGATTACATTGTCGTAGTAAATATTGCTACAATAACAATAACAGTAGAATATGCACAATTATTTTACCTTTGTCTCTCTCATCCCATCAACTCTCAAGCCGAATCCGAGTGCTGTTGAAAATCTATTGTGTCTGGAATTTCCCACGATCGAGGTATTACGCCACTTTACAGTCACCTTAGGATTGATCTTACTGAATGGACCATACCAATTTATATGAATTTATTCTTTACACATTTAAAAAAATGTTACACAAGAAATAAGAAACCAATTAATTGGGAAGATGCGATATTTTTATTTTTGTGTTAATTTTAAAGAACTTCATGTAGAATAGACCACAAGTACATATATTTAAAAAATTAAAACACTGGAATTTACTGCAAAAAAGCGGTTTAAAATTGTCAATTTAAATATTGGTGCCAAAAGTCAAAACAGATCTATAGTCTGTATGACGTCACTACTGTTTGACAATAGTTATTGACAAATGACAATGGCCCCACCTGATCATAGGTCTCTCAAAAAGTTGTAATGCCTCATGTTCCATTTAGCGTTAAAACGATCAAAAAGCTCAAAATAGGAGGCATTTTGAGAGTTTTGATCGTTTTTAACACTAAATGGAACGCGGGGTGGGATGTGATGTCACTGGACACTGATTGGTGTTTTGAAATCCATTCCGTTTCAAGTTACTTTTAATTCGTAATTTTTGTAAAAAAAAAACAATATTTTATAAAATATTAACCTTTTATTGTAAACAGAGATAGATAATTTATAATACACACTTATCGCAAAAACTTAATAAATAATTATTATAATTAATTATTATTTTCTTTACCTTTTATATTTTTTTAACATTTTAATAGCAAGATTTTGATAAATATTAATAAATATATTAGACCAGGACCAATAATTTTTGAAACAAAAAAAAAATTACATTAGGATGGAACCCATTAGAAAAGAAGGAGAATATTTTAAAAATTAAGGGAAAAATAATTTGCGGGCGATCGTTAGGGAAAAGTGTGGGGGGAGGTTTTAAGGGGGAAAAACAGTTTATCTCGATCAGTTAACCTCAAAATTTATGTGAAAATTTCAAAAAACCATGTTTTTGGTTTTTTGTTTATATCTTTTACAAAAATTATTTTTTTTCGCAATATTTGGTTATCACTTACATTTTCAAGTCCCAAATACGCTGTCATTTATTTGATTACAAATATTTATTTTTTTCACCTTATTTTGAATTTAAATCGAAAAAATACCCTAATTTTCAATCGAAAATTCGACCGTCAAAATATCAGCTTTTTTTTAAAAAAAAAATGCTCTCTATTCGTTGAAATCTCTACTTTCCGATGATGAAAAAAATATATATATTACACGATAGTAAATCTTCTCAGAAAATGCAAAAAATCGAAAAAATCAAATTCGAAAATTCTTTATTAATCATTATGAATAATTTTATTTAAAAATGTAATTGCTGCAATTTGTTTTCATTTAAAACTTGATTTACGTAATTATAATTACATTTCTATCATAGAAAATCTCATTGTATAAACCCTGTTAAAGTTACAGCCACAAAATTTGGTGAGTAGGGATGTTTTATTAAGTAAACACCGACTAAAGAAGGAATTTCGGAAATTTTAAATCGAAGGGGGTAAAATAGGGGTTGACAGTTTGAATGAAAATCTGTCATTTCTTAAGTTAGAAATATGAAAGTTTATTTTTGGGCCACTTATTAGAAATTAATGGATACGTGTTTAAGCGTTTCTGGAAATTCTACCCCCAAGGGGTTAAAAAGGGGTTGAAAATTTAAATGAAAGTCCGTCATTTTTTAAGTTAGAAACATGAAAGTTTATTTTTGGGCTGCTGATTAAAAATAGTTGGATACGTATTTAAGTGTTTTTGGAAATTCTATACCCAAGGGGCTGAAATTGGGGTTTGAGGCGACGCTTTGATAATCTGGCTGTAGTGATACCGATTTTTCTCAGCAATGACTAAAGCTATGAAATTAAAGTTCATTGTTAGTATTCATCATGTTTTTGTCTTTGAATTGCCCATAGCATAACACGATTGGTCAACTTTTATAACACAGAATAATCAATCAAAAAGACCTTTGTAAAAAAATGGATTCCTATTTTGCCAACATTCCATTTGTACATAGATTGGTTCAAGCATACACTTTAATTTGCCCATAGCTTATATGAAATGTATTTATGGTTTTTAAATTACGCGACAAAAACCATTTTGTCGCTTACGCCCTTTCCATTTTTTGCTGTTCCATTGCTTGTTTTCTATGAGAGGCCCGAGCCGGCCTCTCATAGAAAACAAGCAAGCTAAAACATATCCAACACGGTTTTTTACTTTAACGCGACGTCACCTTAAAGTTTCAATGAAAGTCCGTCATTTCTAGGTAAAGTTAGAATCATGAAACTTTATTTTTTGGCTACTGATTTAAAACAAAAAGATGCTTATTCAAGTGTAAAGAATAAAGTATAGCTACATATTTTAATAGTATCACTAGCTGTTGCCCGCGACTTCATCCGCGTCAGCATAGTATAATAACAAAGATGAATAATTCTTACTAAGTTTCAACCCCTATTCCACCCTTTAGGGGTAGCTTTTTCAGAAATGCTTAAATGCGCATATTTTTATTTTAAATCAGTAGCCAAAAAATAAAGTTTCATGATTCTAACTTTAGAAATGACTGATTTTCATTCAAACTGTCAACCCCTATTTCACCCCCTTCAGGTTAAAATTTCCGAAATTCCTTTTTTAGTGGGAGTCTACTTAATAAAATAACCCTACTCACCAAATTTTGTGGCTGTAACTTTAACAGTTTTTGCTCAGCGATGATGAATCAGTCAGGACATGCTATTTTATGAGTATAGATTTACATTTATCTTATATATAAAATTCTCGTGTCACAATGTTAGTCCACGAACTCCTCCGAAACGGCTTTACTGATTTTTACCAAATTTTATATGCGTATTCAGTAGGTCTGAGAATCGGCTACTGGGTACTTTATATATTGATAAGTGCATTTGTTGAATAAATAATAGTAAATTATTAAAACCTGAGACTGACGGCAACCATTGTTTGTGCGACGAGAGCGATCGACGTTGCCATGGCGACATACTTATTTAGTCACTTCAATAAAATAATAATGGGCGAAATACTTTATATTATGGCAAAGCAACGTTACGGACAGCTAGTATTTATATATAATGAGATTTTCTATGACAGAAATGTAATTATAATTACATAAATCAAGTTTTAAATTAAAACAAATTGCAGCAATTACATTTTTAAATAAAATTATTCATAATGATTAATAAAGAATTTTCGAATTTGAGTTTTTTTCGATTTTTTGCATTTTCTGAGAAGATTTACTATCGTGTAATATATATTTTTTTCATCATCGGAAAGTAGAGATTTCAACGAATAGAGAGCATTATTTTTTTTTAAAAAAAGCTGATATTTTGACGGTCGAATTTTCGATTGAAAATTAGGGTATTTTTTCGATTTAAATTCAAAATCAGGTGAAAAAAAATTAATATTTGTAATCAAATAAATGACAGCGTATTTGGGACTTGAAAATGTAAGTGATAACCAAATTTCGCGAAAAAAAAAATTTTTTGTAAAAGATATAAACGAAAAAACCAAAAACATGGTTTTTTGAAATTTTCACATAAATTTTGAGGTTACGGAAAAAAAGTGTAAATACAAAAGTTGTAGATCTTTTTCTTACCTACAACTTTGCCATTTGACTTTTTTTCATAGGAATATTAGTTTTGACAGAAATCGAGATAAACTGTTTTTCCCCCTTAAAACCTCCACACTTTTCCCTAACTCAGATCGCCCGTAAATTATTTTTCCCTTAATTTTTATAATGAGAATATTCTCCTTTTGTAATGGGTTTCATCCTACTGTAATTTTTGTTCACTTTTCATTATTTTTGAAGGTATTGGTCCTGGTCTATATGTGCATGTTCCCTATTGTATAGTTTTAAATTCTGATGGCAACAATATAATGGTTCTAAAATCTAATCCATATTTCCACACTTAATATTATAAATGTGAAAGCGTGTATGTTTGTCTGTTACCTCTTCACGCCTAAACCGCTGAACCGATTTTGATGTTATTTTTTATGGGGATTGTTTGAGTCCCGGATCCCGGGAAGGGACATGGGATACTTTTTATCCCGGAAAAATGTATGGTTCCCGCGCAAATAAGCGAATTTTGAGTGCAATGTTGCGGGCGTCATCTAGTATGAAATATGTAATACATTACATACTTTGACCATTAGACAATTATAGACAAAGTATCAAAAACAGTTTTTATGATGTTTTGCAATTACTTATATTATTTTAATTTTTTTATATTTTTAGCTTTACATTGGAGCTAATGGCTACAGTTACATAAAGAAATACCAGAAGAGTTACAAGCGTGTTGATACTCGTGACATTATCGTAAGGGACGAGTACAAAGACTTTTGGTTGGCGTGGAATGACTGTAAAATAAGATTTGGTAAAAGAGGTGATACAAAACCTATTCTCAGCAAGACTATCAAAGAAAAAAATTTAGCATATGTGACCTTTACATCATTTTTGCCAACTGACTTGTACTGGAGGTGCATATGTAAGTATAAAGTATTTTTATTTGATTTTAGCATCCTTGAAAGTATTATGTTTATTGGGTGGACATGACTTTTATCTTAGATACTTTCTATGTTCCAGTTGATAGACTTTAATTTCAAAATTGGTAGGTATTGGACTTCTATGTTATACATGGAACTCCACTTTGGAAGAGATGTTTGAACAGACATTACCTGTGCATCTATCAGTGTAGACATGGATGTCTACATTGAGACTAGTAAAACCAACGTCAGCTGTTCATAAAAATAAGACCAATTCCACTTTAGAATACTTTATTTCAAAATATTCAAATACAACACTTTAGAGTGAAATATAGATAGACACCAATGTATTTTGAATGTCTTATAATGTGCAATCGGATCCATCATGATGAGCAACTGACTACAGCTTGTAGGCCTGACGTATCATGAGATCGAAAGAGCAGTCGCTGTCGATGGCCATGCTGATAGCGCTGTAGTAGTTCATGAACTCCTCCAATGTCACCTAGAAACATATCAGAAGTAAGTGCGAAGTCACATTGCTACTTTGTGTTACGGTTCGATGTTTAAATGTTAAACACACCAGGCCGAAGTTCCGCGGCGGAAATTCGGCATGATTACGTCAGCAATGTCAAACGCATACAATATAACCCGACGTAATTTTAGACCTGGATCCCAGAAGGATAAGACATAACTTACTCTCTGATGGATGAAACCATCATAGGTTCTTACTTCTTAGTAGATATGTAGGTATTTAATTGTCATTGTCAAGATGTATTTAATATTTATTTGTATAGCTCTCTTGCGTATCTTGCATCACTATACCTAATGTTGTCTGAAGGACTATTTACTAACTTAGTTTTATAAATCCAATCTCAAGTACTTCTTTTGTACTAACCTTGCCATCCACAATTCCATCAGTTTCAAAGTTTACGAGGAACTTGTTGAATATTTCATCGGCTGTCTCCTCTCCACTCATGTATCTAAAAAGAAAGAAAAAATAGCTATTTTTGTGATACATAATATACTTCAATTTTTAATTAGTAGAAAATATAAGTCTTATAGAAAACTAGCTGGTGCCCGCGACTTCGTCCGCGTTAGCATAGTAGATCACGCCCCAAGAATTATTTTTCAAAAATATTCAATGTAAAGAATTGACTTTCCTACGATTTCATTATTTTTGAATTAAATAGAATTAAATGACACTCGAAAACCGAGTTTAGTTTTACACTTCCTTCCTCAAAAAGTAGAGATATAACGCCGCGAAGCCGTTTTGTTTTAAGCAAAATGTTTCACCGTTCACCGTTGTGCTCGTCGCATATTAATCAAACGACACTCGAAATCGGTGAAGATTTAAGATAGATAAAAGCTCGTAGCAAGGAAGTAGTGGAGATAGATACAAAGTGTAAAGGACAAATTTGTAGGAAATTTTATGAGCTTTCATTTTTCATTCATTTCATTATGTACCGGACTTTTTTTCTCTACGACGCACTGTTTTAGCACTTTTAGCGATATGAGCAAAAAACTAAAAATATTGAAACTTGAGCCCCTTCCCCCATCCTAGGTGGTATCGTTAAAATTTATAGCCTATGTGTTGACCCGACCTCTAAGTAATATTCGTGCAAAATTTGAAGTAAATCCATCCAGTACTTTCTGAGTTTATCCCGGACATACATACAGACAAACAGACAAAAATTCTAACAACTATATTTTTGGCTTCCATATCGATTGTAGATCACGTCCCAAGTATTATTTTTCAAAAATATTCAATGTACAGAATTGACTTTCCTACGATTTTATTATATATGTATACAGGGTGTAACAAAAACAAGTGATAATACTTTAGGGTGTGTACGTGTTCCTTGTAGAGAGTTCACTGTGAAAGTAGCAGCACTGAAAGACCAAAAAATTTTTTCACTTTTGTATGGGCAAGGGCCCGAGCGTCACGAGTTTCCCCATACAAAAGTGAAAAAAAATTTTGGTCTTTCAGCGCTGCTACTTTCACTGTGAACTCTCTACAGGGAACACGTACACACCCTAAAGTATTATCACTTGTTTTTGTTACACCCTGTAGATATTAAATATTTGCTTTTGAGAGTAAATTAAAGAGACGAGTGGATGAATGATGAAATGAAATTAATACACGCAAGGACTTTAAACAATATTTAATTATAACAAAACACAAATCACAAGTACCTACCTACACGGAAGTAGTTTGAAGCTGATCACGCTCAACCTCCAACAATTTGAAAACTGGCGTTTATTTGCATAAATGGAGGCTTTAGGACTGGGAAAATTATTGAAAAAAAAATGTGGATTCTAGATATGCCATGATGAAGTGGGTAAGTTTGTTCAAATAATTATAAGGGAAAAAATTAGTACTTAAAATATTGTTAAGAGGGCGACTAATGCAAAAAATCAAACATCGTCCTTCTCTCTTCACACTCACGCCCGTCTTTCATATGCCAGGTGAAAAAGGACGACGCGGATTCATCGCCAAATTATTTTTTTCTCAATGCGATAAATATACAACATTTTAAAAATCCGCTAGGTCGATCTCTCAATGATGGAATGTTATACAATGTGTTAAAATATTAACTTAGTTCAATGCACGGTTATGGCAATAAATGAAAAATTCGTGAAAATCTGATGCATCTTTGTGATTTTTTTCTATCGAGAAAATTTTAAGATATCGTGTTTTTGCTCAGATTGAACTCTTGGAAATATAATGTAGTATTTAATTTTAGAAAATGAAACAATTTGGGGCTTATTTTCAAGTATAAAAATGAATTATAAAATCGTCAATTTTGGGTTAGTCGCCCACTTAATGTTGTAAAATGTCATTTACCCACTTCATCCACTCATGTCTTTAATTGTTTTTTTTTAACTTCCTAACAACGTCCTAGTATTCCCTTCATGTGTTGGGTATACCAGCTTATCTCCTCTTGTTGAATGTGTACGTTATTTGTTATATTTTATAGGCAGATGTACTACTTATTATCTTACCTCGAGTGTGCCTCAGGGGAGTAAACTGCTCTAAGATCTTCAACAGATACAATCCCATCATCACTCTTGTCCAGTTTCTTGAACGCCTGCTCGACAATGGCACGACGAGAATCGTGCATTGGGGGCTGAAAAAGTTAAATTTAAAGTTTGAATTCCTAAAACACAATAAATGAAGGTCTCGCGAAGTTATTTCTTTTGCCGTCTGTATCTCTTTCGCACCTTTCAATTATAGCTTTAGCTTTAAATAATATCTAAAACTTTTTTATTACTGTAACTACCTTGCTTCCTAATCTGAAATCCGAATGTTCAACCATTTATTTTTTATTTTGCGTTGCGAAAGGGGACTAGATGGAAAAAGTTGTAACGACACATTTTTATTAGTTGCTGCGCTTTAGGGGCAGAGGGCGTTGATAGTATTCCTTGGCGTCAACTAGATGGCGTTTTTTGAGAATAAACAGCGACATCTACCGGACGTTTAAATAAATTTTATTACAATTCCCAATTCCACAAAAGTGTCGTTGTTAGTATTCCTAGTCGTCAACTAGATGTCGTTTTTTTATAACTTCGTTCCATCCGGGTGTCCCTTTTGACACCTCTCAAGTTTTTTTTTTAATTTTCTTTGATATCTTCGGAAAACTTAGGTACTATTACTTACTTATCTTAGTAATGAAAATATTTGCATAACCGTTAAGCCACTAATTTAATGTCGCCGTCTGTCTGTCTTCGCCAACGTAACAGACAAAAACAATAACATTAATTTGCTCATCGTTGCATAATAGGTTTTAAAAATAATTAGGGCCTGTTTCACCACTTCCTGATAAAGTGCCGGATAGGCTATCCACAACTTTTTTGACAGATTCTCCATATTCTATCTGTCAAGTTAACTGGTGGATAGCCTATCCGGCACTTATCAGGAAGTAGTGAAACCAGAAACAGGCCCTTAGTGTTTAGGGCTGGTATAAATAGTCAGTACTCAAGATGCATGTCGGTCTCAAGACACGGTTCAGGCTCTGTGATTGGTTGGTTGTCAAAATTTGGACCAATCACAGAGCCGAACCGCGTCTTGAGACCGGGTCGCATCTTAAGTACTGACTATTTATACCAGCCTAAGAGAGCAAAGTATAAGTCAGATGGGTAAAACTGTAAAGGAGGTACTTACACGGATTTCGTTCAAAAACTCGTCCAGACTAATCAAGCCGCTCTTTTCGGTGTCGAAGTGATTGAAGAGAGACTCGGCGTCCTATAACATAATGCATTTCGTTAGAAACGAAGATTAAGTACTGTAGAAAACATAAAATATTTAAATATTTCTACTGTAGTATCCATCTCAGATTCAAAGGCAGATAGTGGACCTTCGTTTTTTGATCGGATTATGTCAAGAGTCAAGACTCAAGTCAATATGTCACGATCCGTCGTTGGCTAGGCTTGATATATCCCGACCAAATAGCTAGGTTCGCCATGTGCGTATAAATCCATTGACCATTTCCCTTAATGTTAGAACGAGAACACTATAGCTAAATCAATAGTATGCACTGTTCAAATTTACCTGAACTTGTAAACTGAGTATTTCGTTATTTAAAACATCTTACTTCGTGGCTCAATTGGAGACCAGCTTCTTTGATGCCGTGGATAAACTCCTCCTTGTTGAGCTGTTTGTCGTGATATTTTTTGTCCAATCGGCGGAAGGTCCTGAAACAGATAAGACAAAACATTATAAATAACTAAACGTTCCGCGCGGCTTCGCCCGCGTAAATAAAGAATTTCACAAATTAGCCCACAAAAAATTGCCTATGATCCTTCACGTGGTCTACTTTTTAACTGTGCCAAATAACAGAAAAGTTGCTCCATTAGTTCGTGAGCTATAAGTCCTTTCAAATAATTTTCCCCGTTTCTTCCACATTTTCCTCTGTTTCTTTGCTCCTATTAGTCTTAGCCTAATAATTTATAGCCTGTAGCCTTCCTCGATAAATGAGATATCTAACACTGTAAGAATTTTTGAAATCAGGCCAGTAGTTCCTGAGATTAGCGCGTCCATTATAAAACAAACAAACTCTACAGCTTTATAATATTAAAGTATAGATGTCGCTGAGATATTTGAACAAAGTCATATTGATTCCTGATACTTGTGTATAAACGAATTTATGTGACTACTGATGAACTACATGAAAATGGCAATTATGCGTTTAACCAAGCAGAAGATTTATAAGTGGTTTTGTTATTTAATAAGTTTAATGATAGCTAAGACGTTCAATCTGCAAATCACATCAACAAGGTTTATCTATGGAAGTAATACTTAGATGATTTAACCCAAAGAAAGTAAAGTATATTTACTACTATGTATATCATTCAAAGATTTTCTAAGTAGACTTTTTTGTAGTTGAGGATATTTGACCCATAACCCATTCGTGCAATGCGGATTTCTGATTATCTACCTTCCCAAGCCCAGAATGCCAGCAGCGCCGCGCGACAGGCAGAGCAGACGTAACTTCTCAAGCGGGTGGGTCTCTGAAACCAATGCTCTGTTGCTGTTCTGCATCAGCTCGTCGTCCTGACGCGAGGTCTCCGATTGTGAGCGGTGGAAGGCTACTGCAAAATTCAAATATGAACTATTAATAAAATTGGATCAAAGCGCACGGAAGTGCGCAGGCCGAGTTCCAGCAACAATCTTCCAATTATCCTGGCGTTATGAAATTTGGCACACAGATTTATTATTATGTAGAATAACAAAAAATTAAGAAATTTTATTAATTTAAGAAATTGGTAAAGCGTGAGTCGGCTCGGTTATGTACCAGTGATACAATGAGAGTACGATGAGGAGGGCGGGAGGAGAGGCGGGGTATAAAATACTGTCATGTATAATGCACACTGTATACAGTGTGTTAAATAAATAATGTTTACTTACTTACTTAAAAATTTGGCTTCTATTGATAGTTTAACAAATACCATTAGCGCCATCTATCGAAAGTATTTTTCATAAATAACTTTCTATAGATGGCGAAAATAGCTAGATCACGCTATTGGTGTGTTTTGTTTGCGAATTGCGAGTATATAAAAATAAATGAATACCGAAAATCTATTGTAAAATATTTCAATAGGCTTTATACAGGTTGTTAGGTTTAACACCGTTATCCTTAAAAACCATCAAATGAGTCCGTTAAAGGATAACGGTGTTAAAACTTAAACCTAACACCTCTGTTTAACTTGAACATTTCTTTTATGATGGAATTACTCATTCGAATTTGACTAACTAAAGGATTCATTTTGATATTGCTTAATTGTTTGGTTATTTTCTTGAAAAAAACTTGAAATCCCACCAAAAACTGGTGGTATAATAGTGAATAACTGAATAACGATATTAATTTCTTTAGTCTCAACATTGTAAGCTAATTGATTAAAAAAATTAACGTTTTATTATTCACCTTTAAAAAAACGTTACCGAGTGTTATGGACGTCAAGGCATAGGCCGTGCACATCTTTGAGATCGCTCGGCAGCACTAGGAGGCAATAATAATATCTTTGGACGCTTTACACCACGTCAGTCTGGCCTCGTGCTAAGTACCCGAATTTGGGTTACGGGTAACAGACAACGGAAATCTTAAATGTACTTAATATTTTTATACCATATCTATAATTTCTATACATATTATAAAACAAAGTCGCTTTTTTCCCTCATGTCCCCTTGTTCCCTTTAATCTTTAAAACTACGCAACGGATTTTGATGATTCTTTTAGTGTTAGATAGCCCATTTATCGAGGAAGGCTATAGGCTATATTTTATCACACTAAGACTAATAGAAGCGAAGAAATATAGGAAAATGTAGAAAAATGGGGAAAATTATTTGAAAGGGCTAACTTGAATCTCAGGAACAACTGATCCGATTTGAAAAATTCTTTCAGTGTTAGATAGCCCATTTATTGAGGAAGGCAATAATGGCTATATTTGTGACGTTATCTGGGAAAAGGGACCTTATGGAGGGTTTTAGTTTCCGAGATAATCGCATTTAAAGTAAAGTGTCGAAAAAAAAACATTTTTTCTTTTTTTGCCCCATATTAATAAACAGACTCTAAATTTTAATATGACAAAGACACAGGTTTTAAAAACGATTTTTTATAGGTTAAAATATATCCTAAAGTTTAGTAAAAAAGGGACCTTATTGTCGGTGCAGCAGTCGAGAGTCGATTGCGGCATTTTTTCGGCACGGTATCTACTGTTATACTACTAGTAATTTGTACCAAGCTGAAAATCGGTAATATTGACTAGAATATCTGGGAGCACGGCAGTGCCCCCGCCAAGTAGAGCGCGAAGCGAACACTGCCGTACCATCGTTTACAGGAACCATTTCACCGCATTTTAGGCCCCTATTTGAGAACCTTTAGAGGTCATTAAGTTCCGAAGTCAAGCTAAAGCAAAGTTATCATTTATGACACTCGCTCACTCACTCAAGATCATCAAAATAGAACTAGTACTTCCCATAAACTCAGAGAGCTGAAATTTGGCACAGAGTTTAGGGTTTAATGACCACATAAAGGGAAAACCATAAAAATTAGCCAAGTGCGAGTCGGACTCGAAATTAGGTTTTTTGTATGGGAGCCCCCCTTAAATTTAATTTCAATTTAGGTTAACAATTAACGTAAACATATAATTGAAAATTTTGTGAAAATTTCAAGTGCCTACCTGTTGCCATTATCGATACCAAGCAAGAAAGGCCAAAAAAATAGGTTTTTTGTATGGGAGCCCCCTTTAAGTATTTATTTTATTTTATTTTTACTATTTTTGTTGCTATAGCGGCAACAAAAATACACAATCTATGAAAATTTCAGAAGTCTAGCTATAGCGGTTCTTGAGATACAGCCTGGAGATAGATAGACAGACGGAGAGACAGTTTTTACCCTTTGGGTACGCAACCGTAAAAACTAAGATAATCGAAGATCTGGAGTACCTGGTGACCCTGATTAGAAAACACAAGAGCCCAAACAAAATATTAGTAATCGACATGCCACCTTTACAAAATATATTCAACTTGGTGGGCCGCTTCATTTAATGTAAAAAATCAAAGGTCTAAAGTATCTGATGAAGAACCCTCAGCTGGTCTCAGCTGTATTAGAGATATGGTGATGCCCCCTCAGATCTGCAATAGTTGCATACCGTACGTTGCGGAACATGAGACGAAATGCATGTGTACACATGTGATAATAATAATAATTCCCACGCCGGTTTCGGTGACGATGGCCGGTTTCATTGAAACCAGGCCGGTTACGCAGGAGTAATTTTATAGTGTCTAAGTGCGTGCGCAGTACACAAGAGCAATCTCTATTCCTTTACTCGCATAACCCAGTGGGACGAAAGACCGACACGACTGGCGAGATATCAGGCGCAGGTCCAGATTATGGGGATACTAATAACTCAATACCGACAATAAGGTCCCTTCACGCTGATAACGTCACATTTTATCACGCTAAGACTAATAGGAGAATGTGGAAAAAACGGGGGAAATTATTTGAAAGGGCTTATCTCGCGAACTACTGGAGCAATTTTTATGTTATTTAGCACAGATAAGAAGTAGACCACATGAAGGATCATAGGCTATCGATTGTAATTATTTTTTCAGTGGCTATATGTATATTTTATTCCCGTGCGACGCCGGGGCGTGTCGGTATTTGAAACTAAAAATAATTTATATGGCAAAACAACGTGTGCCGGGTCAGCTAGTAATATATAATTAAGACTTTTTTATAGCATAATTATTTTATAAATTGTAACTTTTTTGTTCCGTCAGCGGGATTCGAACCCGCGAACCCCGGCTTTGAGCCGCCACACCCTCGAAGATTGAGCCACAGAGGTCGTCAAATAGGTTGGTAATATTTTCCAAAAATATTCAGTAATTTCAACTGCGTACTGATGACGATATTATTATACAGTGAAATAGCCCACGAGTCACGACAACATGCCCAAAATTGCGAATTGCGTGACTTGTCACATGTTTACCAATTGCGTATTCCAACTTCCAACACTCACAGAGCCAGCCCACACGGGCCGTCACAACGCACACATAACGGACAGCAGCCCCCGAGACGAAGCGGGAGGGGGTGTTGACGGACAACTTCGTAATAACGCGCGCTGTGATGGCGCGGCGCCTGTGTGGCCGGCTATGCGTCAAAATGTTTGCGTTGCTACGACGCAATGCAACGCGCCTTGTGGACTGACTCTTACTTCTCGTTTCAGGCCCCACCAAAGACTAGAAATAAAACACCGCGCAATGCGAATTCCTCCTCCACTTTTGCCGAGCAATCTTAAAAGTTTGTGCGCATTTTATTGTCAGTTGAATTTCTCACATCCCTTCCGTAAAAACAACCACTCATTCGAATGAGGCCAGGCAGATCAATAGCATAGCGTAACCTTGATACAGTTATAGTGAATAATGAACTTGGCTTGACACGCTACCGCATGTCTAGATTCAAACAATAATATACAAAACTATTTGTACCCTCTCATTTCTATAATATCTAAGATTAATTCAATTAAGTTATTATTAATACTTCAGTCGGAATTTCCAGGAATTGCTATTGTATTCTATTGTTGTCGCGATCACCGGTGCTCGCGCGGGGCCTGAAGGATTATTAGCAATAACGCGTAACGTCGTATACTTAGATTAATGATTATTATTGATTGGTCTCGTAGGTACTCTACGTCGTAGTGCATCGTAACTCGTAGTGTCGTGAGACCAATCGTTGATCTAAGGTCGTATAATAATAATATAATAATATCTATGGACGCTTCACACCACGTCACTCTGGTCCCGTGCTAATCTAAAGGACTTGTGTTACAGGTACCAGACAACGGAAATATATTTAATACTTTTATACTATACATATATTTAAGATTTTTATTATATCATACACATATTTAATACACATCCAAACCCGGGAACATTGAAAACTTTTTGTTCCGTCGCCGGGATTCGAACCCGCGACCCCCGGCTTGAGCTACCAACGCACTCACCACTGAGCCACAGAGGTCGTCAAATATAATTAATAATTATTAATACAAAAAATAATAATTAATAATTATTAATAATAACGGCTGACATAAGAATTTAATTAAATAATGTTTATTATTTAGTTATAATGTACGAGAAAAAAAATGGTGAATAATTCACACATTAATACAAAATACATACAACTTACATACAACGATTTGTACCCTCTCATTTCTATATCTAAGAATAATAATTCAATTAAGTTATTATTGTTAATAGCAATAACGCGTAACGTCGTATAGAGTAATGATTGGTCCCGTTATCCCGTACTCTACGTGTGTCGTAGTGCGCGGAGTCCGCGCAGTGGGCGCGCACTACGACGTAGCGCGTGGAGACCAATCGTTGATCGCTAAGGGCGTATATTATTTTCCTCAACTCAATAATTATTTATTACAGCTGACATAAGAATTTAACTAAATAATGTTTATTATTTAGGTAGTTCTTACGAGAAATTATTAACTTTTGCTATCTATTTCATGCATTTAAGTTCTACTTGGTACAACTAATATATATATTCTGCGGTTCTACTAATAATTCTGTAGTGTGCGTTTTAGCTACAATAGAATTTTATTTATTTACTCACATAAAATTATAAATTTACTTTAAAATATATTTGTTTCACACAATGAATCATAACAATCACAAAAGTTTTATTGCGTAATTTTTTTTTTAAATAATAAGTTTTGTTTGCTTTTGTCGGAAATGTCAAAAACATAACCTCAATTTTTTAGTTGGTAACACAAAACAGCTAATTACTTAATGTAGGTATATTGCATTACCACGTAAATTAATATCATTGTAATTTATAATGTTATTTACGAATGGAAAGCAGACTCGCAGATTGAGAACATAAATATTACTTTTAATAAATCAATAATTATTATAACTTACTGTTTGACGTCATTCGGCATTTTTCCCGGTACATTTTCGTAACGCAAGTAAACAAATTTATTGATCTTAAGTTATTGTCGATCTCTAGACTCAAGCTTCGAAAACGCCTCCTGAGCGTTGGAAATGCTAAGAACAACTGAAGTTTGAAGCAGTGTTGCCAGACGTGTTCAAAACATTTGCCCACGCAGGTTGTTAAAATTGCTCTTTCCGACAAAAAATCGCCCATATTCACATAAGTACATAGTTCACAAAGTGATTGGACAGTACTAGTCATTGCACAGAGCACAAAAACACTATATTTATTAAGGTTGCTTTAAAAACTACCAGTTTTTCTTTAAAATCAGTCGTTCTTTTACTTACAAAATGTCTCGTCATGACGCTCCCCCATTCCAACGCCGCCGCCGAGGGAGTGTTCGTGACGGATACAAAAACCAAAAAGCGTAATCGTATGGGGAGCGACACGTTGGACTCTATCTGCGTGGTGCGCACTGCTATGCGGCAAAAAAAGATAGCTTGTTACCAATATGAGGTCACTGAGGATCACCTCAAAAAACACAACAAAACTATTTATGCAAAGCAATAATAATTTATAATACCTATCATATAATTTTATATTGAGTTGATTTATGATTAGATACTTCTCTCACTAATGTTAAGTTACGTAATTATTTTAATTTCAGGGTGCCACATTATGATATAGTATGATAGTATAGTTACTATATGACAATGTTATTATTATTGTAATTTAGTTTCAATAAAGAAAATCTATTATTATTTGTTTTCAAAATTGCCCATATTTTACCGGTTCCAAGACCTTTCCGCCCTTTTTGCCCTTTTTCTAAAATAATCCTAAAACTGCCCATGGCGTGGGCAATTGCCCACGGTCTGGCAACACTGGTTTGAAGAGCGGAGACGGGAGACTGAAGTTCGTGACCGTGAGTCTATCAAAAAGTGCTGTCGTCAGAGCTTGGCTTGGTATGACATTTCCATTACAATGGCAAATTAGTTTTTAATCTGTGGTAAGCGACATCTGTAATACTCTGCCGAAATTAGTTAACAACTAGTTGCTTTATGGTGTCACAGATGGCATCGCCATCGATAATTTTGTACCCTATTGTAGTATAATATCGTTTTTGGTCATGTCACAAATTAATAATTATGGCGAATGTCCTTTAGTCACCGGTTACACGGTCAAATTTTCATCAATCTGATCCATCAATCCGGTAAGGATTGACGAAAACTTGATCGTGTACGCCACGGATTGATCGATTGATCGTATTTTTAATATGTCACATGTTACACGGTAAAATTTTCATCAATCTGATCCATCAATCTGATTGGCAATTATACTCATGCTTTGTCCTCGAGATTAGCATTAAGTATACAAGTAGTAGGCACACGGTGTCGCCAGATCTTTGCACTGTATTTGAGATATTATTATAATCTGTGGAGATCTACCCTATTTTTTTTTTTTTTGTGAGGGTAGATTAATATTCGTCATATTCAACCGATCTTCCGTTCTTCATTACGCATTCAGTGCTTCGCCAGACTGCACATTTCCACGCGCTATTGTTCTGTTAACCAATATGGGCAAACGTACACGTGATAATTACGACGACTTTAAACTTATTGCAAAGAAAATCAAGAAATTGGAAGAGCAATACAAGCGTGTGAGACGCAAAGATCGTGATAGACAATCCTTGCGGAGTTCAACATCGACCTCATCGAACACTTCGTCGGATTCGTCGAGTTCAAGGTCCCGGTCGCAGACACCGGTTACAATTCGGTCGCTGCCTGAGCCGCCATACATTGAAGATTAGTAAGAAATGTGGTAGAAATGCGATTAGCAAACCTACCCACAAAGTATGTAATGCGGTTAGTCTCTGGGGCTAACACTTTACAAATAACGACAGTGCGGACATTCGCTGGGAATTTCACCTTGTCGATAATGTAATGAAATACATACAAGCAATAAATTACTAATGCGGTCAGCCATTTAGGGTTGTCACTTTATTAATATTTGCTTAAAATTGGTAAAGCGGGCTGCCTTTGGGACAGTCACTTAACCAATAAAATTAACAGTTCGTTTCTTTATTCAAGGTGTGCCTATTACACCGTCGGATCCTGCTGGTGGATATGTCAGCCCTCGGCCCCTGGCCAGGGCAGTGGTGAACGAACCACTACCTTGTTCAAGTTCGATGGCCGTTGCACAACAGCCTTCCACCAACGCTGTGACATACGATCCAATACCTTCGACCAGCAGTGCTGTCAGGCAGATTGAACAGGTACCTAATATGGCAACGGATTCTGGTTCGGCCATGCCACCTGCAGTCGACCAGACCCGTGGCCTTGAAGAACAGCCTCCAGAACTCGATGACGAGTTATTAAAAATATTGGGAGAGGAACCCTCACTGCTAAAAACATGTGGCAAAGACATCCAAATTGACCTCGCGGTCAGGCTACAACACGTGGCCACATCTGGTTTGACTAAAGAAGCTCGCAAAGAACTTCTCGATAAGCACTTGCCGCCGGCCAATTGTGTATTGATAGATACACCCGCCTTAAATCCGGAAGCAGTATTTGCTATTATAGATACTATCTAAAAAAGGGACAAATGCATTGAACTCAGACAGAAGCAACGCGCCTCTGCAGTGTCATGCATAGCGGAAGCTCTTTCCCTTCTCATTGCATCGGAACCAAAAAATACTACAATTATACAATTGTTAATGGATGCAACTAAGCTTATGTGTGATAGCCAAGCTACAGACTCCTTAATACGTAGGAGCTTCGTCCTTAATGGCCTCAAGAAAGACCTGAAGGATCAGCTACAGGCGACCAAGATAGACAAGCTTCTATTTGGAGAAAAACTAGCAGAAACCTTGAAAGCCGCGAAAGCATTATCAAGGTCTGGAGCTGAAATGATGCCCTCGCCTGTTAAACAAACAGTTTCAAAAAGGCCCCAAACGAATTTAAACTGGCGTGTTCCTCCCCTGAGTCAAAGGCCGAAGGGGATCCACAGGAAGGAGCCTTTTACACCCAAGGATCGCCCGGCCAGCTCATCGAAGAGGTCATCGCATCCAGCGCAGAGCCGCAGCCACAATCGTCGTTAGACCAAGTAAGATATGCCGGCAGGCTGTCAAACTTTATTGACCAGTGATCTCTTATATTACTAATGATTCCACTATTTTATCATGGATCCAAGGTTATCAAATACCCTTCTCCCGCCAAGTAATTCAATACCATATTCCCAGAGAAAAACATTATTCTGTGTCTGAAAGGATTGAATATGAACATTCAATTAATGAACTATTGATCACAAATTCCTGGGTTTCGTCATAGACTCCGCAAAATTTTGCTTAGAGATTTACAGCGATGCCTCAACAACGAGATGGGGGGCCGCCTGTCGTGGTGAACGCGCTAGTGGTATGTGGAGTGACAGTGAAAGCTCTATAATGCATATCAATTATCTTGAAATTTAAGCCGCTTTTTTCGGTCTCAAGGTGCCACATTCTTTTGAGAATAGATATCACAACAGCAGTATCTTACATAAACCGCATGGGCGGTGTGCAGTTTCCACACTTGACTAACGTCACTCGACAACTGTGGCAATGGTGTGAAGAACGTAATTTAATAGTTTTTTTGTCATACGTCAGCTCCATTGATAATTTCGTTGCAGACACAGAATCACGGCGTGTTCACCCTGATATTGACAATCGAGATGTTCACGAGAAGGTTACCCTGGTTGCCGAGCTGTTATCGAGGCGTCATTCGTAAGAAGAGGCATACCTGTATCCTCTATAAGTCTATACCAATTATGCTAGCTTCACTTTCGGACAATTCGCTGAAGCAGTACGACACCTATCTTAAAAATGGTTGAATTATTGTAGGTGCAATATACCTAATTTAAATTTTTATAATGCTTCTACCGAAGATTTGTTAATATTTTTTACACAATTATATGAAACAGGAGCACAATTTGGAACTTTAAATTCTTGTAGGTCAGCCCTATTTCTTATTCTCGGTAGCGAGAAAACAATGAAGATTGCATAAAGCGATTCTTTAAAAGGGTCTTTAGATTACGCCTGTCACTTCCCAAGTACGACACAACATAGGATACGACGTTCGTTTTGAATGACTTAGGCTCAGACCAATAAAAAAAGATAGACAGAGCCATCCATGCTACGCGGTGAGGCAGGCAATAGGAAGCCGATACGGCCATAGGAAGCCGGCCGCCCGCCATTCCGGTTTCAACGAGTGACGGCGCATGTCGTTTTCATCTGTGTCAAGAAATATCAAAATATGCCGTCCTGCATCGTTAAATGGTGCAAAAACAATTCTTGTGCTCAAAAGAAACCTTGTGGGATTACGTTTCACAAGTAATTAGTTGAATATTTATGTATTACCACCGAAATAACGAATTTAATTTATTAGTTTTAAAAATTGTCTCGGGAGTCTCGGAACACAGAACCTCAAACAGTGCTGCATGCTGGTCGCAAGATATTTTTCCCCATAATAGGGGAAAAATATTATTACGTGCTGTATTATCCTGACAAATGTTTATTTTTAACCTAAAATTCGTTATTCATTTAATATCTATTAATATAAATAAAATTGGAGTGTCTGTTTGTAGTATTGAAAGATTTTTTTACTATTTGCATATTAATCTGTATACGATACATACTGCATACACCAAACAACATTCTTTACAATTTTTGTCTGTATGTATGTCTGTCTGTCTGTCTGTCTGTTCTTAGTTGAAACACATAATTTATTAGATATAGATATTTAAGTATTTACTTTTTTCAGCAATTACTAATGAATGATGATTAACAATCTAGTTTTATAGCAACTTTTGTAGTCATTACTCAGTAGTTTAATAAGACTGCAACAGGATGGGAGTTTGACAATCTGAAACCCTGAGTTGGCAACATTATTTTTTTGCACACAAGCGCACGCCTAGCGTATTTATGCTAGGCGTGACGCACACATTGATCGACAGCGACTTCACGCCATTATCTGTAAATACTCCGCCTTTCTTTTTTTATTGGTCTGAGGACTTAGGTAATTTGTATCCAAAGGACGACCTAAATCTTGAAGATTTATCTAAAAATTTATCAACCCTTCTTGCTCTAACTACGGCTCATAGAATTTAAATTCTTTCAAAAATAAATATTAAAAACATCGATATTTTTTTCAAATAAAATTCTTATCAAAATTCCAGACTTGCTAAAAACCTCACGCCCAGGTGCTCCACAACCAATTTTAGTTCTTCCCGTCTTCCACAGACGTCCTGAAATTTGTCCAGTCGTAACATTACGCTGCTACATTAGCAAAACACAATCATTATTCATTACGTAGCAATGATAATCCATTTATTGGTATAAAAAGCCAAATAAACCTATCTCGTCACAAACGCTAAGTAGATGGATAAAACTAACTATGGCAAGTTGTAGAATCGATGTATCAGTATAAATTACTGCCCACAGCACTAGACCCGCTGCAACTTCCAGGGCTCATCATCTAGGAATTAATTAAGGAATTAAAACCGCAGGTTGGAGTGACAGCTCCCAAACCTTTGGTAGATTTTATAACAGAATTGTTATTCAGGATATGGAAAATAGTGTTTCCTTTGCGGAAAGTATTATAAACAATTATTCTTGATTGTAACATTTATACTCTTTGTTATGTTAAGTACATAATATTAAAATAAAACATTCTGATTGTACATAGTTGATATTTTTGTCTCTCAACATCTACTACCCGTTCGCGCTAAGTTGGCCGCTGTCAACTGTCACGCGTTTATCGTTCTCTCATTCACTCACATACACTAACAGAACCGAGTGACTGAGAGAACGATAAGCGCGTGACAGTTGACAGCGGCAAACTTAGCGCGAACGGGTAGTACTTGTATACTTAATGCTAATCTCGAGGACAAAGCATGAGTATAATTAGTTATTAAACGAACTTCCATGAAGTGAAGTTCTATCACAATTATACGAGGGCTTTGTCCGAAGAGATTAGCATCCCACCCACCCAACTAAAGTTTCTCTTCCCAGGGAGAATAAAATATCAACAAAATATAGGTAGCTCTGAACTAAATGAAGAACGGAAGATCGGTTGAATATGACGAATATTAATCTACCCTCACAAAAAAAAAAAAAAAAAACAGGGTAGATCTCCACAGATTATAATAATATCTCAAATACAGTGCAAAGATCTGGCGACACCGTGTGCCTACTACTTGTATACTTAATGCTAATCTCTTCGGACAAAGCCCTCGTATAATTGTGATAGAACTTCACTTCATGGAAGTTCGTTTAATCACTAAATATTGACGGTTATAAAAAATTCATATTCAAAATACCATCAATCCATCAATCCGTGGCGTACACGATTGACAATCCGTACCTGATTGATGGATCAGATTGATGAAAATTTGACCCTGTAACCGGTGACTATGAAATTTTTATAACCGTCAATATTCCGTCAATCAGATTAATGGATCAGATTGATGAAAATTTGACCGTGTAACCTGTGACTTACGTTAGTGCTTATTTGTAGTTTTGTTTATAAAAACTGATTTTATAATGGTATTTGTGAAATTAATCCGCTGATTCACGTTGAGTTGAGTGAAGAGTACGAATTTCTCGAAGATAAGACTAGTACTCTAGTATATCATTAGGATTTCGGTGTTTTCTAAAATTCCATACAATAATTATTATTATAATTGTCAACATTATAATATTATATTCATTTAATATGTAAGTAAGCATGTACGGTATACTTGTGAATGTACGGTTTAAATACTTGTAAATAGCTGATAAGAACAAATTTCAGTTATGTTTCATTAAAATAACTCTGACATTCATGCTTTCTTACTATTTTAATTGTGTTCAAGTTGATAAAGTAAAGAGAGTAAGTAAAGTTACGAAAACTTTATCAACAATAGAAGTAAAATAGTAAGAAGCTGAAATATATGCATGCGACTATGCATAGGTATTAGGTATACATATAGTATCTGATAGCTTAATAGCTATATAGCTATAATATATTATAATATCAAAAGTTTGTGGAAGTTGATATCAGAGGCGAAATGTAGCCATCATTGACATTAGCGTTTCCAAAAAATTCTGCAATGGGGCTCTCTATATCCGATGTATTATAATATTGCTCTATGGTTGTCGTCCTAATAATGTAACCATAGATAAAGTACCTATTATAGTATCATAATGAATGTAACGCCATGATTCATGAATGACACCATAGAACTAGAACGTATTGACATGAATGACACAGAGCTCGAAGCATGAAGAATATTCCATTCTTCTTCTTCTTATTTTTAAAAACTTGGCTCCTATAAATAATTATTCTTTATAAAATGTACTTTTAAAAATATAAATTTTTTTCTTCAATTTACCGTATCGTTTTATTGTTATTTTACGTAAAAATGGACTGGAATGATGAAATGGTGTTAGAATTTCAACGGTCATTTCTCCTTTACCTGCGGCGCCCCCGCCCACGTCATAGCCCACGGGCCACGAGCCCACGACCCAAGTTTATTTAAAGCGGTGTCGCAAGTCGCAACTCGCACTGTATTGTTGTAGTGAAAGTTTTTTTTGAGCTAACTGCTAAGGTTGGGTTGCACCAAGTAACTTTAACTTTAACCACAGTGCAAAATGTCAGATCTCTGGTTAACAGTGGCGAAGCGTCCATATAACCCGATTCCCATCGGCTTCCCTTAGGGCTTAGAAAAATCGAATATATGGGCCAACGACATATTTATCTAATAAATATTTTACATACCTACTTAAAAAACTTTGAATTCACAATGTTATATGCAATAAATTTTTCTCTCACTTGAAATACATAGTTTGAATTAATAACTATCGCCTACAAATTTTAAAAGGCAATGCAATGTGCGGGCGCAGAGAATCAAATAAGCCGCAGGATTAGCGGCTTATTTCTCCATACAACGACAGTTCATAGTAAGCATCTGTCCTTTTCATTCCTGTGAACTGGTCGTCATGTTCTGTCTCGTTCTAGCACGCGCGATATATACTTGGAAATAACTCGATGCCCGACGAGTTATTACGGAGAAAGGTTAATTAGCAACGCACAAGTGCAAGCGAGATAGATGAGTCATGAAGTAATACATTTTTATTTTGCTGGTTTTTAGATTGACATATTAATATGGCGGATAGTGTGTTTATAAACAACATGTCGTTTGTTTTGTTTTGTCGAATTTAAATTTTGTTTTAGCGTTAGAACTTAGAAGAGTGTCGTGAATTAAATTAATTTATATTGTGACTTGTGAATTGTGAGTCGTACGACGTAATCGTGTAGTTCGGAAAATATGGCATTAATTCAGAAAGACTGTTGTCTGACAGATTATATTTTGCTGTCGAAGGAAACTTTGTTTTCCAAACTTAGTTTTGAAAATTAAAAGCATGTCATTCAATTATAAATTACCAAAATTGGTAAGTAGATTTTTTACTCCGGCTTCCCTTCTCAAAATATTCACCCCTCGCCACTGCTGGTTAAAGTTAAATATGGCGTCCAAACACCCCATATGCTCATTCGACATCTGTCAATTTTTCCGGTTAAAGTTAAGGTTAAGGGTAAAGCTAAAGGACGCCATAATATTTAACTTTAACCATAACTTTAACCTTAACTTTTAGTGGAGGCAGTGAAGGTTTCCACCTCCGATTTTGTTGAACCTCCAACGATTTTCATGAAAATTGGTAAGTAGGTGGAGGATACCCTAAGAAACAAAAGTGACATAGTGTCAACTTGCGCTTTTGCCCTGGGGGTGGATGCCAACCCTTCTCGGGAGTCGGGGGGTGAATTTTTTTAAATAAAAATAACCCCAGGAATCAATAAACTCAAACTCAAACTCAAAATTTTTTTTATTCACAATAAATTTTTGCAAATATTTTCTGAAAGTCTACATGATGCCTACCACCGGTTCGGGAACTAACCCGGCGAGAAGAACCGGCGTAAGAAACTCGCAGGGGGCCCACTTTATTTACCAAAAAAAGTGAGAAAAAAATTAATCTTTTAAAATAAAGTTTACAATGCTGTAACTTAAAATTATACAATGTCAACATACATACATAATTGTAAGTCATAAAATAATGTAGAAGTAGCCTTGCAAGCAGCCATCCTACTCCCAAGATGTGCCGTCGTTTATGAAATCATTGACCTTATAATAGGCTTTGGCACACAAACGTTCTTGGACTACTTTTTTAAATTTATTAATGGAAAGATTTTGAACGTTTTCTGGGATTTTATTGTAAAGGCGTAGGTACACATTGACTTTTAAAAGATTTACTAACTTTACTAAGTCTGATCACCGGTATTTCTAGTTTGTACTTATTTCTAGTCTTTCTTCCGTGACTGTCACTTTTGGTTGTAAATTTACTAAGATTCTTTCTAACATATAAAACATTATCCAAAATGTATTGAGAAGCAACAGTTAGAATACCAATTTCTTTAAACTTTTCTCAGAGATTCAAAAGCTGACATTTTATAAATTGAACGTTGGTAAACGACATTTCTATGGCCATTGGATAATCAATGTTTTTTTCTTAGAGACAAGAAAATCATACAATTTTTTTTGTTTTATAAAAGACCATAAAATAAGCTATCGAACGATAGCGAACGATCTACTGTCTTAAAAAATTCCTGATATTTCAGAAAATACAAATATCCTTAGGTCGTATTGATGTCGTGTATTTGAAAATCTACCACTTTTAGAAGCTCATAGCTAAGCAACGATTGGATATAGATACAAAGTGTAAAGGACGAAGTAGAGAATTTTATTAACTTTTGTTATGTAGTACAATAAAATTACGTACGAAGCACCGTTTCCGTAAATTTGTCAAAAACCAAAAAATGGGTCCTTCTTTTCCTCCCCTCCCCTCCGGCGCACCCCGGAGGGGTCAGGACTTTTAGTATGTTTATCTCCTAACTAGTCTAATCAAAGTTCCGTAGACAAAATTTCTGCTTTCGACTTTTCCAACCACACCCCTTTTTTGAGCATTCATTTACTAGGCTATAGGATTGTATATATATTTTCTTTCGGCGAGTACCTAAGTCTAAGCAGTCAAACTTAAATAACGGTAAACCGATGCATTTTATGACATGTACTTCCATAAAACTTTTTGAAATGCTTTAAAATACCTTTCTAATAAGCACTGTATAAAGTTAAAAGCATGAAAATTGACTAAGTTATGATAAAAATAAGATGATACTAACAAATTTTTTTGGAAAAATCGAAAAATAAAACGTTGACCATTTCTACAATAATTCAAATTTATGGTTATCCCCAAAGGCTTTTCTTTATTTTAGCATAAGTAATGACCTCACAAATTTTTCTTGGTTTAGAATGCTGAGTTTTGAAAAACAGAATGATTTAGTAAAATCAAAATTATTCAAATTTTCGTAAATATCATTTTGTTTTAAACATAACTTCAAAAATATTGAACGTTCGTAAAAATTATGAAAAACGAAATTGGTGTCTACTTTTTAAGAAATCTTTTGATTTTCTTTTGATTTTAATAGGATGAAAAATAACGAAGATAGAGACGTTTAAAGCTTAACTTTTACTGCAAGAACCATGAAATTGGGACCTTTTAACCCTATTTTTTTAAAACAAAGGGCTTTAAAAAGTAATGTTCAAGTTGATCTTAAAGCTCTTTAAATTACCTTTAAAATGGCCCATAAGTGAACCCGATAACTTAAAAATTAACAGAGCTATAGTGATACAAAAATATTTTTTTTTGAAAACAATTTTGAAGCAGAGATTTGGGATGCAAATATTGTAGGAAAACCTGTCAATAGGTTCATCTATATTAATATTATAAATGCTAAAGTGTTTTTGTCTATCTGTTACCTCTTAACACCCAAACGATTCAACCGATTTTTCTGAAATTTAGTATGAAAATACTTTGAACCTTGGGAATGGATATGGACATAGGATACTTTTTATACCGAAAAAATGTTCGGTTCCAGTACGATTACAGGCGTCATATACCTTGTCCTTAATAAATATACGTTAATCTTTTCAAGTCTTTCAATATTCAGAAACTAAACAAAACGATAAAATATGTCGACTCGATAAGAGGGGCTTTTTATAATGATGTGCGTTTATTAAATATTTCAATCTAGCAGATTCAGCCTTTGCGTCAATTTTTTGCACAGAGGGTAGTTTTATATCGTTGTTTGAATATTTTGTACTAAATAATATCAATGTTTGAAATACTTATATTAATAAAATTTATCTTAACTATGAAAAAATATTCGAACTCATTAAAGCTGTTATAAAACTTAACATAAAACTGGGTAGTTCACAGGGGTGAAAAAATTTCGCAAAAAAAAAAAACTAAATAAGAAATGAATATTAAGTAAATAATCAAGAAAAAAAAACAAGAAAAAATTGGGCTTATAAACATAAACCTATTTATACAATCTAAATATGCGATTTTATAGTTCAGAAATACAAAAAGTGTTTTTCAACGATTAAAGAGATGGTTGCCATAAGGGTTGAAATATTAAATAAATAATCATAAAATATAATGGAAAAAAAAACATTAAAACATTTATTTTATTGAATTACACCCAAATAGTTAAGCCAGAATGGTTAAATCTGCATTTTTTTCTATTTTCAACAAGAGGGGTGGATTTCACCCCTATATATACGAGCCAATACGAGCGTATGTCACTTTTAAAGTAGAGGGTTTAACGTACTTAATCCCAAATTTTCATCCAAATCGATGGAGGTTCAACGAAATCGGAGGTTGCACCTGATTTTTGCCTTCATTTACTGTACTATTTAACTTTACCCACGCCTCTGATGCAACCCAACCTAAGATTACCGACTGGTTTAACGGGCTTTTTGACTTTTACCGCTGCTATTTTCACAGTGAACTCTCTACAAGGAACACGTACACACCCTAAAGTATTATCACTTATTTTTGTTACACCCTGTAGAATCTATAGACTATAGAGTCTATTATAAAATCTTAAACAAAGCATATATACATATATACTGATTATATATGATTATATAAAGCATATATACTGATTATATACGATGATAATAATGTACTGATTATATAATCTACTTAGCAGTTGCTGGTTGTCGTTAAGACCGAACACTTTTCATTCTTTTTTAACATGCTTTTTTTTTCTACCGTACAATTAAGTATAGATGTTACGTTCAAAGGCGAAATCGCTCAGTGAGAAAAATAGCTCACAACGCGTTGTGGTCACAGTGAAACAGCCACGACGCGAAATTCGCGTTGTGGCTTAAGGCGACGCCTTGATAATTTGGCTGTAGCGATGCCGATTTTTCTCAGCAATGACTAAAGCTAAGAAACTAAAGTTCATTGACAGTATTCATCATGTCTTTGTCTTTGAATTGCCCATAGCATAACACGATTGGACAACTTTTATAACACAGAATTATCAATCGAAAAGACCTCTGTAAAAAAAGGGATTCCTATTTTTCCAACAGAGGAGAGTGATTTAAGGTTCCAAAATTTGTACATAAATTGGTTGAAGCATACACTTTAATATGTGCATAGCTTATATGAAATGTATTGATGGTTTTTAAATTACGCGACAAAAACCATTTTGTCGCTTACGTCCTTTCCATTTTTTGCTGTTCCATTGCTTGTTTTCTATGAGAGGCCGGCCCGGCCTCTCATAGAAAACAAGCAATCTAAAACATATCCAACACGGTTTCTTACTTTAACGCGGCGTCACCTTAATGAAAACGGCCACGACGCCTTGGCAATCACAAAAAGTTAGTAACAAAACGGAGGAGTGAGTAACGGAAAGTGTCTTTTTTTCGAAAGGGTCTAAGCTACATGTCTAGTTAATTAAGACCATGATAGTTAATCGTAGCTATAACTAGTCTGTTGCTAGTTGATTTGGAGATAAACAATGAGGGGGCCTGGCCCCCTCCCCTAAAGTCACACGTGTGACATTCTAATCGAGCAATATTGGGGAGAGCTACGAAAATAAGCAATTTTCATCTGACGTGGGGACACGGGTCCCCCCTGCTCAAGCGTGGTAGCATAAACTAGCTGCGCACGAGTTATCGCGGTAGATGAGCTCAAGTTATTAATGTTATGCATAAAAGAGGGCCGTCCCTCTCCCCTTCAGAGTCCGGTTGACATTAGAACATACACGCGTATGTCACCCACATACGCGTGTATGTTCTAATGTCAAAGTAATTGGTAGAGCTCTCTACGACAATGTCGCGGTCGCGGTTATGATGGTGTGTTCCTATGCTATCCGCATGCGAACTCGAACCTGTCGGTCTGTCTGTTTGTCGTTCGGGTCGTGTTAAGTCCTCGGGGAAGGCGCCGGCGTCCCCGGTGCAGTACTAACCACGCGGGTGAGTGTGATTTGTGTTTACGGAACCGTGCACAGTACGTTACGTATTCTGTGATGGGATCTACAGGGTCGGCTAAGATATGCTTAGGCCGCCTGAAGGGGTATCGGAATGTCCGTGCGTCATGTTCGTAATCCACAGCCTTACGAATGAGCGGATTGGGATGTACTTTGCCTTTCTCAAAGAATCTCTCTGAGAGTTCTTTGATATAGGCTTTGATAGTGATAAGCTCGCAGTCGCCAATGCAAGTCGATGTTTCGAATGTAACGGGGGGCACCTGTTGCCATGCGCAAAAAACGGTTTCGAACTCGTTGCAATTGGTTCATCTGATTGTCACTTATGTGTGCGAAAGAGATGTACGCATAAGTGAGTATCGTTCTTATACATGTTTTGTATAAGGTGAGCTTATGTCTTAAGGACATTTTGCTACTCGCGTTGAGTAAAGGATATATAATTCAAATTTCGCTTTGAGTACGGTATTCGATATAATATGGTTCGTCAATGACATCGATTTGTTTAATACTACTCCTAATGGACAGCCATGACTTCAGGAATTAATTTTCCGTGCAGACTAATAGGTTGCATTTTCTTACGTTTTAGTCCGTTAAATAATATAGCGTGACTTTTGTCGGGGTTTAGTTCAATTCTCCATTTAGCGAACCATTTACCGAGTTCGGTAACTGCTTCTTGGACTTTTTTGGACGCGAAAGCTATTTGGCGATGAGCAAAGAAAAGGGCTGTGTCATCCGCGAATAGCGCTTTTTGTACTCGAGGGTGGGTGGGCAAATCGGACGTGTAGAGATTGTAGAGGGTCGGGGAGAGAACCGAGCCCTGCGGTACTCCAGTCTCTATCTCTAAGTGAAGACAGAATGCCTTCAATTCTAAAACGGTTTTTGAGGTAGTTACTTATTAATTATTATAACAAGACTATCGGGAATGCCGAGTTTAAAAAGTTTATAAATTAGCCCATTGTGCCAAATTTTGTCGAATGTTTTTGCAACATCAAGGAAAACAGCGCAAGCCGGTTTCCTATTGTTCTTTTGTTCTAATATGTACTCCGTCAGGCGGTGTACCTGAGCGGGACAGCTGTGGAATTCGCGGAATGTGAATTGTTCATCAGGTAAGAGTTTTTTTATCAACTATGACGTCTGTTAGGCGTCGTAGTATAACTCTTTCGTAAATTTTACCGAGGCAACTAATTAAACTAATTGGTCTGTAACTACTTGGTTCCGTCCGGAGTTTACCCGGTTTGTGGATACCTATTATTATAGCTACTTTCCAAATATCTGGGAATGAACATCCTATTAAAAAGGCGTTAAAGATGTTCACGAGTAATTCAATTATAGTGGAAGGTAGTAATTTAAGGGTTTTATTTGAGATACTGTCCAGGCCTGGGGCCTTTCTGGAATTCAAATCTTTAATAATATCTTTGATTTCCTCCGCATCCACCGGCCTGATGGCGGGGCCATGAGTCGGCTTTCTACCTCGGTATTGACTAGATTAACATGATCGGAGTCAGTCGGGAGAGTATACTAGGTCGGCACTGATTTTCTATGGTGTCGGCCAAGAATTCGGCTTTGTCGATATCTTCCAGTGCAGGAGGACGATTTGGTCTGTTTAGTGGAGGCATGTCGCTCTCCGTACCTTTTTTGAGGGACTTCACCAGCGGCCAGTAGGCCGTGTGAGACGGTTCGAGTTCGCTAAGAAGTCGATCCCACCTCTCGGCTGTGCTGTGTTGTTTGATTTTATATTTAACTTCCCTCTCGTAGTGACGGAGGGCCCTCCTCCAGTCTTCCGATGGGTACCGATCGTACGTGCGTTTAGCCGCGTTACGGAGTCTGATGGACTCTTTAATATCATCTGGGAGAGGCCAGCGATTCATGAGAATCGCTGGCCTCTAAAAATGGCTAAAATTTATAATCAATTATATTTTTAGTACTAGCAGCGAGTTGGTTAGAATTGCCAAGCGCAATTTTAACTGGTCTGTGGTCCGAGTTAAGCTCGTGGATTGTTTCCAAAGAGATATTGAGGTTAATGTTTTTAACTAAACTATAAACTACGTATAAATGTATAAAGTGTCACTTTTGTACTCACTAAATGTACGATACAGAATCGGCCAGCATAACGCGAAATTCGTGTCGTGGTTGATATGCTATTCGTTTTTCTTGTTCTTGATTTGTTCTTGATTGATTAATCGTCCATAGGTATAGGGAGATTATATTTGAATTACCACGCGTACTACAAAATATTTACTAAATCACTGCATAACGTGTTTATCATTATTATTTATAAAATATCCATAGTTCTATACTATCACTTATCAGTACTAATATTCTTACTGTCTATCTGTCTGGCGCAACGTAGTTGCGGGCATCAAAAAAAAAAAACAAAACCATTTTGTCGCTACGCCATTTCCATTTTTAGGGTTCCGTAGTCAACAAGGAACCCCTATAGTTTCGGTCTGTCCGTTTGTCTGTCTGTTTGTCCGCGGTTTTGCTCAGAGACTAGGACCTACAAAGCTGTAATTTATGAATGCACATATGCACATATTAATTATGCCGACAAAATTGTACATGAAATCTTAAAAAAAAATATTTTTTATGGTACCTCCCCTACACATCAAGCGGGGATGATATTTTTTTCGCGTCCACCCCACTATGTGGGGTGTCGTTGGATAGGTTTTTTAAAAATATTATGAGTATTCATAGATCATTTTCCGATTCAGGGATCCGTTTGTGAAATATTATGTTTTAAAGTGGAAAAAATCGTTAGAGTCTGCAGTGTTCCCTTCTACCAGCTAAACGCTTGCTTCTGGAAATGTGAAAAAATTAACGGGGGTAGGAAGTATGCTGAATTTAAAAGGAAAACTATTACGGCTAGGAATACTTCATAAGTTATTGAGTAATAGACGATCAACTTAAAAAATGTATTTGGCGAAGTATGTATAAAGGAACTTTTTGTTCAAATTCCTTTGAAAGTAACTGATATGATGTTGTTAGTAGTGTAAAACACGTTATAAATGTACATTAATTGCCATACAAACATTTTTAAAAACTAGCTTAAGTTAATGTACATTCATTGCCATACAAACATTTTAAAAAACTAGCTTAAAAGTACTACGGAACCCTATATTGCGCGTGGCCTGACACGCACTTGGCCGTTTTTTTTTTTTACCTTAACGCGGTGTCACCTTAAATATAATAATTGTATTATTGAGTAAGTTTTGACCAGTTTACTCTTCAATTTTCAGTGCCACCGTTTATTGAGAAACCCATTATAGCCAAACTTACCGGTGGTGAGCCACAGTGGATACCAGCTACGGACCAGTTACCAGATAACGCCCTCATTGGGGGCTTTGAAAGGGAGACACTGTACATAATACGTGCACAGCACCGAGGGTCTCTGACACCGGGGAAATTTGTACCATCTGAAGGTGTTGGATACATTGCCTGGGGTGGGGCAGCACATGAGAAAAACGAATTTGAGGTATGTCATAATTGTTTTATATTAATATCATGTTGCAAGAAATTTTTAAATATAATATCAATAAAATATAATATTATAATATCAAGATATTCAAAACACATAAATACTAATCTAATTTTAATAATAAGTATACTTACTAATACTTTGGTTACCTGTAGTGTCTTACTGAAGGTGCTATCGCCACAAGTTTTGGGCAAGCTGCAAGTTTCAAAACTCCAAGGGAGCAATGAAACTTCACGTTATTTGGTGGGAAATGGGGCTTGAGCCTTGAACATTTTTAGTTTAGTTTTTAAGTAACGTGATGTGACGTACATAATCATCGGCAAGTCTTCGAAATTCGAATTAGCCGAGCGTGATCATATTGGTGGAATATAAAGTGGAATAAATAATATGAAAGAAGAACTACCACAGCCCATACAATATTCACCCAGGCCCGACAGTAACGAAGCATATCTCATTTTTTGAAGTGAAAACTTCTTTAGCGGCGTTAAGCACTTGTGGGATGGGTAAAAACTGTGAAACTCGCGATAGATTTTCGTGTTGATCGAAAAACCATACAAAACGCGTAAGACGGTTGGAGAGTAGTGTTTTGTGTCGAACTCGAACTCAATTTGAAACTTGATCGAAACTTTATCGAAACTTGATCGAAACTTGATCGAAACTTAATCGAAATTTGATCGAAACTTGATCGAAACGTGATCGAAAATTGATCGAACCCTTGATCGAAACCTGATCGAAACTTGATCGAAACTTGATCGAAATTTTGATCGAAACTTGATCGAAACTTGATCGAAACTTGATCGAATTTGATCGAAACTTGATCGAAACTTGATCGAAATTTGATCGAAACTTGATCGAAACTAGGGCTTGAATATCGGATGGTTTTTCAATTCCGGAATTGGGTTTCGATATTCAGTATTTCAATTCCGGAATTCCGGAACTCAAAAGTGTCTTTTTTCTGAAAAAAAGTTTAAATTGAAAATATTGAAACCAAAAGATCAACGCGAGTGGGATTTGAACCCACGAGCCTGGCGATCCGTGCCAGCCACTGCTCTAACCAACTAGCACTGTGAGTGCAGAACACAAATAAAAAAGTTTATATTGACTCTATCTAAGTGTAAAAAGATTGCAAAAATGTCATACCTAATATTATTATTTTATTATTTAAATGTATGTTTTCTATCAAATACCATTAATTTTATGGATTTACTTTCTTAGTGTGTATTAGAAATATGATCAAATAAAACAATTGAAATGAAAAGTACTTGAGTTTTATATACTTATAAGAAAAATCAGAAATTATTCATTTGTAGTAATTAAAGTCAATGAAATCGCATAAGAAGCTCACTACACTAACGGAAACGTGCGAAAGCTGTTGATGATTTATAATCTAAGTACATTTTTGTTTATAATGAAATTATAAGAAGGTAAGCGCGTTCAAACTGTCGGCATTGAGTGAGCTTCGTACGCGATTACATATATTGGTGACCACCGAAAAAGCTCTTTCCGCTTCTACGCTCGTTGGCGGTATTGTTTTCAAATATTGGAAACATTTTTGTAGGTACTGTCCTCTAACGCCACCGTTTTCATAAACTGCCATCTCTACTCTTATTAAACTTTGTAAATCTAAAACGTTCGTCTTCCTTCTACTTTTTACTGTTAATTTGTTTTGTATAAATATGGATGCGCCGCGCCTCAAGCCGAATAATATTTAATTTTTTTCAATATCGAAATTTCGATATTGATCTCGCCAATTCCGGAATTGGAAACGATATTGGATTTCTTCGGAATTCCGGAATTATGCCAATTCCGGAATTCCGGAGCTCAAGCCCTAATCGAAACCTTGATCGAAACTTGATCGAAACTTGATCGAAATAATTAGAGGTTAAAAAAAATGCACAACGTTAATAATCAAGTTTTCACTTCTGCCGGCACTCCCGGAGTGTTTTGTTATAATGAGTATAACGGAAATATATAAACAATATTTTAAATATAAGTGGCTAACATGTTGAAATCGCTCAATGATTATTGTTTCCTAGGGCATACTAAAACTATTGTTTTTAAGATTGACAGCAATTAGGCTGGCATTGTCTGTTTCGACACAAGCCTAATAAATAAGAAAAAAAAAAAGATTGACAGCAATTGTTATCAATTAAAATGACACTAAATCGTTACAAAACTAAAATACAGACAGTTAGCTTTTGGCTCCATTAGAGCTAAAATATTTGTGTTACAGGTAATATTGTTTAATGTTTAATGCGCAAGCACACGGGGCTTATTTAGATGCACACTTTATTAATGCAATATTATGATGTCACAGACGCGACCCAATCTATACTCTATCCCAAGCGAATGATGAACATATTTAAAATGGTATAACTGCAATTAAAGAATATTACTGCACATGCTACCACGGTAAAAGAACGCTGGGAAGTTGCGCACACGTGACACGTCATAAGTGTGTGGCGTATATACCACATTGGTGACCCTCTATAGAACACGCCTCCTTCATCATCATCACTCCCTACCCCTCCGCACCGCGCCAGCCAGCATCACCTCATCGGGTACCTCGTCCACTAACCGCAATGTACCGCGGCCTGGGCGACTCCCCATCGGCATCATCGGGCTTTCTCACTACACTGACCGGTCAGCAAGCAGAGCACATCTCTCCTGGTCAGCACGTAACATCGGCCACGCACGGCAGCTATCCAAATCACAGAAACCCGTGCAGCAGCTTACAGTTCCGACTCACTGGGACTCACTACAACAGTTCCGACGCACTGGAAATCTCCGGCACTGGCGACTCAGCGAACAAGACTTCAAGATTCGACCTCCGGGATCCGGGCGGGAGTGATGTGGCAGTACCCACAATTCGCCTAACATTCCTGCATCGCGCTATCGAAGTTTTCTGAGCACGTCAGTATATATACGACAGCTGAAAATATGTATCACGTGGGCTTCGACTTGACCGAGCATACCACCTCGCTCTTTCGGAAGATCTTCCTTTGCGACCACCACGCACATTTTCTCACAGTGTTGTACATTACTTGGAGTGGGCTAGATATCGAGATCATTGACCCTCCCGCATTGAGTATGGATTATGATTTATGTAATAAAGGACATTGAAATTGAATAAAAACTTGATTTTATAAATTGGTTTTATTTGGCTACCAAAAGCAATCTCTAGCTCTCTGCATTTTATTTACTGAGCAGTTTTCTACTTGCCGTCACGGCACCACCGACCCATCTGCCAGAAATGCAAAATATATTAAGCCGGGTCGTCGCCGATGCCGAGGCCGAAGCCCACGTGATACGTTTCAGCTGTCGTATATATACCGACGCGCTCAGAAAACTTCGATAGCGCGATGCAGGAATGTCAGGCGAATTGTGGGTACCGCCACACCGATACCAATGCCGCATACCGACGCCGCGCCGTGCCGGCAAGTGGACAAACGCTCAATGATATACCTATAAGTCAACACTTTATTGCTCACAGAATTATGTATAATAAAAATAATGTTTAGTTATGAAAAGTCTATATTGTATCATCACTGAATTACATAAAAACAATGTAAATAGTTATTAAAACAATGATAAAGTATGGCACCTGAACAAAATCAGAAGTTAATATTTTTGGTGTTAGCCATTGATTTCGAATATATAACAAATATATATTTGAGTTACAGGTCAGTTAACAAGAGCTGGCACGATCAACACATTTAAACATTGCGCTTGTGTAGTGTCTGTGAATAAGCGTGTGGCGTGACGTCGTACTGCATACGCATCATAAAAAGTCTGCCCGTCTCCCTCGCGCGCGGTCTATCTTATGAGCGTGAAGGGGACAGTTATTGTTTTTCTTATTCTACTGTTTATAAATACAGCGTGATGTTACAAGTCGGTAACGTGTGATCGGCGCGCGGCCAGCGTTCGGAACCGTACGATAATTATCGTGCACATACGATAATTTTGTGCGTACGTACGATGTACGATAGCATATTATTATCGTACTCAGATTATACGATAATTTTTATCATGATGCAAACATATTATATTTTAAAACATACTGTATAGTGAAATTGCATAAGTGTGAGCACTGTGAACGTGCTAGCTTTAGTTAACTGATCTGTATCTTTATAATAACAATTTTGAGATATGTCTCGTTCATTTTGGGCCTGGGTCACAAATGGTAGTTCTTCTTTCGATTATTGATAAACATTCGTCTTTGCAGGTTTTGAGCGGCTTCAACTGTATATGGCAGAGTACGTGCAAGAACATGATACCCGTTGGAGCGGTGGAGGCCGGATATTCCGAGGACTTTGAGAGAGGCAAGCTGTATGTTGGCCGAGCTGAGTACGAGGGGCATCTGATTCCGGGCAAAGTACAGCCGAGTCACAAAGCGTGCTACATAGCGTATAACGGGCAGGAAATTGCTCGGAATGAGTATGAGATATTAGTGGTGCCTTACACCAACGAACGGAGTACCAGCGACAACTATATGGTGGAAGTGGACATAAGCGAGTTTCATGAAAATGAGTTTGATGAGAGTGATTCTGATAATGATTTGATAATGTGACTGTATTCACTGTGGACAGCTATTAATTATTAAATTTTCATCTGCCGTTTATTAATTGTTAGTGAGATTTGTAAATATGAGTTTTTGTAACATGTAAATACATATTATATAAAATTCATCAATTTTCTAGTTCTTAAAATTGCTCCTTAATAAGTGCCAAGACCCACTCACTGTAGTTAAATTTAAAGTAAGTAAACAGTTTCAGTCCAGATACTATTCCAAGTATTTGGAGATTCAGGCATCATTGTAGACTTGACTTTCAAAAAGAGAATGGCAATACCTATTTCGAGTAAAAAAATATATTTAAATTATTTTTTATTTCAAAATATATAATTAAAGTATATTTTGAAAGCATTATAATATATATTTCACCTCTAATATGGATGTCATCTGCTAGTAATCAATCTATAAGGTCATAACTTAATAACTAGGTCTTTTTATTAATTTGGTAGAATTAAAAGTCGCTCGCATGTAAAATAATTCAATAATATAACACTTATCACATTAGCGTACACGTTGCGGTGCAATAATATAGTGCCTTTAAGGCACAGCGTGAAAATAAACAATTTTCAGTGTTGCAAGCTATAAAAAATTACGAGAGAAGGATTTCATATTCGGGGAAGCCGAGCTCCTGGCCGGCAAAGGGGATGTAGCAGACCCTCCGTGCGACTGCTGGACCTTGCCCGGGGTGACGCTGCCTTCATGTCTCACCCTGCCGATGAAGAGGGGCTCCCCATCCTCGGACTCACCCCCCCCCCCCCTGTTGGGGCCTCCGACTAGCACCTGAAAATAGACCATGTTATAACGATGCTTAGATCAAAATTCAAAACAAAGAAGGTGACTTCAAAGTTTTTACTTTATTGGAGTTTACTCCTTAAGAGCCCGGGTTACCCTCGAAATTCTCATACATACGTAATACCAAAATCATTTTGTTATACGAAAATATTTAACATGTTTGAGTTATTTTTCAGCTTAAAATAGTAATTACCTAGGTTGCTGAACAAAAATTAACTTCAAAATATTTAAACACTAAAAAAAATTTTTTTGTGTATAAATTTTTTTTACTAAATTTACTACTAAATATTTAAACACAAAAAAATAGAGTAAAACACTAAAAAATATATACATAAATATTAAATTTACTACAAAATATTTCAACTAAAAATATTTTTTAGTATTTAAATATTTTGTAGTAAATTTACTATTTATTTATATATTTTTTAGTGTTTTACTCTATTTTTAGTGTTTAAATATTTAGTAGCAAATTTAGTAAAAAAAATTTATACACAAAAAAATTTTTTTTAGTGTTTAAATATTTTGAACTTAATTTTTGTTCAGGAACCTAGGTAATTACTATTTTTAGCTGAAAAATTACTCAAACATGTTAAATATTTTCGTATGACAAAATGATTTTGGTATTACGTATGTATGAGAATTTCGAGGGTAACCCGGGCTCTTAAGAATCGATTTTCATATATAAGGCGTCCGGTATGAGAAAAATCCGAGGGGTAAAACCTACAGGCCTGTATTCACTTTGATTAGTGCAAGTGACTAGTAATTGAGGCAGTGGAGTGCAGGTGTGTAGCGCAAGTAGTGTCCAATTCTTGTTTAGTGGCTCTTTAGTAATTTAATTTAGTAAATTCAGTAGTAGCTGTCAACACGAGCGTCATAATTTCAAAAATAAAACTGCCATTTTGACATGTCCTTCATTTTTAATATTGGTTTTATTAAAAACGAGCTTTTGCCCGCGGCTTCGCTCGCGTTAAGAAGTATTGTTATATACAAACTTTGATCCCCTATTTTCACCCCTTGGAGGTAGAATTGATCAAAATCCTTTCTTAGCGGATGCCTACGTTATAACATCTACCTGCATGCCAAATTTCAGCCCGATCGGTCCAGTGGTTTGGGCTGTGCGTTGATAGATCAACATGTCAGTCAGTCACCTTTGAGTTTTATATATAAAGACCACGAAGTATTTTTATATGTCCTTTCCCAGGACTCAAAGTATCTCCATGCCAAATTTCAGCAAAATCGGTTCTCTTCTGAGGTATAAGCGTGAAGAGGTAACAGACAGACAGACACACATTCGCATTTATAATATTATTAGTATATTAGTAAGTAATAAGTATGGATTAGTATGGAAGTAATTGAAAGGGTGTCCTTTTGTACTTTTAATAGGTATATTATTTAATAATGATATACTATATCTATGGACGCTTCACACGGCACACTACGTCAGTCTGGCCCATAAAGTTAATATACCTAGCGGAATAATAGTAACAATCTCGAGCTGTCAAACGAAACCAAAATTGGTTTTCATCTGTCACGCACTTGCACTCTCAAAAAATAGAACACGCTTTTAATCACGTTACTACGCAGCCGACTAGTCACTTGCACTAATCAGTCGCTGTCCACACTTACTTTCTACTAATCACTCATCACTTGTACTAGTCACCTGCACTTAATCACTAATCAAAGTGAATACAGAACTAATCACGTTACTACGCAGCCGGCTAATCACTTGCACTAAACAGTCGCTGTCCACACTTACTTTTTCCTAATAACTAATCACTTGCCCTAATCACTTGCACTTATTACTAATGAAAGTGAATACGGGCCATATTAACAAGTAACGAAAAAATGTGTCACGTTTTTGGTGCGCACCTTTAGTGCGCAACTTTCTAATTTGGGTGTGAGTGTATTAAGACCATAAAGGTAATATACCTATCGGAATATTATATTATATTATTATATAATTATTATATTATTACTAGCTGTCCCGGCAAACGTTGCTTTGCCATAATATATTTGCCATATTATTTTATTGAAGTGACTAAATAAGTATGTCACCATGGCAACGTCGATCGCTATCCCGTCGCACAAACAATAGTCGCCGTCAGTCTCAGGTTGTAATAATTTACTATTGTTTATTCAACAAATGCACTTATCAACATATAAAGTACCGAGTAGCCGATTCTCAGACCTGCTGAATATGCATATAAAATTTGGTAAAAATCAGTAAAGCCGTTTCGGAGGAGTTCGTGGACTAACATTGTGACACGAGAATTTTATATATAAGATATATTATATTCCGATAGGTATATTAACTTTATGATTAAGACGTACATATATGGTATGCTGTATAGGCGACTATACCTATATACTATATGTTATTGGGCTTGTTTGTTTCTATCGTGTCGATGTATTTATATTGCTATTTTTGTTATAAATATCAATAATTAATATTGTTATTGTGAAGTTATAATTTTTATCATTATACTGGCTAAAGTGAACTAAAAGTATTTTGAAATAACTATGGCAGAAAGGGGTGTAGATAATATTGCCGGAACATCTGATTTCATATGATATTAATCTTTTTTCAGTTGAATAAACTCTTTTTGCGTATGGTTAGATACTCGTACTTAACCCTCTATTGCATGAATTATGATAGAATGAAGAGAAAAAATGTTTTGCTGGTTAATATTGCTTCATAAGGGGTAATTAAGAAAATTATTAGGAAAATAAATTTTTTGTATCCTAAAATTATTTTCTAAAATATGTTTTAGAAAATAATTTTAGGAGCCATTAATGGCTTCGTATGCATAACAAGTACAGAATTTAGCGTTGTAAAAGTCTTTGAAGCAGTTTCTTTTCTCGTTTAGGCATAAGAAAACGTAACAATTTTCACATTTTATATGCGATCGAAACATAATTATTAATTTTGATAAAGTAGGAGTATTTTTTTCGAGGGTTACCAATGTGGTCATTTGGTGGAGGCCGTAAAGGAAGACCTTTCGACTGGTCAAGGGTGTTTTTTCGGTTAAGCCGAAGTGGTATATATGTAAGAATATATATATATATATATATATATATATATATATATATATAAATATAATATTATTCGACACGTTTAGAAAAATTCAATAGTGCGAAGCAGAATTATTGTAATACTAGTTGGACCTCTACATATCGCCACAATAACAATGCTTTTATTTTATTTGAATTAGAGAAAGTTAGAAAACGGTAATTAATCCTCATTCGAGTCAGATCCTAACATATCACTTATGAAATCATCACCAGGGATAGTTCTTGTAAACTAATTGGTACCAAAAAAGCGTGCAAGTAAGATCGGTGAATGCATACGAAGCCAAAAGTGTCTCTCGTGGAAAATTCAGAAAATATAGCAAAAAAACCAAATCTCTAATAAAACAAATATTACGGAAAGTAAAAAGAACCTTTGAACATTATAATCAGATTTTTTAACACACGAATATCTTACTTATTTCCAATAATATACATCGCCAAAGTCGCATGAAATTTTACTTCGTCTGTTTCATGCGCCCGCGCCGCTAAAAAGTGAAATTGCATTCGCAGATGACATTTTGCCATCAGCAAAAAAATACGTTTTGATCCACAGAGAAGTAGTTGATATAGAAGTGAAAATATATAATCCATTCTCATTATAATAAGGGCAGAAAAAAAATCTTTAATCTGAATAGCCAGATCTGGCTTCATATGTAGTAAAGGGTTAAGGAGTAAACTCCAGTCGTGCGTCGGAGCTGACACACTTTTTTTTAATGTAAAATCTGGTAAATATGCTATGTAGTAAATAGTAACAAAGTGTCTAACTTATTACTCGTTTAAGGAGAAGAGATGCATCAAAACTCAAAAGTCTACTTACTATACGACGTCATCTCTCCGTCCTCTTAGTCTGTGTTTCCACTGGAACTGCTATTAGCTGCGTTGCGAGGAATGTGTTTTTAACATAATTATCAAGCAAATGATGAAATGAACGGATTTTATAATCGTTAAAAAGTTTAAAAAACACTCCTTGCATCGCAGCAACGGTGGAAACACATGCGTGGTTCAACTTGGGATTAGGTCGAGAAGTTTAACGTTTGGTTTACGCAATGTCGATCTTCGTTCGAGTTTATGCGGGAGCACAGTTTACGATAGAAACCGAATCAAAATCATCATCGGATCAGGGGCCTTACCACGAAACCGCGTCCCACTCTTGAGTGTCTAAACACACTATGCCGAAGTTCCGCGGCGGAAACCTGCATGATTACGTCAGCAATGTCAAACGCATACAATATAACGCGACGGAATTTCGGCATGGTGTGTCATCGGTAATTTAAAATACATTGCAGGCGAAATCATGCGGAAATTCCGCCGCGGAACTAGTGACATAAAAATAGTGTGTTTAGACACTTACAAACGTGAAATGACGTTGTTAGAGTAGGACGCGGTATTCTCGTTCGATTGTTTGTCTCAAAACGGTTTCGTGATAGGCCTCCAGACTCGTAATCGAAATCAAATCATTTTCGGGAATAAGGTCTTGACTAACCTGGTATCCGTTCTTGCCGTGCTCCGCGCCTCCCCATGGGATGTACGCGCAGCCGTGCGACGAGGCGAGCTTGCCCGGAAGCAGATCGCCCTCGTGCTGCGCCCTAGCCATATACAGGGGCTCCCCGCCGCAGTCCTGGCCCGCGGCGACGGCGCCGGGTGGCACTTGCCCGGAAGTCTACCCACAGACGTCGACGTCTTCTCGAAATCGAGAAAAAGTAGAAAGGGTCGAGCAATTCAGGTACTTGGGGCACATCTTAACCGAGGATCTCTCAGACAATGTGGATGTAGTGCGCGAGAGACGGGCACTGGCTGTTCGGTGCAACATGCTTGCACGGCGTTTTGCGCGCTGTAGTGTTGAGGCAAAGCTGACGCTCTTTAGAGCACATTGCCAATGCTTCTATACGTGTCAGCTTTGGCTCAACTTCTCCAATGCCACGAGAAGCAGTATCAGGGTACAATAATGCATACAGTACCCTGATGAGACTGCCAAAATTCTGCAGTGCTTCGGGCATGCTCGCCTTTCACGATTATTAGGGCCCGCGTCGCAGCGTTTTGGTCACGCATGATAATGAGATCCTTTGTGTGTGTGCTGGGTGCCCGGAAAATATATACCCGATACTAGCCTACTGGCTTTCGGTGCATCGTGGCAGTAACCAAAAGTGACAATTTTAGATTTTAAATGTACTTTTATTTTAATTTATTTTATTTTATATATTTTTATATTATATTAAACTCGTCACTTTTTAACGTTTATTATTTTAAACTTGTATTATGTTATTTTATGGGTCTATTGGCTGAATTAAACGATTATTATTATTATGTTTGAGTAAGGTATTCCTTGCTCACGGGCAATTAAATCCCGGACCTTTGCAAGGCATTCGTGGGGCCGAAGCCAACACGTAGAGGCCCGTTACACAGTTTTAATTTAAATGTTATTTGACACTGGCCGGCGACTCTCCCAGTCCGCGCACTATGGGAGTACGACCAAGGAGAGCCAGCGGCCAGTGTATTAATAGTCGGTAGTCCTATGCTATGGCCCGGGCTATGGGGTGAGGTGCTAGTGGACTAAGTAACTGGGACTATGGAAGGACTATGGCGTCTTCCGATACAACGTGGTAACATGTATCATAATGTTGGCAGACGGTGACTCGCCAACTCTTTGAATGGGGGGCCCATTCAAAATGGTCGCACACACGGTGCACCGAGGCGGCAACATTGACAGAGCGGCTTGAGGTAGGAGAGGTGTTGCTGGACTTTAAACGCCGATCATTTGCACCCTCGGAGGCTCCCATCACGTCGCCCACTCGCCTTAAGACTGGTTTTAGGTTATGCCTTTTGCATTGTTGTGCGTCTGTACTCCAAAGCGATCAGCACGATACTGAAACGTCTCGCGCTGAACCTCAGCGCTGACAAGCTACGTGCTGAGCTGTCAGCGCCGATGGTCACCGTGACTCACCAGCCTTACGCTTCACATCCTCCCTCCGAGCCGAAGCTCTTGCGACTCCACTCTGACCGGCTGGTTAATGCAAGGCAGAGGTAGGGCCTGATTCTCCGTCAAGTGTTCACTCCGGCCGGCCGGTGAAGGCAAGACGGAGATGGAGAACAGGGGCTTCCCTGGGAGCACTCGGATTCGTGGGGTCGCTACTCCCCAACAGCTCGCCACAAGCTGCCCTGCGGGCTTATTATTATTATCATAAAAACTATGATGTCTTGCAATTATATTATTTTAATTTTTACATATTTTTAGCTTTACATTGGAGCTAATGGCTACAGTTACATAAAGAAATACCAGAAGAGTTACAAGCGTGTTGATACTCGTGATATTATCGTAAGGGACGAGTACAAAGACTTTTTGTTGGCATGGAATGACTGTAAAATAAGATTCGGTAAAAGAGGTGATACAAAACCAGCTATTCTCAGCAAGACTATCAAAGAAAAGAATTTAGCCTATGTGACCTTTACATCATTTTTGCCAACTGACTTGTACTGGAGATGCATATGTAAGTACAACTGTACAAAGTATTTTTATTTGATTCTAGCATGTTTATTATTAATATCGAAGTCCAAATGAAAGCCAAGGTTTAAACGGGTAACGGAGTCCAATAGAATGCGGGGGTCAAGTATTCCAGTGCAAAACAAACGAGAGAATGGGAAAAGTAGTTGACTGATTCAAAAAGAGAACGAGAATCGCCCGCGCGTTGTTTTTTTTTATAATGCTCTTGTCCCTGATTTTAAGTTGAGGGAAATCCCTCGAACGTAAATACGTTCTTAATACAATTTATACAATTATACAGTCTTATGTCTACACACTTATCTTCTATTTATATTTTCTGTTCTGTCATCGTTACAGCTGCTCCGCAGTCCAAGGCTGAGCAGTATGAGGGGCTAAACTACTACTGTGAGCGTAAATCTAAGGTGTACTGTCTAAGAAAAGACATTCGTAACCTTTCTAAGCGCAAATAAATCTTACCACATAGACGACAAAAACTATGTCGGTAACGCCTTGTACGTTGACTGTACATTATTTCAAAAAGTACAGTTGCTAGGGGCTGGGCGCCATAGGTATAACTTTTTTACCTACTCACTAAGAGCTATTTAATGGTATATATTTTATCTCTGTTGAGACTTATACCAAAATGCCCAAGATCCTTTCAAAATTGGTAGGTATTGAACTTCTAGTTATAGTTACATGGAACAATTTCCACTTTGGAAGAGATGTTTAAACAGCCATCATCTGTGCATCCATCATCCATGTCTACATTGAGACTAAAATATAACCAACGTCTGTACTCTGTTCATAAAAATAAGACCAATTCCATTTTAGAATACTTTATTTCAAAATATTCAAATACAACTCTTTAGAGTGAAATATAGATAGACACCAATATATTTTGAATATCTTATAATGTGCAATCGGATCCATGATGAGCAACTAACTACAGCTTGTAGGCCTGACGTATCATGAGGTCGAAAGAGCAGTCGCTGTCGATGGCCATGCTGATAGCGCTGTAGTAGTTCATGAACTCCTCCAATGTCACCTGGAAACATATCAGAAGTAAGTGCGAAGTCACATTGCTACTTTGTGTTGCGGTTCGACGTTTTAGGGTGAAGCCAAACGCGCGTAATTTGTGAGTTGTGAGTCGCAGAATTTCGGTTACGGAAAAAATGAGTTATTGTCCGCATGTTACTAAATGTTACTTGTTCGATTCTTCCACTCACGTCTTCATTATTTATTGATTCAAAGGCTATCGATTCTTAACCTGTAATTGACCCACGAAATTAAATCGAATGTTTGTCGTTACTTTCGGGTGGGTTTGACATAACGCGATCAAATTACGTAGGTCCGCTATTTGCGTATCTTGCATCACTACAATGTTGTCTGAAAGGACTATTTAGGTACTAACTTCTTATACAAAATCCAATCTTAAGTAAGTACTTCTTTTGTACTAACCTTGCCATCCACAATTCCATCAGTTTCAAAGTTTACGAGAAAGTGGTTGAATATTTCATCGGCTGTCTCCTCTCCACTAATGTATTTTGTACTAACCTTGCCATCCACAATTCCATCTATTTCAAAGTTTACGAGAAAGTGGTTGAATATTTCATCGGCTGTCTCCTCTCCACTAATGTATTTTGTACTAACCTTGCCATCCACAATTCCAATCTATTTCAAAGTTTACGAGAAAGTGGTTGAATATTTCATCGGCTGTCTCCTCTCCACTAATGTATTTTGTACTAACCTTGCCATCCACAATTCCATCTATTTCAAAGTTTACGAGAAAGTGGTTGAATATTTCATCGGCTGTCTCCTCTCCACTAATGTATTTTGTACCAACCTTGCCATCCACAATTCCATCAGTTTCAAAGTTTACGAGAAAGTGGTTGAATATTTCATCGGCTGTCTCCTCTCCACTAATGTATCTAGAATGAGAGAAAAAATAGATATTTTTTGTGATACTTCAATTTTTAAGTAGAAAATATAAGTGTTAGGTATAGAAAATAATATTAATTATTTGAATTTGAGAGTAAATTGAACCTACGTACTATTAAATAAATTGATTTATACGCAAATGTATTATTTATTATTACCTCGAGTGTGCCTCAGGGGAGTAAACTGCTCTAAGATCTTCAACAGATACAATCCCATCATCACTCTTGTCCAGTTTCCTGAACGCCTGCTCGACAATGGCACGACGAGAATCGTGCATTGGGGGCTGAAAAAGTTAAATTTAAAGTTTGAATTCCTAAAACACAATAAATGAATGTCTCGCGAAGTTATTTCTTTTGCCGTCTGTATCTCTTTCGCACCTTTCAATTATAGCTTTAGCTTTAAATAATATCTAAAACTTTTTTATTACTGTAACTACTTTGCTACCTAATCTGAAATCCGAATGTTCAACCATTTTTTTTTGGAAACAAGTTCCTTATCGCGCGTTGCGAAAGGAAGCTAGATGGAAAAAGTTGTAATAATATTGGACCCGACCGTAAAATTCTGCATGAATCGTTTTTTTCGATCTAATATATTTTAAAATAATCTTTAGAACGTATAGAATGGATTAATGTTGGGTTGCCTTCTCAAAAGTAGCCGCAAGTACCTCTAATTAAGTTTAATGTTCATGAGATAAATGCATTAATTTGAATGTATATTTTTTTTCAATAAATTTTACATCATTTGAAAGAAAATGACGTAACAAAATAAGGTATAAATGGTTGCCAGCTCTAAGTCGGCCGCAACCTAGGGTTGCCAGCCCGTAAACAGACATAGTTCTTCATCAAAATTGAAGCATCGATTTTTTTAATAATTTTGATACAAAATTAAAGTTTTATGCATTTTGTACATGAATATCCATGGTTGCCAGTTGCACGATAGCCGCAAACTGGGGTTGCCATCACTTTTGTATATGACAAATGTTCAGGCCAGTACAATTATTATTATGCCTGGCAGGATTTGAGGACGTCGAGAACCCGCAAGATTGCTATTTTTATTTAACAGGCGTTTTTATTTTTATGCGTAGTGTCCTGTCATTCCTCAATGTAATTCCTTCTTAGTTCTTACTTTTCTATTGAATACACGCAAGTTTGTATTACGGGCTTTCATTTTGCTCAATTAGAGGTACTTGCGGCTACTTTTAACAAGGCAACCCAACATTAATACATTCCATACGTTTTAAAGATTATTTGAAAATATATTTGATCGAAAAAAACGATTCATGCAGGATTTTACGGTGGGATCTTAGGATATAACGACAGATTTTTATTAGTTGCTGCGCTGTAGGGGCAGAGGGCGTTGATAATATTCCTGGGCGACAACTAGAGAACAAACAGCGACATCTACCGGACGTTTAAATAAATTGTATTACAAATTACAATTCCACAAAAGCGTCGTTGTTAGTCATCAACTAGATGGCGTTTTTTTATAACTTCGTTCCATCCGGGTGTCCCTTGACACCTCTAAGTTTTTTTTTTTTATTTCTTCGGAAAACTTACAGCTATTACTTACTTACCTAAGTAATGAAAATATTTGCACAACCGTTAAGAATCCGTATACGAAATTTTGCCGATGAATATGAAATTGCAAAGGTTCGCTACAGAAATATTATTTGGTTTTTTCCCCTAGATTTAAAAAAATATATATCGGCGTGCGCGATTAACTTGTCTATTGGCAACTTATTTTGAGATAAGTTTTATAATGTATGTTATCTGTTGGAGCGGCCAGTACGTCCGGATGGGGTTTTGAGTGACGCTGTCTAACTGACGATGGACTTTTGAGAGGTGCAACCATCACCTGTCAAATATCTAGAATTATTATGAATGTTGGAAGGAACGGTGTATGCTCCCTAACCCATCGGCTCCAATCTGACGATGGTTAATCACGTTCAGTGTAGATGACTAATATACGCCCACAATCTTGGAGGATGAACGCAATGTTATTCCGTGGCCATTGAATCAGTTTCAATATACCGCTCGACGATCCGATATCAGAACTGGGATTACCCGGAACGGATGGTGGAAATTTTAAGGTAAAATTTTTCTTAATGTTGGAGATAATGATTTAACGATTTTTGAAAGCAAATTTCAGAGTTGGTAGATATCACAAAATGATAGAGTTGGTTTGTAAAATCAAATCCTAGTCAAAATCTATGCGAGATTAATAAGAGATCGATTGATAAGATATTTTGATATTTCCTGAATTTAACCCCGGATCTTTCGTAGAGTAGAGCGCGGGCTCAATATAATGCTATGTATTTGTAGAGACAGAAAAAGCCTCTAAGCAGTGCCTAATTATTGCAATGAGCAGGGCTTTAGCCTCATGGTTAACGTGAAATAGCTTTGCTTATATAAAAGCATGGGATCAATTGATGGATTTTTAAGCACGATTTAATTAATATGTTGAGATTCATGCTGCAACTATGCACAGATTGTTTAGAGGAAATGCTGACGTTGGAAAGTGCATCTTTATGTGCATTATGCTTCGCGTTTCTTTGGTGTACTGGCGATCGTTATCTGTGGAACAGATTGTAATTGCAGTTGATCCATGAATGCAACTAAAATTTATTTACCCTAACATTCACGATTGAAATTGATATTAGAGTTCAGTTGCAGAAAGAATTATTGATGGCTTTAACTTATCATAGAAGGGCTTTTGGAAATACAATCTGAGTTTTTAAAGGATGTAAAGATCACGAATGGATCAAACGAGGCGATGATATTATGATTTTGACAAAATGGGTTACATACCTACGTGTTAATAGAATGTTCAGATAGGAATAGTTTTGATAGCGTTACTAAAATTCATACTGAGTTTTCAGGTACCAAAACTGTACAATATAGTGTGCTAAAGACTACGCTAAAGATGATGGAGTTGTGAGAAAGTCACTTCACGTTTGCTAAATCTAAGGATGACCAGATTGAACGTCGGTTTGATATTTGTTCTGTTTTATGAGCTACTGTGGACTTTTCTGCATCTAAGTTGGAGATATGTTTTTATTCTGATTTAGTTTCAATGAATGATGTGCTTTTTGGCCGAGGAAAGTGTAGCCAGTACGTTGCTGGGCAGTAACGAATAAATCAAAGTTTAAATTCGATATTGGAATGATACAATACTTTTAAATCGCAAAGTTATTTTGACGAGTATTGGTAGTGTTTGGTAATAATTTAGTGTGGATTGTAATTAACAATTAATGACTACAGTTGTAGTAAAGAATACTTAACGCAATTTACAGTTACTATTTTACGTTTGTTTATAACCAATGCATTTTAAATAATGTTAATATTATGGTGGAAAGAGATTTGACAGATGAAAGGATCATGATATCTTGGGTTCTGGAATAGTTAAACCTGAATTGAAGCTGATCCTCAAAGTAAGGATTGGGAATTTTAGTGGCATCAGGCATGCGATATGACAAAGATTACGTTTTTGAGTTATTATAGATTCTTTCACCCTTTATCACACAGTGAATAGTGACGCAGTTAATTAAAATTGAGCTTTTTGATGTGTATCTAATTGATATGTTTGAGGCATGCAATCGGAGTTTTGATATAACATTATTAGATTGAACATGATGATGTAACTCTGGTATAGTTTTACGTCAGGATGAGTCAGGAGTCAGGACGCACCGTAACGGCGTCAAACAGAAAAGCTTTATTATGTCGAGACTAGAAATTTGTATTTTGTTTTCATCAAAATTAACAAATGCCTGTGTAGCAAAGTTGGCATTTGTGGCAAAGATGGCTTGTCTAGTAAAGTGGCCTATCATGAGGCAAAGGTGGCCTGAGTGGCAATGTTGGCCTATGTGGCAATGGTGGCCTATGTGGCAATGTTGGCCTGTGCGGCAATGTTGGCCTGTGTGGCATAGCCTGTGTGGCAAATGGACCCTGTGTAGAATAGCCTATGTGGCAACTGTAGCCTATGTAGCGAATGCAGCCTGAGTGGCACAAGACTTTTTGGTACGCGTTGACATTGGGTAATCTTGATGGTATTAATGTTGAGTTGTTTATCACAGTTTATTTGTGTGCGTCCCCCCAGAAAGCCCAATCGAGCTAGGTGTATTTTCAATATATCAGAATTTAGAGCAAAAATAGAGCACCTCTACAGTCAAGTAAAAAAATTGGAGCATTAATACGAACGACGCTGCGAGCTAAAAACCGTGGGCTTGCTGACGTCCTGTCCCGTCAGCACGCCCAAGCTAGATCTCGGGAACCGTTGAGAGTACTATCGTGTATTGTGGTTCAAATTTTCGAGCAAAATTGGAGCACTCTGCTCCCGTGAAATCAACTTCGAAACTAGAATGTGAAAGGAGTTAGACGTGATTAACCGGTGGGCTTGCTGGCGTCCTGTCCCGTCAGCAAGCCCACGCAGATCTCTGAAACGGTAATGATTTGGATTATGATTAAAAACCCTACAATAGAGCCCTATTTAGAGCACTCTGCTCCAAAAAAAATATTAATGTAGCTTCAATAGTTATCGAGTTACAGGCCTTTGAAAATGGGCTTGCTGACGTCGCGTCCCGTCAGCAAGCCCATTTGGAGCGTGAAAACTACTGAACGGAGAGTCGTCAAAAATATCTCAAATCGTAGCTTAGAATGAGAGAACTATGCTCCAAATAGATCAAAATCCTAGGTTCTACGGTTTTCGCGCTATCAGCGAAAAACACTTCAGCCGCCAAAATTTGTCGATTTTCACAATCGCGCGACGTTGCTGTTCCATGCGACAAGCAAATGAACGCTTCATTTGCCGTTAGTGTACACGAGAATGAACCTTCCGATGGTTTATTTAAGAGTCTCTTTACTTGCAATCCTAAGATGGCTTGTAGTTTATGTCAGAAATAATAGACCAGCAGCTATCGTTGCTAATTCGACATTTGTAATCTTCTTGTAAGTTTATGTAAAAGTAAGCTTGTTTGCCTACTCCCTATATTGAAATGTTACCTAATAATATTTCATTTGATGTGATGTGAGTCAGCACAGCATGATTAAGGGCCTACACGAGCCATAATGGCGCCGCCATTAGTTAAAAATAATTACTCACGTTAGTAGTACCTACTTTTAAACGAAAACTCAGTTTTCAAGTTAGGCATTTATTTAGAAACAATCAATCGGCAAAATATAGAAAGCTGTGTAATATTTATTATTTTTAACTGAGAAATTATTTTTTAACTGATGGCGGCGCCACTTAGGCTTGTGAAGTTGTGATCTTAATAGAAGTGTTGAAATAAAACAAGAAACATACAAATGTGTAAATGTTATAATTGTTACAAATCAGTCTTGTTTATAAATTAGAATAGGTACCTAAGGTGCCTGAAGGTACCTTTCGCACCTTTGCTTCTTATAAAACAGTCTTAATCATCATTTGGTTTCTTATGTTACTTTACTACGATTATGATTAAATAAATATAGCGTTTCATTTATTGTAGTGTTCCTATTACGTTTTTTCCAAACATGTTGAAATAAAATTTAAAATAAACTAACAGACAATATAATTAGTAAACATCGTAACAATAGGTAGGTATAGTGCTTAAGCAAAGTTATACAACAATTTTTATCACATTTTTGGTCATAAAATGGCACTAAAATTATGTAAAGTTTCATGTGCACAATCACCTCTTTATTTGTGTCCATTTCGCTATAATCCTCACTTCTGAAACCTTCATGAAAATCAATTTTGAGTAGGTATGCCAAAAAATATTCATGAAATAGTCGTGACTACATGCCGAATCTCGAAAATAGTCCTTCAAGGATTATTTTCGAGTTGTGTTGAGGATTTTTTATATGTATAGTTTACATGGGTTATATGGGTTTTTAACATACTTATACAGAGTAAACCAGGTCGAAATTTATATCGCTTGGGACGACTATTTCCGGACTATTTTTTGATACCAAGTTTATACTGAAATCCGTAAACGTTTAGTAGAAAACAGGTGAGGATTATACCGAAAAAGCATGTCGCTATAATCCTCACCAAGGTACCCATAACTCTGGAATCGTTGAAGGACTATTTTCGAGATTCGGCATGTAGTCACGACTATTTCATGAATATTTTTTGGCATACCTACTCAAAATTGATTTTCATGAAGGTTTCAAAAGTGAGGATTATAGCGAAATGGACACAAATAAAGAGGTGATTGTGCACATGAAACTTTACATAATTTAAGTGCCATTTTATGACCAAAAATGTGATAAAAATTGTTGTATAACTTTGCTTAAGCACTATACCTACCTATTGTTACGATGTTTACTTATATTGTCTGTTAGTTTATTTTAAATTTTATTTCAACATGTTTGGAAAAAACGTAATAGGAACACTACAATAAATGAAATGCTATATTTATTTAATCATAATCGTAGTAAAGTAACATAAGCAACCAAATGATGATTAAGACTGTTTTATAAGAAGCAAAGGTGCGAAAGGTACCTTCAGGCACCTTACCTATTCTAATTTATAAAACAAGACTGATTTGTAACAATTATAACATTTACACATTTGTATGTTTCTTGTTTTATTTCAACACTTCTATTAATCCTTCAGGCCCCGCGCGAGCACCGGTGATCGCGACAACAATAGAATACAATAGCAATTCCTGGAAATTCCGAGATCACAACTTCACAAGCCTAAGTGGCGCCGCCATCAGTTAAAAAATAATTTCTCAGTTAAAAATAATAAATATTACACAGCTTTCTATATTTTGCCGATTGATTGTTTCTAAATAAATGCCTAACTTGAAAACTGAGTTTTCGTTTAAAAGTAGGTACTACTTACGTGAATGGCGGCGCCATTATGGCTCGTGTAGGTCCTTAATCATGCTGTGCTGACTCACATCACATCAAATGAAATATTATTAGGTAACATTTCAATATAGGGAGTAGGCAAACAAGCTTACTTTTACATGAACTTACAAGAAGATTACAAATGTCGAATTAGCAACGATAGCTGCTGGTCTATTATTTCTGACATAAACTACAAGCCATCTTAGGATTGCAAGTAAAGAGACTCTTAAATAAACCATCGGAAGGTTCATTCTCGTGTACACCAACGGCAAATGAAGCGTTCATTTGCTTATCGCACGGAACGGCAACGTCGCGCGATTGTGAAAATCGACAAATTTTGGCGGCTGAAGTGTTTTTCGCTGATAGCGCGAAAACCGTAGAACCTAGGATTTTGATCTATTTGGAGCATAGTTCTCTCATTCTAAGCTACGATTTGAGATATTTTTGACGACTCTCCGTTCAGTAGTTTTCACGCTCCAAATGGGCTTGCTGACGGGACGCGACGTCAGCAAGCCCATTTTCAAAGGCCTGTAACTCGATAACTATTGAAGCTACATTAATATTTTTTTTGGAGCAGAGTGCTCTAAATAGGGCTCTATTGTAGAGTTTTTAATCATAATCCAAATCATTACCGTTTCAGAGATCTGCGTGGGCTTGCTGACGGGACAGGACGCCAGCAAGCCCACCGGTTAATCACGTCTAACTCCTTTCACATTCTAGTTTCGAAGTTGATTTCACGGGAGCAGAGTGCTCCAATTTTGCTCGAAAATTTGAACCACAATACACGATAGTACTCTCAACGGTTCCCGAGATCTAGCTTGGGCGTGCTGACGGGACAGGACGTCAGCAAGCCCACGGTTTTTAGCTCGCAGCGTCGTTCGTATTAATGCTCCAATTTTTTTACTTGACTGTAGAGGTGCTCTATTTTTGCTCTAAATTCTGATATATTGAAAATACACCTAGCTCGATTGGGCTTTCTGGGGGGACGCACACGTTTATTTTGCAAAGTTTTATCATGACAGACAAGATGTTGTTGGATCTATGGTAATGTTATAAGAATCCAGTATGGTCAGTTTGGCCGAGCGTTGGTGGAGTAAAGGAGCATAAAGTGTACATTTTGTTGGTTTCTGATTTGGAGATAGGACACAAGAGGACGTGTGATATGCAGGACGGCCGTATCGGCGTGCGCGATTAACTTGTCTATTGGCAACTTATTTTGAGATAAGTTTTATAATGTATGTTATCTGTTGGAGCGGCCAGTACGTCCGGGTGGGGTTTTGAGTGACGCTGTCTAACTGACGATGGACTTTTGAGAGGTGCAACCATCACCTGTCAAATATCTAGAATTATTATGAATGTTGGAAGGAACGGTGTATGCTCCCAAACCCATCGGCTCCAATCTGACGATATCTGGTTAATCACGTTCAGTGTAGATGACTAATATATGCCCACAATCTTGGAGGATGAACGCAATGTTATTCCGTGGCCATCGAATCAGTTTCAATATACCGCTCGACGATACGATATATATATTAATTATTAGATTTAAAAATATATTTAAGCGCGGACTGCCGACTCGAGCCTTGCGGCGAGTAATATAATGTGAGATTTAGGTTGTTTTGAATCGTGTTTTTTGGCACAATTTGTTTTTTTTTTCTTTTTTTTTTCTTTTTTCTCGAATTGGATAGAATTTTATCTATACATTATTTCTGTCGTTTTCTTTTTATGAATTACAGCTCCAAGTTGCCGAAATTAACAGCAATTCTTTTCCCATTTTCTCTAAAATTTTGCCGAGATAAGGCCTGTATTCACTTTGATTAGTGCAAGTGCAAGTGACTAGTAATTGAGGCAGTGGAGTGCAGGTGTGTAGTGCAAGTAGTGTCCAATTCTTGTTTAGTGGCTCTTTAGTAATTTAATTTAGTAAATTCAGTAGTAGCTGTCAACACGAGCGTCCAAGTTTCAAAAATAAAACTGCCATTTTGACATGTCCTTCATTTTTAATATTGGTTTTATTAAAAACGAGCTTTTGCCCGCGGCTTCGCTCGCGTTAAGAAGTATTGTTATATACAAACTTTGATCCCCTATTTTCACCCCTTGGAGGTAGAATTGATCAAAATCCTTTCTGCCTCATGATAATGCCTCATGATAAAAAACCTGCATGCCAAATTTCAGCCCGATCGGTCCAGTGGCTTGGGCTGTGCGTTGATAGATCAACATGTCAGTCAGTCACCTTTGAGTTTTATATATAAAGACCACGAAGTATTTTTATATGTCCTTTCCCAGGACTCAAAGTATCTCCATGCCAAATTTCAGCAAAATCGGTTCTGACTTCTGAGGTATAAACGTGAAGAGGTAACAGACAGACAGACACACATTCGCATTTATAATATTATTAGTATATTAGTAAGTAATAAGTATGGATTAGTATTGAAGTAATTGAAAGGGTGTCCTTTTGTACTTTTAATAGGTATATTATTTAATAATGATATACTATATCTATGAACGCTTCACACGGCACACCACGTCAGTCTGGCCCATAAAGTTAATATACCTAGCGGAATAATAGTAACAATCTCGAGCTGTCAAACGAAACCAAAATTGGTTTTCATCTGTCACGCACTTGCACTCGCAAAAAATAGAACACGCTTTTAATCACATTACTACGCAGCCGACTAGTCACTTGCACTAATCAGTCGCTGTCCACATTACTTTCTACTAATCACTCATCACCTGTACTAGTCACCTGCACTTAATCACTAATCAAAGTGAATACAGAACTAATCACGTTACTACGCGGCCGGCTAATCACTTGCACTAAACAGTCGCTGTCCACACTTACTTTTTCCTAATAACTAATCACTTGCCCTAATCACTTGCACTTATTACTAATGAAAGTGAATACGGGCCATTACATATTTTTTTACTCAACTATTTCATATTAAAGTGGTAAAAAGTAATTCCAACATTGTATAGACGACTTTCTCAACAGCACATTGTATTTTTTTCATACCGTTAAGACGTCAATACAATCCATAAACAGGTGATATTCTAAACCTTTTACAGTAAATATCACAAAACTGTCGCGGGTTTGAGTTGGATTATTTAAAAATACTTTAAAAAAAATCTAGCTCCAACATTAGATTATAATTGAAATGATCTTACATGTTGTGCATTAAAACTTATAGAAATACTGTATTTTAACTGTTAAATCACGTCTGTTAAATCAGCGAAATCGGCAAATTTCGTATACGGACTCTTAAGCCACTAATTCAACGATGTGTCTGTCTTCGCCAACGTAACAGACAAAAACAATAACATTAATTTGCTCATCGTTGCATAATAGGTTTTAAAAAGAATTAGGGCCTGTTTCACCACTTCCTGATAAAGTGCCGGATAGGCTATCCACAACTTTTTTGACAGATGCTCTATCTGTCAAGTTAACTGGTGGATAGCCTATCCGGCACTTATCAGGAAGTGGTGAAACAGGCCCTTAGTGTTTAGGATAGTAAAGTATACTATTGCCCGGGCCGCACCTGCGTAGTGCTTCGTACTTAAAACGATACCATTGGACGATCTGCGTGTATCGTCCAATGGTATCGTCGGCCGTCGCATAGCACGAAGCTTCGTACGATAGAAGCAAGTGCAGCCGCGGCATAAGTCAGATGGGTAAAGCTGTAAAAGAGGTACTTACACGGATTTCGTTCAAAAACTCGTCCAGACTAATCAAACCGCTCTTTTTGGTGTCGAAGTGATTGAAGAGAGACTCGGCGTCCTATAACATAATGCATTTCGTTAGAAACGATGATTAAGTACTGTAGAAAACATAAAATCTATACTTAATCCCACCAAAAAACATTTTCATATAAAAATGCTGCCAAGATGAGAAGATAATAGTTCGTGGTGTCAAAAAGTAGTGAGATCTCATGTAGAGAAAGTTTCAAACCCAGAACACTCAGCCCTAAATCTAAAAACCTTAATTTTACACATAAATCGCGGCAAAATACTTGATATAATGTGTCAGCCGCACGAGAAGAATCTAAAAACTCTACACATTAGTCAAAATCAGTGGCCTGGCCATTTTGTTGCGGTTAATATAAAAGTTATTAAGTACAACAGAAGAGTAGTTCAAAGCTCATAGCATGACCAATAACAAAATGGCCAAGCCACCGAAAATACGACGAAACGTTTCGAGAAAAGGTAGGTAGTGCCCTTGCGCGCTTCGCTTGGCTGATCTTGGCGGGGGCACTCCCGTGCCCCCAGATATTATAAAGCGGAAGAGTTTGTTTGTTTGTTTGTTTGAACGCGCTAATCTCAGGAACTACTGATCCGATTTAAAAAAATATTTCAGTGTTAGATAGCCCATTTATCGAGGAAGGCTATAGGCTATATTTTATTACACTAATGCCCGTTTTCACCAACAACACCTAAAATTTAGGTGTCCCTTAAGCCATTATTCCAAGTTTTGTTCTTGATGTATTGACAACCCCGTAACTCTTAGGTGACGTATATCACTACATAGTATAAAACAAAGTCGCTTTTTAACCGACTTCCAAAAAACGAGGAGGTTATATGTTCGGCTGTGGATATTTTTTTTTTTATTTTTTTTTATTTTTTTATTTTTGTATGTTCAACGATTACTCCGCCGTTTGTGAACCGATTTTCGAAATTTTTGTTTTGTTGTATTAGGTTTCACTCCAATTTGGTACCATGTTCACAAAAGTGGTGACCTGATGATGGGATCCATGAGTAATCGAGGGAACTCCTCGAAATTTATATGGAAACATATGGTGATTTTGGTTTTATGTGAAGTGTACTAAGAATATGCTACCAAAAAGTCAAATATTGGGTCAAAGTATACCATGGTTTCGAAGATGCTGAGAGAACTCCTGACTCCTTATAGATACACGTTCGGGAGTTTCGGCGTTGTTTTAAGAACAGAAAGCATATGCTACTATGCAATTCATATTCATCATCATAATCATCATCATCATCGTCATCATCATCATTAAGGTCACCAATATCTCATGGCACAGAATTAATAATAGTACAAGGCATAGGTATGGATATACTAATAATAATAATTATGTACTGTATAACAACACCTGTTTGTTTAATACATGGCGGTCGGCGCCGCAGAGGCGACGGCGTCGCCGCGCCGCGTGGCGCGTGGCGGCAGACAACAGATCGAATACTTTACTAATTACTTTATAGAATTTAAATAGACAAATAGAATTAAAATAAAGTTATTTTAAAAAGAGCATTTACACAAAACAAAGTCATTAAGTGTCTTTTTAATCAGTTATACTTATTAATCGATAGATGGCGCACTAAGTATCGATTTGAATTCTTGATTAAGCGCTTATTCCACTTATCCTAGCTAGGAAGTCCTAGCTAGGGTCCTAAAAAATTTAGTCAAGTGGAATAACATTTAGAAGCTAGGATCCTAGCTAGGATCCTAAATCGGAAAAAATTTAGTCAAGTGGAATGACATTTAGAAAGCTAGGATCCTAGCTAGGACTTCCTAGCTAGGATAAGTGGAATAAGCGCTTTACAAGAACAGAGCTGTCAATAATTATGATAATATTAAATATTATGAGTAGCTACGCTACATCCTATGCAAGTTTATACAATTTTTTATCTGATAGATCCTTCGATCGTGGAAAAACGAGACACAATAGCCTTTCTATTGTTATCTCAATCGCCGGTGACCGCTTGGGGCTTGAAGCATTAAAATTGTTAAATTACTTAGCACAATATGTTCACTTCACTGATAATATATGATTTTGTGAGTGTGAGTTGTGACTCTTGACAAATTGTAATAAGATACGTAAAATATACGCGAAGGTTTACCTACTAGTGTAACTAAAAAGAGTGAAATTATTATTATTTTTAACAAAAAATTAAAACCGACTTCCAAGGTAAAAACAATAATAACATTAATATGAACTAAAAAGTATTAAATAATTTTTACTATCTAATGGTGCCTTTTTCCGAATTCGGCTAGAACTCAACTATTTCTGTATTCAATCTTCATAATTTTGAAGTCGGTGCCAGTTCCAAAAGTTTCAAATATTCTGTCAGAGGACTGAAGATTCAGCTATCTGGTACCGACTTCAAAATAATGAAGATTGAATACAGAAATAGTTGAGTTTTAGCCGAATTCGGAAAAAGGCACCATTAGATAGTAAAAATTATTTAATACTTTTTAGTTCATATTAATGTTATTATTGTTTTTACCTTGGAAGTCGGTTTTAATTTTTTGTTAATTCTGTTCTCATGTCCCTTTGTTCCCTTTTAAGGTGACGCCGCGTTAAAGTAAGAAACCGTGTTGGATATGTTTTAGATTGCTTGTTTTCTATGAGAGGCCGGGCCGGCCTCTCATAGAAAACAAGCAATGGAACAGCAAAAAATGGAAAGGGCGTAAGCGATAAAATGGTTTTTGTCGCGTAATTTAAAAACCATAAATACATTTCATATAAGCTATGCACATATTAAAGTGTATGCTTCAACCAATTTATGTACAAATTTTGGAACCTTAAATCACTCTCTTCTGTTGGAAAAATAGGAATCCCTTTTTTTACAGAGGTCTTTTCGATTGATAATTCTGTGTTACAAAAGTTGTCCAATCGTGTTATGCTATGGGCAATTCAAAGACAAAGACATGATGAATACTGACAATGAACTTTAGTTTCTTAGCTTTAGTCATTGCTGAGAAAAATCGGCATCGCTATAGCCAAATTATCAAGGCGTCGCCTTAATTGCGGTTTTCTTTAATAGATAGAGTGATTAAAGAGGAAGGTTTGTGATATAAATGTATATTAATTATGGGAGTTCGCTATTATACAAGTAAAATATCAGACGGCCATTCTATAACAGATTCATTGTCAAGGCAACCGTCGTCGTCGCCACATACGTCACCTAAGTGTACGGGGTCGTCAATTCATCCCGTAAATTATAAACGTCACCTAATGGTTTGACGGATGAATCGCATAGTAGGTTGTTTTATTTCAAATAAACGTCACCTAAGAGTTACGGGGTTGTCAATTCATCAAGAACAAAACTTGGAATATTGGCTTAAGGGACACCTAAATTTTAGGTGTTGTTGGTGAAAACGGGCATAAGTTTAATAGAAGCGAAGAAATAGAGGAAAATGTGGAAAAAACGGAACGGAAATATATTTGAAAGGGCTTATTTGAACGCGCTTATCTCAGGAACTACTGGTCCGATTTGAAATTTTCTTTCAGTGTTAGATAGTTCATTTATCGAGAAAGGCTAAAGGCTATATAATATATTTTATTACGCTACGACTAATAGGAGCGAAGAAATAGTGGAAAATGTGGAAAAAACGGGAGGAAATTATTTAAAAGGGCTTATTTGAACACGCAAATCTCAGGAACTACTGGTCTAATTTGAAAAATTCTTTCAGTGTTAGATAGCCCATTTGTCGAGGAAGGCTATAGGCTATATTTTATCACGCTTAGACTTATAGGAGCGAAGAAATAGAGGAAAATGTTAAAAAAAAACGGGCTAAATTATTTGAAAGGGCTTATTTGAACCCGCTAATCTCAGGAACTACTGGTCTGATTAAAAAAAATTCTTTCAGTGTTAGATAGCCAATTTATCGAGAAAGGCTATAGGCTATATTTTATCACGCTACAACTAATAGAAGCGAATAAATAGAGGAAAACAGGCATAGATTGCTTAGGGCATCAAGTAGTCGTAATCCGTCACTACCAACAAGGTTATAAATGAACGTGGGCGGGGGCGCTGCTGGTAAAGGAGAACTGTCAAAAATGGCGTTTTTGTATGATGACAGCGTTAGTTCCTTTTTTCGCCACGTGCATTTAAAATCTTGTCGAGCTCTATGTTATGGTTAAATATGGCGTCTTGATGGCGTCCATTTTTAACTTTAACCAAAGTTTTGACATTTTGCATTGGAGTAAAAGTTAAAGTTACAGTTAAAGTTTGTTGGTGCAACCCACTCTAAGGCTGCGTTGCACCAGAGGCGTGGTTAAAGTTAAATATGGCATCCAAACACCCCATATGCTCATACGACATCTGTCAATTTTTCCGGTTAAAGTTAAAGTCAAAGTTAGTTCGTGCAACCCACTCTTAGCTAAGTCAATAATATGCTCCGTTAAAATTTTCCTGAACTTGTAAAATAAGTATTTCGTTATTTAAAACATCTTACTTCGTGGCTCAGTTGGACACCAGCATCTTTGAGGCCGTGGATAAACTCCTCCTTGTTGAGCTGTTGGTCGCGATATTTTTTGTCCAATCGGCGGAAGGTCCTGAAACGGATAGACAAAACATTATAAATAACAGTAGTTAGGGATTCGCGGGTTCTGGCTCACTGTCCCCCGGGGTCCGCGGTTTCTGGCTCAATGTAGGGAAAAATGGGTTTTTCGATGAACTTTCGCCAAAAAAAAAAGTTTGGTGTCAAAATAGGGGTTTTCGACCATGCCCGTTTTCGATATGTGCGATCCGTTTCTCCGTATTTGCACTATTTCGTAGTTAGCTTTTGTTTTTACCCCTTATTATCTACTATCTCCACGCTCCATTGTTCCTTCATAATTACAATCGCTACTTATTGCATTGTTATGCTTGCCTCAGTGTCCTATTGTTCGACCTGGCTTATCGCTTACGTCACCTTGCTTTCTTACAAGATTTTAAATAAATATGAATGATAATTAACTAACTAATGAATTATTGCAAATTAAAAGTACTTAATAATTAATTATGTAGGTCACCCGATCATTCGATGGACTTCGTAAACACACGACGCGACGACGCGGTGCGCAAACTGACACGTTTTGCACGTCAGCGAAATCCGACGAGTCATCGACCGCCGCCGACATGCTCGCCGCCGACACGCTCGCGTCGAAGCGTAAGTGTAAACACAAAGCTCGCAACACACAGGCGTGCCCTGCGAGTCGCGAGCCGCGCCGCGAGACGGGTTGCAAGCTCAAGTTTACACTCTCGGCTCGTAGCGCGTCTCGCGACTCACAGGGCACGCACCCGCTCGCCGCCGCCCGCTCGCTGCCTGCGACCGAGTCGAAGCCGAGTCCAACTCAGCAGAAAAGCTTCGCAAATGTTGATGCTCGCCCCGCTCCACCCCCGCGGGCGAAAACAAGGAGGGTAATGGATGGTCGTAAGGCAGAACCTCCTCGACTCAACAAGGACGAGAGCAGGAGGTGCGATGAGGAGGGCTGCACACTGGTGGAGAGAGGAAAGAAGAGGAAGTCCACCCTCCGCAACCACTGCGACACCGCACCTTACGTACCCGAGCTGCGTTTGCGCAGGGATGTGCCCGCGACGTCGCTCTACGTGTTGCACCTGCACTGTTTCACGGAAGTCGAGGACGTTGTAAACTACATAATTGTGACGTTATCAGCGTGAAGGGACCTTATTGTCGGTATTGAGTTAATATTATCTCCATAATCTACATTTAATAAGCTATCGAACCATGTAAATAACATGCGTGTAGGTCTGGAAAATATTTTTTAAAAAAATGTTTAAACTCGAAAGTCGTAAAAGGTGATATTGAGAAAATTGCATTCAAACTTCGACATCCTAAAAAAGTATGTCATTGTAGGAAGTTACATAGATATCATATTTTTTGAGAAGTACGCTATATGATCTTTTAGAATTTAACTTCAATTATATAATTTTATAACTCTATTCCTGTAGTTTACCACGCCAAAGTGCACGATGTAATGAAAATGCCCAAGATGGTTTTTACTAAATATTTCACTTATAGTATGTTTTCTATTGGATTTTATAAAAGAATAATATAAAATGGATCAGTTTTTACTAAATAGAGACGTCTTCGATTTTAAACAACATTGTTTATTGTATTAAAATTTTTTTTTAAACAATTAAACATTGTGCTTCTACTAATCTTATTAATCAGTCAAAATCAACAAAAAAATATATTTACTACACTTAAACATAGTCAAATGAGATCAAATATATAGACTTCTATTTAAAAAGTAACTTTTTTCTGTCTTAAAATTCAAGGTAAAGTTTAGTGAAAAGCTGGTACAAACACTTAACACTTTTCAAAAGGAACCTTATTGTCGGTGATTAAAAGTTTAGTAATATCACATAAAAATAAAGATACATTTTTATTAACATTGAAGTTCTTTTTTTTAAATAATTTTAATTATTCTTTAGTAACAAGACGTGTACCAAAAACAACTTCATAACTAAGCAGCCTTAGCTCTCCGAAGTAGCCTTTAGTCCCCTAAGCAGCTTTAGCTCTCCAAAGCAGCCTTTAGTTCCCTAAGCAGCCTTTAGTCCCCTAAGAAGCCTTAGCTCTCCAAAGCAGCCTTAGCTCTCCGAAGTAGCCTTTAGTCCCCTAAGCAGCCTTAGCTCCCCGAGGCAGCCTTAGCTCTCCAAAGCAGCCTTAGCTCTCCGAATTAGCCTTTAGTCCCCTAAGCAGCCATAGCTCTCCGAGGCAGCCTTTAGTCCCCTAAGCAGCCTTAGCTCTCCGAAGCAGCCTTTAGTCCCCTAAGCGGCCTTAGCTCTCCGAAGTAGCCTTAGCTCTCCGAAGTAGCCTTAGCTCTCCAAAGCAGCCTTTAGTTCCCTTAGCAGCCTTTAGTCCCCTAAGCAGCCTTAGCTCTCCAAAGCAGCCTTAGCTCTCCGAAGTAGCCTTTAGTTCCCTAAGCAGCCTTTAGTCCCCTAAGCAGCTTTAGCTCTCCGAAGTAGCCTTAGCTCTCCGAAGTAGCCTTTAGTTCCCTAAGCAGCCTTTAGTCCCCTAAGCAGCTTTAGCTCTCCGAAGTAGCCTTTAGTTCCCTAAGCAGCCTTTAGTCCCCTAAGCAGCCTTAGCTCTCCGAAGCAGCCTTTAGTTCCCTAAGCAGCCTTTAGTCCCCTAAGCAGCCTTAGCTCTCCGAATCAGCCTTTAGTTCCCTAAGCAGCCTTTAGTCCCCTAAGCAGCCTTAGCTCTCCGAAGCAGCCTTAGCTCTCCGAAGTAGCCTTTAGTTCCCTAAGCAGCCTTAGCTCTCCAAAGCAGCCTTAGCTCTACGAAGTAGCCTTTAGTCCCCTAAGCAGCCTTAGCTCTCCGAAGTAGCCTTTAGTTCCCTAAGCAGCCTTTAGTCCCCTAAGCAGCCTTAGCTCTCCGGAGCAGCCTTAGCTCTCCAAAGCAGCTTTAGCTCTCCGAAATAGCCTTTAGTTCCCTAAGCAGTTTTAGCTCTCCGAAGCAGCCTTTAGTTCCCTAAGCAGCCTTAGCTCTCCGAAGTAGCCTTTAGTTCCCTAAGCAGCCTTAGCTCTCCGAAGTAGCCTTTTGGTCCACTAAGCAGCCTTAGCTCTCCAAAGCAGCTAAACCGACATTATTACACTACAATGTCTTTTCAACGTTCTTATACAGCTTTAAAACTGCGTTAGGTGCTGTATCGGCTGCTTATTAGGTGTTCTTTACGCTTGGTTGCTGCTTGGGTAGTGGGGCTCCGTTGTGAGGGGCGCTCGGCGCCCCTAGGACCGCGGCGCCCGTGTGCAACGCACACCCTGCACCTAAGGGAAAGACGCCCCTGTGGTCTACTTTTTAACTGTGCCAAATAACAGAAAAGTTGCTACATTAGTTCGTGAGATAAGTCCTTTCAAATAATTTTCCCCGTTTCTTCCACATTTTCCTCTGTTTCTTTGCTCCTATTTATATATAATTATAACTCGCCTAATAATTTATAGCCTTCCTCGATAAATGAGATATCTAACACTGTAAGAATTTTTGAAATCAGGCCAGTAGTTCCTGAGATTAGCGCGTCCATTATTAAACAAACATACAAACTCTACAGCTTTATAATATTAAAGTCATATTGATCCCTGAACTTAAACTGTTCCTCTTGTGGATAAACGAATGTATGAAATTACTGATAAACTGTTGAAAATGGTGATTTTGCGTTTTTAACCAAGCAGAAGATATATAGGTGGTTTTGTTATTTAATAAGTTTAATGATAGAATACGTTCAATCTGGAAATAACATCAACAAGGTTTATCTATGGAAGTAATACTAAATGATTGAACCCGACTTAAATGCGTCTAAAAGAAAGTGAAAAATTCAAAAAATTTTTAAGTAGACTTTTTTGTATTTGAGGATATTTTACTGATACCATGATATCTTCAAACAGTTTACAGTCCCTTAACCCATTCGTGCAATGCGTATTTCTCATTATATAGGTACCTTCCTAAATGAAGAATGCCAGCAGCGCCGCGCGACAGGCAGAGCAGACGTAACTTCTCAAGCGGGTGGGTCTCTGAAACCAATGCTCTGTTGCTGTTCTGCATCAGCTCTTCGTCCTGACGCGAGGTCTCCGATTGTGGTGTGTGGAAGGCTACTGCAAATTTCAAACTATTAATAAAATTGGATCAAAGCGCACGGAAGTGCGCAGGCCGAGTTCCAGCAACAATCTTTCAATTATCCTAGCGTTATAAAATTTGGCACACAGGTTTATTATAATACTAGCTGTCCCGGAAAACGTTGTATTGCCTGTTTTTCTTGTTTTTCTCTTGAAGTTTTTTCTAAAAAAAAATTCTATAAACCTCACGGAGCCCGAGACCTTTCCAACGAATGCAAAACCGTGGAAATCGGTTCGTGCGTTCTGGAGTTATAGCGTCAGGAAGGAAAACCCGACTTATTTTTATATAAAAGATGTAGAATAACAAAAAAATTAAGAAATTTTAGAAATTGGTAAAGCGTGAGTCGATTCGTTTATGTACCAGTGCAGTGATACAATGAGAGTACGATGAGGAGGGTGGGAGGAGGAGAGGCGGGGTATAAAATATTGTCATGTTACATGTATAATGCAGTGCATGCATAAATGCACACTGTATACAGAGTGTTAAATAAAATATAATGTTTACTTAAACATTAATTTGGCTTCTATTAATAGTTTAACAAAATATACCACTAGCGCCATCTATCGAAGGTATTTTTCATAAATTACTTTCGATAGATGGCGACGTAGTTAGATCACCCTATTGGTGTGTTTTGTTTGCGAGTATACAAATAATAAATTAATGCCGAAAATCTATTGTAAAATATTTCAATAGGCTTTATACAGGTTGTTAGGTTTAACACCGTTATCCTTAAAACCATCAAATGAGCCCGTCAAAGAATAACGGTGTTAAACCTAACACCCTGTATGTTACTTGAATTGATTGCTATTTGAATAGAAGTCGCTACCAGCCCGGAAAAGGTCTGAGATCCTTGACATAGAACTTACGTTAAGGTAAGCTGGTACCGACTTCAAAAGCATGAAGATTGAGTCTGAAGACGGCACTATAATAAGGAATAAGAATTATTTGATTCTTTTTAGATTATTTTTAAGAATATTACTTTTGTTTTTACCTTGGAAGTCGGTTTTAATTTTTTGTTAAAAAATAATAATTTTACCCTTTTTAGTTACCTATGAGACCACAAGGCTATACTTAATATTATTATAGCGACGCAGACGCAGTCATTATCCGAAAGGTGCACAGTGCACACTGCACAGATTGTCTTCCTCCCGCACTCGCGTCGCGCATCCCCGCTTGGTGAAGCCCACTATAGTAATATTTTAATTTCGCCATAATTTCAAACCTAAACGTCCAATTTTAATCATTCAAAGACCAAATTTTATCTACATAAGCTGTACTTAGTGATGAAATAATTTATTTTCATAAGGATTAATAGCATAACTAAAATAAACGCGTTCAAATGTAGTCCAAAAAAATTCAAAATTTTTAAATAAAAAAATGGTTATCGTGCCTCACTCGACATAGATAAGTATAGTGTGTCGTGGACTTTTTTGTAGATATTTATAAGATCTATAATTACTTAGAACATTTTATGGTTCTATCTTTTATAGTTTCGGCAGCGTACGCAAAATAAGTAACTTTTCTGGTTCATTTTACACCTGGCGTCCGAAAAACCCAAATATCTTACGAAACCCTATTTTTTTCCGCAATAAAATTTTGCCTATGTTCAGCAGAAATAATGTAGGATTCATTGGCATTTGCTTGGAGTAGTTTAAATAAAGCCAAAATCCTCGAACTTGTATCTATAAGGATTCAAAAGTTCTGTTGGGTACCTTCGGACCCAGGGTACATCCTGGTGCAAAATCTTACTTTTTGGTAGTATATACCTGAAATACTTCAGAAAAAATCGAAATCACCATATGTTCCCATATAAATTTCAAGGAGTCCCCTCGATTCCTCATGGATCCCATCATCAGACCACCATTTTTCTGAACATGGTACCAAATTCGGATTATACCCTATACAATAGCGAAAAAATTTTAAAAATCGGTCCACAGACGGCGAAGTAATCGTTGAACATACAAAAAAATATATATAAACAGACGAACGTATAACCCTTTTGGAAGTCGGTTAAAAAAAAAGGATTCCTTTGTTTGGTTATTTTCTTGAAAAAAAAAAACTATTGAAATCCCACCAAAAACTGGTGGTGTAATGATTACACTACTGATTAACGATTTTAATTTCTTTAATCTCAACATTCTAAGCTAATTGATTTAAATTTTTTTTAACGTTTTATTATTCACCTTTAAAAAAACGTTACCGACTTACCGAGTGTCAGTGTCTAAACACACTAGGCTGAATCACGCCGGCGTAAATTCCGCCGCAAATGTCAAAACGCATACAAAATACGGACGGAACGCGACGGAATAGTGTGTCACCCCTCGCGTTCCGCCCGTATTTTGTATGCGTTTGAAACGCGTCGGAATTTATGCCGGCGTAATTCAGCCTAGTGTGTTTCGACACTTATGGACGTCAAGGCATAGGCCGTGCACATCTTTGAGATCGCTCGGCAGCACTAAAGGAGGCAATAATAATAGTAATATCTTTGGACGCATTACACCACGTCAGTCTGGCCTCGTGCTAAGTACCTGAAGGACTTGTGACGGGTAACAGACAACGGAAATGTATTTAATATTTTTATACCCTACAATATAATATATGATTAAGAATTATTATAGCATATTTTTTTTATATTATTTTTATAAACTTTTTTGTGCCGTCAGAGGGATTCGAACCCGCGACCCCCGGCTTTGAGCCGCCACACGCTCAAACATTGAGCCACAGAGGTCGTCAAATAGGTTGGCAAAAATTTCCCAAAATATTCAGTAATTTCAACTGCGTACTGATAACGATATTGTTGACAGTGAAATAGCCCTCGTGGGCAGTCGCGCAATTCGCAATTTTGGGCATGTTGTCGTCAACATGCCCAAAATTGCGAATTGAGTGACTGGTCATATATCTAGCAATTGCGTATTACAACTTCCAACACTCTCAGAGCTAGGGCTTCACACGAGACGAGAGTAAGCGAGAGTAACAAAAATCTCGTCTCGGTCTCGTCAATCCTCAAAAAATTGAGTCTCGTTTAAGTCTCGTTCTCGTCTCGTTACCAGTTGTCTCGTCTCGCCTCGCTTAGTAATAAATAATAATTTATTTCTATAATATAATAAAGAGAATAATGAATATTAATTTATGACTAGCGTATTCATATGATAAAATGCAGTTTGGATGGTTACCAGATTTTATATTTTGTAAAATATATTGTTTTTTAAGTAGACCTTTTCTGATTTTTCGAATAAAAACTTCATTTAAAAAAAATTACGAGACCCAAAACGAGACTCTCGGGTTGCCCTGTATGTGGTCTCGGTATTGCCGATAATATTTTCCAAAACGTCTCGTCTCGTTCTCGTCTCGTAAAAGCGAGACGAGAACGAGACGAGACGAGAAAAATCTCGCTCTCGCGTGAAGCCCTACTCAGAGCCAGCCCACACGGCGCGTTGCGTCAACGTAGCGCTGCTGTTGCATGTTGACGGACTACTTTGTAATAACTAATAACGCGCGCTGTGCGTGCGTTGCTTCGACGCAACGCAACGCGCCATGTGGACTGGCTCATACTTCTCGTTCCAGTCTCCACCAAAGATATGTATTTAGAAATAAAACACTGAGCAATGCGAATTACACCTCCACTTTAATTGCCGAGCAATCTTAAAATTTCGTGCGCATTTTACCGTGCGATTACGATCAATATATTTATGTCTGTTGAATTTCTCACATCCCTATCGTAAAAACAACCATTCTCGAATGAGGCCAGGCAGATCAATAGCCCAGCGTAACCTTGATACAGTAGTGAATATTAATAAATAAATAAAATAAAATAAATTCACACAATATAATAAAATAAGTACAACTTTTTACACCCTCTCATTTCTGTATATTAATCTAAGATTAATTCAATGAAGTTATTATTATTAATAGCAATAACGCGTAACGTCGTATAATTAGATTACTAGCTATATGAACGAGCTTCGCTCGGTATTCAAAAAATTCAAAAAACACACATAAAATGACATTTTATGAAAATGATTCCTAGCTAGATCGATTTATCGCCTCCGAAACCCCCTATATACTAAATTTCATGAAAATCGTTGGAGCCGATTCCGAGATTTCAATTATATATATATATATATATATATATATAAGAATTGCTCGTTTATTATTGATTGGTCTCGTACTCTACGTCGTAGTGTCGTAGTCCGCGCACTACGACGTAGTACGCGGCGACCAATCATTGATCTAAGGTCGTCTACGAATAATAAAAACTAAGAAAAAGTAACTCCGTCAAAAAATATGTTCTACAATACTTGTCAAAAATGTGTACCCTAGGTACTTACACATTTTCAATACATCTATACTATCTAGTATCTATACTTCTATACTAATATTATAAAGAGGTAAACTTTGTTTGTTTGTTTAATTGTAATGAAAAGGCTCGAAAACTACTGGACCGATTTAAAAAAATTCTTTCCGCATTCGAAAGCTACATTATTTACGAGTAACATAAGCTACTTTTTATTTTTGGAAAATATAGGGTTCCGTAAGATATTTCAGTTTTTCGGAAAAAAACAAATTATTTTGCGTACGCTGCCTAAACTATAAAAGATAGAACCATACAATGTTCTAAGTAAATGTAGATCTTATAAATATCTACAAAAATGTCCGCAACGCACTATACCTATCTATATCAAGTGAGGCACAACAAGCATTTTTTTATTTAAAAGTCTTGGTTTTTTAGGACTACATTTACACGCATTTATTTTACTCATGCTAATAATCTTTATCAAAATAAAAATCATCACTAAGTACAGTTTATGTAGATAATATTTGGTTTTTGAATGATTAAAATTGGACGTTTTGTTTAGAAGTTATGGCGAAATTAAAATATTGCGATTTACGCTCGTTTCAAAGTGGGCGCTACCAAGGCGGGGCCGGGGTGCGCTCGTGGGAAGTTTAGATCAGTAGTAGTAATACCTACTTATATAGTAGTATATCTATGAGTAAACAAACAAAGTTACATCTTTATAATATTAGTATAGATTAAAAAATACTGAATCGATTTTAATCATTTGTTCAGTGAGTGACATAGGCTATATTATATTATTTATATTTTATACCCGTGCGAAGCCGGGGTGGGTCACTAGTTTGCAATATTTAGGCAGCCTTGAACGGTATCAGGCTGACGTTACATGTCAGTTCGAAAGGAACCTATATAACGGTAATAGTATGAAAGTTACGTTTCCTTAGTTTTTATTATTCGTAGAAGGACGTACTTATAATATTTTCCTCAATAATTATTAATAGAGGCCGGATTATATGCTACTTAAAAAGCCTGTTATATGCATGCAAATATGCATGAAAAATGCTTGAAATATGCACGAAAATTAGCAGAATATGCAAAATTAAATGACAATATGCAAATTCAAAATCTGCATACAATTAGTAAATTATTGTTTGATAGGCGATATTAGGTATGTCAATAACATTATAATATTATGAAATTAAAATTATCTAAAATTTTTGTAAGTAAACATTTAAAGCAATCAAATTCTAAATTTTCAGTGGTAAGATTGTGTCTACGATCATTATTTTTTTTAATAGAAAAGGTTCGCTCTACATTCACTGAGGAAACTGAGCAGAATTTGAACTTGGGTGCTATGTCAGCACTTACAGTTTCTTGCAAAAATTCTGCCATCCCATTAATTTGTAGTTAGTGAGCGCGACGTTCTTCTGTATCTTTCATTTTACTATCGTAAAGTGTCAAAACAAAGACGCACACTGCTACAGACTGCATTTGAAATGCAGTAAAGTCACAAGTCACAGCTATTACTCAATAACCCATAATATTATGTTTAAACGTAATATGTTTTGTAACTGTTATTGTTATTAAATTTGGTCGCGTTTCGGAACGCAGGGTTAGTGAAAAACGTTGTAAATGTACCCATAATATGCATCATAACTAGATATTAGGTAAAATATGCTATTACCGCTGAAAATTGCCAAAATATGCAAATGCATATGCAAATATGCGAATGCATATAATCCGGTCTCTAATTATTAATAACAGCTGACATAAGAATTTAACATAATAATGTTTATTATTTAGGTAATTAGGTCTTACGAGAAATATTGTGATTACGAGAAAAATAGTGGTGAATAATTCACACATTAATACAAAATACAACTATTTGTACCCTCTCATTTCCATATCTTAAGATTAATTCAATTAAGTTATTATTATTGTTAAGGCGCTATATTGAAAAAACTGTCCTTTTTGATGTAATACTATAGGACCCTCAGAAATGTTACAAATCTGGTAATGAGATATACATATCTTCATAGTCTTATCTAGGTTTGAGAAGAACTAGAAACACGATTAATGTATTTTGCCTCGATACATTTAATTTTCGAAATGACCTCTTAAAAATACGAAATTTGAAGATTATTTTTAAACGAAAATAGATGAATTGTAGGAAATTAGTCTAATTGATAGACACCTTTGCAACTCAAAATCGTATAGAAGCATTTTGCTTAAATGCTCCTAGTTATTTTTTAAATGATTATAATTACGTTTTTTCGCATGTTTTCCGAGCGAGCCGATAGCTTCTGGCCGCGGCGTATTCACGACTTTATAGTCATACAAATTAAGTATAAAATTGCCCTTGCGGTAAAGTTACTTTCGATATAGCGCCTTAATGGCAATGACGCGTAACGTCGTATTACGTATTATGATTGGTCTCGTACTCTACTGTACGTCGTAGTGCGCGGACTCCGCGCAGGGGCCACAGTGGGGCGTGGGCGCGCACTACGAGTTACGACGTAGCGCGCGGAGAGTACCAATCGTTGATCTAAGGGTTAATTCAGACCGCAACGCGACGCGTAGATGCATTTCTAAAAATATATGGATTTGACAGATTTGCACGACGACTCACTTGACACATTGAAATCTGTCAAATCCATACTTTAGAAATTGTATGCATTTCTGAATTTGTATGGACCGCAACGCGTCGCAACTCGCGTTGCGGTCTGAATTGACCCTAAGGTCGTATATTTTCCTCAATAATTATTCCTAATTAAGAATTTAACTAAATAATGTTTATTATTTATGTACTTAGTTCTTACGAGAAATGATTAAATTTTGCTATCTATTTCATGCATTTAAGTTCTTTAACTAATAATTCTGTTAAGTGCGTATTAGCTACAAGTTACAACAGAATTTTATTTATTTACTCACATATAATTATAAATTTACTTTAAAATATTTTTGTTTCACACAATGAATCATAACAATCACAAAAGTTTAGTTATTGCATAAAATATTTATTCATAATAAAAACACGGATAATAAAAATAAGTTTTTTTTGCTTTTGTCGGAAATGTCAAAAGCATAACCTCAATTTTTTGGTTCGTAACACAAGCTAAAAACAGCTAATTATTGTGTATTGCACTACCACTTAAAATAATATCATTGCGCCTAATAATGTTACTTACGAATTAAGAACATAAATAAGTATTACTTTTAATAATTATATGTACATATAATATAATAACTTACAGTTTGACGTCATTTTACATTTTTCCCGGTACATTTTCGTAACGCAAGTAAACAAATGTGTTGATTTTAATAATCTGTGGTTTTTATACTTAAAAGCGACATCTGTAATACTCTGCCGAAATTAGTTGCCAAATATGTATAGTGCGTCAAGAATGTCTAGGAGGCGAAACTATTTTTTGGCTATAGCAACACTCTTTTGACATTTGTCCCTTTGTTGTATCAATACTCTATGACATGAAATTTTCAAAACAAAGATTTTCAATTTGCTTATATTTAGTTTTACAATGTGAAAACTACATGTTACTGTGATTAATATTAATAATTATAGTGGAAGACGTGTCATAGTGCTGAAAATTTGAAGATTTTCATTGAAGAAAAATAGTAAAACGCGAAAATATCACTGAAATTCTCGCGTCCACATTTCCGATTCTGATCGCTTAATCGTCATAGTAGCAGGTAAATAAGCGTTTGTTTTATAAAATCTGTTTGTTAATTTTATTGTATAATGCAATTTTAAGTAGCCTGAGTACGTATTATGTGGTATAATAAAACAACAATTTTACATAAACCTTATGTTTACGTAAACAATGAACTGTCAAAGAAATCTATAATATAACGCGCCTAACAATGATTGATACTTTGACCTAGGTGCTTTGCGTAATTATAGGTGTACCAGAATCTGATGGCAAAAAGTGAGAAAATAAATTGACTCTAGTCTCTAGCAATACCGGGGTAATTGAAATAAAACATTTTGATCCTTTTCTTTTAGCAGCTAATCTGTGTATTAAACATGCAAATATAAAAAATTATCCAATTATTTAGGATATTTTTTGAAAACTTGCTGTCAAAAATTGCCATCAGATTCTGGTAGACCTATATGTATCTTATTCTGCTTAGATGTATATAAAATTCTCTTAAAAATGTATGTGCTTTAACTCCTTTAACACTTTGATGCACCGTAATATAATATTATAATTATCACGTTTTATGTTTACAGGTAGCAGAAAAAGTGTTTAACGAATTAACCGAAATGACTGGGAGAATTTATGCTATCATTTTGAAAAAAAAAAACACCGAAAATAAATACAACGAGTGGGAATTAACCCTTTATTTATTATAAGGATATTGAAGAGCTGATAATTGAAGATGAAAGTGCCTCTTCACTGTGACACCACTGCTGTAACTACTGGACCTAGAAAGTGTAGTGGCGATGATTCTGTTTTCCGACTGTATTGTAGAATATTATTTGGATGATCATATTTTATTGAAATAACAAAACCCTGCTTTTCATTATTTATTTTTTGTATTTTTTTTAAATAAGTAGTTCCTTAATAAAACAGGAGTGAGCTTCTCCTAGCTCTCACTGGTCATCAAAGTAGCTCTGCAGCTCTCAGGGAGAGGGTACTTAAATAAAAGGTGTTATTTAAATTCATAATATAATAATAGCTCCCACACCGGTTTCGGTGACGGTGGCCGGTTTCATTGAAACCAGGCCAGCTACGTAGGAGTAATTTTATAGTGCCCAAGTGTGTGCACAGTACACAAGAGCACTCTCTATTCCTTTACTCTCATAACCCAGTGGGACGGCAGACCGACACGACTGGCGAGAGATCAGGCGCAGGACCGACTTTTTACATACCCATCCGACGTATGGATCATCTTACTTGTCAGACAATCAGGTGATCAGCCTGCATTATCCTAACCAAACTTGGAAATAACATGTTTCCAACGCGGGAATCGAACCCACGACCTCCGAGTTAAGAGCCGAGCTCTGAACCACTGGACCACGGAGGCGTTATAATATAATATATAACACTAGTGACTACCTAGCTCATGTCCCGGTGAACTTCGTGTCACTTATAAACCTTCCCTGGACTTCCAGGAATATTTTAAGACTAAAATAGCCACATCGGATCAACCGTTTAATCAAGTTATTGCATTTTTATATATACAAACAAACAAATCTTTATTTCCCTCAAAATATAATTTTACACGTTAAGTAATATCTTAAACAAAACACTGCTTCCCACACTAGAATTCCCTGTGTCGTGGAGAGCAATCTCTTCCATCATGCACATAGATAGGTACATACAATTAATTTTAACCAGCTAATGACATATTATTTGTGATAAGTAACATAAAGTTACATGAAGTTTTTTTAACAGAACCAATAATGTATTTGTAAGTAAACAGACTATATATTTTTTTAAAGTAGGTGATGCTATTATAATATGATACAAAATACACATAATAGCATTACAAGATCATTACCAGAGCCACAGAAACCAGCTACAGCTGTACCTGTAAGTTAGTGATGAGGTGAGTTATACAAAGATTATAATACTTTACATAAATTAGATTGTTTCTTGTAATATCGTAAATTAAACACATACCTACTATAACTACATCATAATTATTTCAAATATTCTTAACTACATAATATATATAAATCATAATATTTACAACGTGTTTTTTAAACTGTATTTAATAAAGTATCAAAATCTTTTATAGTGACTGGATACAGTGTGGCCATAAGATACCACACCGGAAACAAGTGGCGACTCTATTAATGTTGTGACTTTTTTGACGGCTTTTTGCCTTATGGAGTTTATGGCCTATAATTATTGATATATAATATTATACCCTATGTCACCGGCTACACGGTCAATTTTTAATCAATCTGATCCATCAATCTGGTGTCAATCTGATTGACGGAATATTGATGGTTATAAAAAGTTCATATTAAAAATACGATCAATCCATCAATCCGCGGCGTACACGATCAAATTTTCGTCAATCCGTACGAGATTGATGGATCAGATTGATGAAAAATTGACCGTGTAGCCGGTGACTATCAGCTACGATAGGGTATAAAATTATCAAAAAATTATAATATCGATGTAAGTACAATAATTATATAAATATAATAATTATATAAATTGGTCATGCCACAAATGTCATTTACGTTTGTAGTATTGTTTCTAAAAACGGATTTTGTAATTGTATTTGTGAAAATAATCCGCTGATCCACGTTGAGTTGAGTGAAGTGTACGAATTTCTCGAAGATATAGGTAGTCTAGTTATCTAGTAAATTAAGTAATAATATTAGGATTTCGGTGTTGTATATTATATTCAGTTAATATGTTAGTAAGCATGTTTTAATACTTGTGAATAGCTGATAAGTAAACTGTTAACTAATTTATTATAATTTATGTATGTTTCATTAAAAAAACTCTAACATTCATGCTGCTTTCTTACTATTTTACTTGTGTTCAAATTGATAAAGTTTAGCAACGAATTTGTTAAGAGAGTAAGTAAAATTTTAAATTCAGTACAAAAAAATTTTCAACTTGAATAAAAGTGAAATAGTAAGAAGCTGAAAAATATGCATAGGTAATAGGTATATAGTATCTGATAGCTATGTCTGTGATATATCTAATTTACGCGGGCGAAGCCGCGCTGAAGGTCTAGTTATTTAATGTAATATCAAAAGTTTGTGGAAGTTTATATCAGAGGCAAAATGTAGCCATCAATTGACATTAGCGTTTCCAAAAAATTCTGCTAGGGGGCTCTCTATATCCGATGTTACAAATTGCTCTATGGTTGTCCTAACACGGTAACGCGAACGCCGCGCCTGCGCCATGATTCATGAATGACACAGAGCTCGAAGCATGAAGAATATTCCATTCTGTTCTTTATTATAATATCTACTTTTAAAAGCATACATTTTTTTCCTCAATTTACCGTTTCGTATTATTGTTATTTTAAGTAAAATGGCGTGGAATGATGAAATGATGATAGAATTTCAAGCATACAAAAATTCCATTTTTAGGGTTCCGTAGTCAACAAGGAACTAGAAAAAATAATAAAATATTTAAAAAAAAATATTTTTTATGGTACTTATCTTCCCTACACTGTACACAACAAGCGGGGATGATTTTTTTTTCGCGTCCACTCCATCGTGGGGGGTGTCGTTGGATAGGTTTTTTAAAAATATTATGAGTATTCATACATCATTTTCCCAATCATTTTCCGATTTAGGGATCCGTTTGTGAAATATTAAGTTTTAAAGTGGAAAAAATCGTTAGAGTCCCGTGTCCCCCCCTTCTACCAGCTAAACGGTTGCTTCTGGAAAAGTGAAAAAATTCACGGGAGTAGGAAATATGGTGAATTTAAAAGGAAAACTATCACGGCTAAGAAGACTTCATAAGTTATTGAGTAGGTAATAGTCGATCAACTAAAAAAAATGTATTTGGCAAAGTATAAAGGAACTTTTCGTTCAAATTCCTTTGAAGGCAACTGAGATGATGTTGTAAAACACGTTATAAATGTACATTTAGTGACCATACACAAATTTTAAAAAACTAGCGGTACTACGGAACCCTATATTGCGCGTGGCTCGACATGCACTTGGCCGGTTTTTATTGACGGTCATTTCTCCTTTACCTGCGAGCCCCCGCCCCCGCCCCCGCCCACGTTCATCAACTCGCACTGTATTGTTGTGGCAAAAGTTTTTTATGACCGACTGGTTACGGGCTTACTGTGTTATCTATGCTTTAAGACCTCGAGTCTTCGATCGAATCTCGATGTATTTATAGTACTTTACTTTCCGAGTAACTTACACAGAATACATAATAGTACCTTATGGTGCTTATTTGATTATAGAACCTAAGATATTGAAGATTTTATAATAGACTCTATCTATTATAAAATCTTAAACAAAGCATATTATAATAACTATATCAGTTACCTGGTTGTCGCAACACGCTTATTTTCTTTCTACCGTACAATTACTATAGACAAAGTGCAACTGACAGATTTAACCCTCCGTGTACGAGGTGGGGTATGACATACCCCAGCGCTAAAAAAATTGATAGCATTTTTAAACGAAAAAAGTATGCGAGTTGGTTTCCTCAATAGCTGCAAATAAGACGTTGCTGCTTTATTTCCTACCAAATATTCAATCCTATGTCTATCACCAATTCTATTATATGTGCTTAAAGTGCGTCTGGGTATCACATACCCCACCTAGTACAGCACGTAGCTAAAAAGAAAAGTGTGACTTCTTTTGTTTTCATTTATTCATATGTTTAATTTTGTGATTAACTTGATGAAATATTATTTTCTGGTATAAGTATTTAAAAAAATTACGAGCACTGACTGAAGAAGATGATGATTGTGACACTGAGTATTTACTGAGACACAATTATTCCGAACAAGAATGTAAAGTAATGAAGATCAAATCAGTGATACCGGATATGGCCTTTACTAATATATGTATAGGAATATTTGCAAAAAATATAATATGTCCATATTATGTATTTTACATACTTACTAATTTTTGTGTCTAAATAACTGTCAATATTACGGAAACTTATGTGCCCAAGATCTATTTCATATTGTTTATTTTAAATTGATATTATAAATAGGTTAAAACTAGATAAACTATAAGTCTTAGATATTGAGAAGAATTTGATTGTAATAGTTGCCATTTGATTTTTGTACTGAAGAAAAGATTTCATAGTTTTATAGTTTGAAGAAAAAGTCATGTTACTCTAAAAATATTTTTTAGTATTTAAATATTTTGTAGTAAATTTACTATTTATTTATATATTTTTTAGTGTTTTACTCTATTTTTTAGTGTTTAAATATTTAGTAGTAAATTTAGTGAAAAAAATTTATATACAAAAATTTTTTTTTAGTGTTTAAATATTTTGAAGTTAATTTTTGTTCAGGAACCTAGGTAATTACTATTTTAAGCTGAAAAATAACTCAAACATGTTAAATATTTTCGTATGACAAAATGATTTTGGTATTACGCATGTATGAGAATTTCGAGGGTAACCCGTAAACTTAATTTTCCACATAAATTGCGGCAAAATACTTGATATAATGTGTCAGCCGCACGAGAAGAATCTAAAAACTCTACACGTTAGTCAAAATCGGTGGCCTGGCCATTTTTTTGCGGTTAATATAAAAGTTATTAAGTTTTTAGATTTAGGGCTGAGTATGTAAGGTTTGAAACTTGGCTCTACATAAGATCTCACTACTTTTTGATACCACGAACTATTATGTTCTCATATTGGCAGCATTTTTACATGAAAATGTTTTTTGGTGGGATTTCATTTCTTTTTGTAAGTTTTACCACACACGTCTTTTATGAAATTAGGGGGCATACGAGCATGTGCAGTCGCATTATTAGAAAAGTTGCAAGTGCTTTGCCAGCCTTTAAGAGGGGATCGGTTATTATATATAAAATTAGGGGATAAACGAACAAAAGGTCTCTCAGGCCTCCGCTAAGCTCACTCACTAGACGAAACACAGCGCAAGCGCTGTTTCACGCCGGTTTTCTGTGAGTCTGTGGTCTCTCAAGGATAACACGTATTTTTAGGGTTCCGTAACCATAGGTTAAAAACGGGAACCTATTACTAAGACTACGTTGTCTTTCCGTCTGTCTGTCTGTCTGTCTCCAGTCTGTAACTCAAGAATAATAGCTAGAGAGTTGAAATTTTCACAGATTATGTATATTTGTTGCCGCTATAACAACAAATACTAAAAACAAAATAAAATTAATATTTAAAGCGGGCTCCCATACAACAAACGTGATTTTTTTGGCCTAGTATTTGCTCTATATCAATAATGGCAACAGGTAGGTACTTGATTTTTCTCAAAGTCCTTAATAATATGTCTACTTTAATATTTAATAATAATATTAAAATAAAATAAAAAACTAAGGGGGGCTCCCATACAAAAAAAAACAATTTTTGGCCTAATTTTGCTCTATAAGTGTACGGATATAGGTTAGGTTGGGTGTGATAATTTTTTTGTTGTTTTTGTACTAATAGTATGTTCCATACCAAATTTGCTTTCTCAGACTTCAGGAAGTACCCTAACAGTTTTGATGATAGGTGAGTCAATGCCCAAAATTGTGGGTTTTTGGACACTTATAAAATCTAAAGTATAATAGCTACGATATTCAAACTTTGCGCATTTCATAAGTTCACTCATGTCATTATATCCTAAAAATTTCAAGTATCTGGCATTATCCAAACCAAAGTTACGAGGCTTCAAAAATACGACGAAACGTATCGAAAAAGGTAGGTAGTGCCCTTGCGCGCTTCGCTTGGCTGATCTTGGCGGGGGCACTTCCGTGCCCCCAGATTGCAGTAGGTAAAGTCAACTTGTCCCCCCCCCCCCCCTGCGCCATCGGCTGGCGACGCCCTTGGGCACAGAATACAGATTACTAAATAGTTACTTCGTATAGGTTTCATTTTCTGACATTGGTCTAGCGACCCATGTGACATGTCTCCGCTGCTTTGTAGTGGCGTAGAGCAAAATGGAACCTATAGCTATGTCAGAAAGCGGCATTTTATTCGAATTTATGTCGGTCGGTGTCCATGGTTCCTCTGTTTAATGAATAATGTGTTACTTGCATCTACACAGTACACTCTACAGAGTCATCATCATCATCATCATTCATCGTGTGAACAATTTTATTTCGCAATACAATTGTTCACACGTTGAACAATACTGTAATTTGCTTAGTAGCATGTGCTTTCAATTCTTAAAACAACGCCGAATCCCTATCTATAAGGGGGTCGAAGTTCTGTTCAGCACCTTCGAACCATGGTATATTCTGGTGCAAAGTATTACTTTTTGGTAACATAATATGCCTCGAATACTTCATCCTACTATACCTACAGTACCAAAAAAAAACATGTTTCCTTTTAAATTTTGAGGAGTTCCCTCGATTACTCATGGATGCCATCATCGGGTCACCATTTTTATGAACATGGTACCAATCTACGATCATATCCCATATAGCCATTTTCGGTCGCAAATTTGTGAATCTGTAACAAGTCGTAACAGTTTCGTAGCTAATACGGCACCTTGCGACTGTGTGGGGGTTTGCTTCTACGTGTTGTAACCGTGTCCGCTTATTACAGAAAAAAATGTGTACACATGTTTTCCACATATGTAGTAACTGGGTTGCAACATGTGTAGTAAAGTTACGTAACAATTAAACACTAACTTTGATAAATGTAAGTCACCAAATTCCAGTCATTCTAAAACTGTGTGTTGTGATAACTGCCAGTTTATAGTTTAATTAAAATAAAATAAATTAAAATCAAAAAACTTTTTGAAATGAAGGTTTTAATTAAACACTCTAAAATGTTGACCTATTTTTGCTCTATAACGGTTCCGTACCGTGCCTATGTGCGTGAGTCCAACTGGCACTTGGCCGATTACTTTTCTGGCTAGATTTCTTAGTCTGTTTGATTGTAGTTTGTGCTACGACGTATGCTCTGCATCTTCCAAATGGTATTTATTCCTGTATTGATATAACATTAGGGGTGATAATAAAATGTGGCGGTACCCACAATTCGCCTAACATTCCTGCATCGCGCTATCGAAGTTTTCTAAGCGCGGCGGTATATATACGACAGCTGAAATATAACACGTGGGCTTCGGCCTGACCGGGCATACCACCTCGCTCGGTCGGAAGATCTTCCTTTGGCCGCCACGCATTATTCCCACATTGGTGACCCTCGACAGAACACGCCTCCTTCATCATCATCACTCCCTGCCCCTCCGCACCGCGCCAGCCAGCATCGCCTCATCGGGTACCTCGTCCACTAGCCGCAATGTATCGCGGCCTGGGCGACTCCGCATCGGCATCATCGGGCTTTCTCACTACACCGACCGGTCAGCAAGCAGAGCACATCTCTCCTGGTCAGCACGTAGCATCGGCCCCGCACGGCAGCTTATCCGACTCACTGGATCCCGTGCAAGCAGCTTATAGTTCCGACTCACTGGGACTCACTGCAACAGTTCCGACTCACTGGAACTCTCTGGCACTGGCGACTCAAGCGACAAGACTTCAAGATTCGACCTCCGGTCTTCGGGGGGGAGTGATGTGGCGGTACCCACAATTCGCCTAACATTCCTGCATCACGCTATCGAAGTTTTCTAAGCGCGGCGGTATATATACGACAGCTGAAATATAACACGTGGGCTTCGGCCTGACCGGGCATACCACCTCGCTCGGTCGGAAGATCTTCCTTTGGCCGCCACGCATTATTCCCACAAAAATAAAAATTAATAATAATATAATATTATATAAAAATAAAGTCCATGGCGTGATGGACTGCAATTAATTAAAATTAATAATATTATATCAAATATCCTTGGTGCGAAAAATCTAAAAAAAGTGTGTCAGCTCCAACGCACGACTGGAGTTTACTCCTTAAGTACGAGTATCTAACCATACGCAAAAAGAGTTTATTCAACTGAAAAAAGATTAATATCATATGAAATCAGATGTTCCGGCAATATTATCTACACCCCTTTCTGCCATAGTTATTTCAAAATACTTTTAGTTCACTTTAGCCAGTATAATGATAAAAAATTATAACTTCACAATAACAATATTAATTATTGATATTTATAACAAAAATAGCAATATAAATACATCGACACTGATAGAAACAAACAAGCCCAATAACATATAGTATATAGGTATAGCCGCCTATACAGCATACCATATGTACATCTTAATCATAAAGTTAATATACCTATCGGAATATAATATTATATAATAATATAATAATATAATTACATAATAATATAATATTCCGATAGGTGTATTACCTTTATGGTCTTAATACACTCACAGCCAAATTAGAAAGTTGCACTAAAGGTGCGCACCAAAAACGTGACACAATTTCGTTACTTGTTAGTAGGTTTTACCCCTCGGATTTTTCTCATACCAGACGCCTTATTTATATGAAAATCGATTCTTAAGGAGTAAACTCCAATAATAAATAACAAAAAAAGGATATGGGCGAACAGCCCATAGACGGCTTCAATTTTATAATAAAAAAAATTAAAAAAAAAATAAAGAAAAAAAACAATTTTTATTTCACGATTTTAAAGTCACCAAATCATAATTAATTATTACACTTGCATTATAATATAATTTTACTAGCATTATCTATTTGACATGAATCAAGATTACTTGTCAGAATCTTCGTAGTTAATCACCGTTTGTACTTTTGCTGCACAGTACGTTATGTAAGTAACTAATATCAGAACTGATATTAATTTTTTTTGTGTCTGGTGCATCATCATCTGAAAAAGAATAATTAATATTAATTTATGTAATATTTATTTCGATTGAATAAGGTACTTGGTTCTATTTTAATTTATACTATATTAACTCGGAAGAGCTTTCTTTTGTCAAAAGAATTCAATATAGCATTTTGTCAGGCAAAGTTTGAGAAACTGTGAACAGAAAATCAAGGAGCGACCATTTTGAAAATGCAGTAACTTTGTGACAACTTTCCGTAACATTCCCACACAATGTCGACAGTTATCGTAACTTTGTAACTAGTCGTGCCGAGAAAAAATTTCACATAACATAAAAAAAAATGTGGTTTATCGATTGCACGGTTTATTGCTGCTAATAATTAGCTTGCTATTCAATATTCAAGTTTATTATTGCATTACATATAAGATTTTGAGAATACAAAATAAAATTAATAATATAAACCAACAATGTATTTTCGTAGGAATTGTTAAAATAAGATAATTAAGGTGGCGTGTTGGTAAATTTCGAACTATCCCACTAAATACACGATGAATTTAATTTCCCATCAAGGATATAGAAAACCATACTAATGAAAAACAAAATATTTGTTTACTTACCTTGGTGATATGATGGCGGTATCTTATTTTTATTTTTTTACGTCTTTCACTTATGTCAATGTGATGCAACGAATGAACGGATAAATGAACGAATGATTTGTGGAATCTAGTTAACCGTTCATCTGTCAAAGCATTTTCCATTTTCGAAAAGTTTACAATTTCCAATAATTACTCTCACTAAACTGAATATATTATCTAAAGAAATTACCATGAAAGCTATATTATATAATTTTTATATAATTGAATCTTTCATAAATAAGCTATTAGTGGCGCAAATACACATAGTTTTATATTTGAAAACAAAACACTAAATCGGTGGTTAAAGTGTAATAGCTACTTTTGAATAGTTTTAGAGTAAGACGCCCATTTTGGGCGCTTGACAGACGAGAGGATATAATATGGTAACAATATTACGACACGGCGACGTAAATTAGAAACCGAATGTGACTGTGTCGACTTGTCCCCAATTTTAGTTGCAGCGACTTCTCTTTATGAAACGGCGACGCGATTAAGTGTCGAGAACAAATAAGTCTTAGCACAAGGTGTCGAAACCGTTACGTCGAGATCCCAAAAATGGCTATATGGGATCCTATACAACAAAACAAAAAATTTGAAAATCGGTTCACATACAGCGTAATAATCGTTGAACATACATAAAAAAGAAATAATATATCTACAGCCGAACATATAACCTCCTCCTTTTTGGAAGTCGGTTAAAAATCCATACTAATATTAAAATAATAAATAAATAAAAATTGTTTTATTTCTGAATAGATTTAAAAAAAATACTTTCAGAACGTTGATACTACTGGTGCCTACCACCGGTTCGGGAACTAACCCGGCGAGAAGAACCGGCGTAAGAAACTCGCACGGGGTCCCACTTTTTACCAAAAAAGTGAGAAAAAAATTAATCTTTTTAAAATAAAATTTACAAAATTTGTAACTTAAAAAATACAATGTCAATTAATAATTAAATTACATAATTATTGTAAGTCATATAATAATGTAGAAGTAGTTAGTTTATGAAATCATTGACCTTATAATAGGCTTTGGCACACAAACGCTCTTTGACTACTTTCTTAAATTTATTAATGGAAAGATTTTGAACGTTTTCTGGGATTTTATTGAAAAGGCGTATACATTGACCTTTAAAAGATTTACTGACTTTACTAAGTCTGATCACTGGCAAATCTAGCTTGTGCTTATTTCTGATGTTTCTACAATGAATGTCACCTTTGGCTTTAAATTTACATATATTTTTTCTAACATATAATACATTATCCAAAATGTATTGAGAAGCTACTGTCATAATACCAATTTCTTTAAACTTTTCTCTCAAAGATTCAAATGTAGACATTTTGTAAATCGAACGTATAGCTCGCTTCTGCAGCACAAACATAGTATTTATATCGGCAGCGTTTCCCCATAATAGGATACCATATGCCATTCTACTGTGAAAATAGCTAAAATATACTAATCGTGCAGTGTCTTCGTCAGAAATTTCCCTAATCTTTCTGACTGCATATGCTGCAGAACTGAGTCTATCTGCGAGTTTAGCAATATGAGGACCCCACTGTAATTTGCTATCTAGTGTAATACCTAAAAACACAGTAGTGTCCACCAAATTCATTTTCTCATCATTTAATAGTATCTACATTGGTTTGAGCTTGCCGTACATTGGGCAAAGTAAACTTTAAGCATTTAGTTTTAGTAGAATTCAAAAGTAAATTATTAACATTAAACCAATGTACTATTTTTGAAAGAGTACTGTTACTGTCGTCGTAATTAGACTGTTGTCTCTTCACTTTAAAAATAAGTGAAGTGTCATCAGCAAAAAGTACTATTTCATTATCATTGTCCTTAACTAAATAAGGTAGGTCATTTATGTAGATGAGAAAAAGAAATGGGCCCAAAATAGATCCCTGTGGGACACCTAATTCTATTTTGGTTCCATTAGATCTCTTATTATTAATTTCAACCCTTTGAGTCCTATTTTTGAGGTAAGATGTCAAAAGGTTGAGTGCTGAGTCTCTTATGCCATAGTGGTGCAATTTCCTGATTAATGTAGCGTGTTCGACACAGCCGAAGGCCTTAGAGAGGTCACAGAAGACACCTAAGGCATACTGCGATTCCTCCCAAGCTTAAAATATACTACATAGAAGACCTATACCAGCATCCGTTGTGGAACGACCCTTAGTAAAACCGTATTGATTTTCGTGTAATTTATTATTTGAATTAAAATGTACCAATAGCTGTTTTAAAATTATATTTTCAAATATTTTGCTAAGAGTCGGTAAAATAGATATAGGTCTGTAATCTGTCGGATCAGACTTAATTCCCGCTTTAAATAAAAGTATAACCTTGCTGTGCTTCATTAAGTCAGGAAAAACACCATTCTCTATACCTACAGTTATTAAAAATCATTGCTAGATGAGGAGCTATGATGTCAATTATTGATTTAATAATTCTTGTAAACATGCCCCAAAGATCAGTGGTGTTCTTAATGTTTAATAATTTAAAAGTATCGATAATGTCTTTGGAGTCAATCTCTTTAAACTTAAAATTGACATTACATTCCTTTACATTATCTTTGAGTAGTTTTTCAGCAGCTGTAGGTGAGGAGTTCAAGTTTTTCGTAGTTGAGACCGGAATGTCAGCAAAGAACTTTTCAAAGGCCGTCGCAACTTCTAAATCGTTGGTAATTTTTTTATTTTCAAAATACAGTTTAAAGTCCGAGCTACGACAGGTGACGTTTCCAGTCTCACCAGTTATTACCTTCCAAGTAGTTTTAATTTTATTTTTGGAATTTTTAATCTTTTTCTTTATGTACATAGCCTTAGCAGCTTTGCAAACTTTTCTAAACGTTTTAGAATAGTTTTTAACGTATTCTTTAAATGCTACACTATTATTAAAGCATTTTTCTTCATACAGATTATACAATCTTTGCCTGCTTATTTTAATTCCTGCAGTCGCCCATTTAGTAAAATTATTATTATTTTTATTATTGTTTCTAACCGTTAATGTGGTAAACACATTGTTAAATTGGGTTCTTATTATCTTAAATAATTTATTAAAAGCATCTGAGCTATTCGACCCATTAAATAGTTGAATACTTGAACTTAAATTATTTCTAAACTTCTCAATACCTACGTTTATTATTCACAGGAATAAATAAGTACAAGCTTTTCCTCTAAGTTACTATCATACTTTATATTGAAAGAAGCTAACTGTCCACAGTGATCAGAGCTAAGCCTATTTATTATTTCTTTTTTATGCGGTGTAATGTCAGTAAAAATATTATCAATACAAGTGGCCGTTGTATCACATACTCTAGTTGGCTCATAAAATAGATTAAAAAGATTATATGATTTAAACAAAGATGTGAATCTAATAGTGGTGGGAGTTGAGTCTAGTAAATTTATATTAAAGTCACCACAGACTATAACTTTCTTATTAGATGCACATATTTTGGATAGAATTTGTTCCATGACTTGTTCGAAGGAATCATATAATCCTGATGGAGGCCTGTATACGCTCACAATAATAAGATGACTCAACTCTATACAGGCTACCTCAATAATTCGTTCAGTGGAGAGACTAATAATGTCTTTACGTTCCTTGAATTTAATTTTTTTTTCTAATTAATATTAAAGAGCCACCTCTTATGGCCTTTTCTCTACTGAACGAACTGGCAATCTTCTGAAATTCAAAATCAGTCACTGAAATTGAAAATGAGTTCATATTTTTTAAACCAAAGTCCAAACACAAAATATCAATGTCAAATTCCTTTAAAAATAACTCAGTTTCAAGTTCTTTACCTACCATTCCTTGTAGGTTTTGATGCACCAGATTGATTACACAACAATTATTAATACTTAAATCTTTGGAATTTATAAAATTTTTGGTACTAAAACTTAAGTTATTATAACTGCCAGAGACATTCTCTATTGTCTTATTCTCTAATTTAAATGATTGTTTGGAACATGTTCCAATTCGTTAATACTATAGTTAGTATCCTGCTCAATAAAAGCAGTAGTCGTAGAAGCCAAATTCTTGGCTTGTGAAAAAATAAAAATATTATATAGCATACTAGCTACATGTCGCTTACAGAAATTGGATAGTAAATACTTATCCAAGTACATGTTACTTAATTTAAAACTTAAGTTATTTATATCCACAACCTGATATTTTTGTGGTTGTGGGTCATTAATAACTATACAATTTTTATTTACAGCATTAAATAGTAGGCTGTTTAACTTATATCTACTTACATACATTTTCCTCCTTATTAGTTCGTGGCAACATTTTTATGTAAGGAAAAGTAAACAATACCAACTTTTTTATACTTTCAATTTTAAACAAGGACTCTAAAAGTACTGTCATTTGGTATTTGTTTAATTTCCCTCTTCTCCCAACTAGAATAATAAGTGTTGTGTTAGGGCAATATTTTTCAGTTAGTGCCCTTTGTACTATATCCTTATAAGTAGCTCCGGGCATACAAATATTAGAAACTGCCTGTCCTTTGCGAATTCTTCTCAAATAAGTACCTAAGTTCTGCCCTAACTCATCACTAAATAACCTAATATTTGATTGGCTTTCAGTATGTGCCTTCTCAGTGGAACATATATTTGACATATTATTGAGTAAGTTTTGACCAGTTTACTCTTCAATTTTCAGTGCCACTGTTTATTGAGAAACCCATTTAGCCAAACTTACCGGTGGTGAGCCACAGTGGATACCAGCTACGGACCAGATACCAGATAACGCCCTCATTGGGGGCTTTGAAAGGGAGACACTGTACATAATACGTGCACAGCACCGAGGGTCTCTGACACCGGGGAAATTTGTACCATCTGAAGGTGTTGGATACATTGCCTGGGGTGGGGCAGCACATGAGAAAAACGAATTTGAGGTATTTCATTTGATTTATAACATGTTGCAAGAAATTTTTAAATATTATTATAATATATATCAAGATATTCAAGACACAATATAAATACTACTACCAAACTCCAAAACTTTGGTTACCTGTAGGGTCTTGCTGATGGTGCTATCACCACAAGTTTTGGGCAAGCTGCAAGTTTCAAAACTCCAAGGGAGCAATAAAACTTCACGTTATTTGGTGGGAAATGGGGCTTGAGCCTTGAACATTTTTAGTTTAGTTTTTAAGTAACGTGATATAAGTAACGTAAATCTTCGAAATTCGAATTAGCCGAGCGTGATTATATTGGTGGAATATAAAGTGGAATGATATATGAAATTTCGATTATTGATAAACATTCGTCATTGCAGGTTTTGAGCGGCTTCAACTGTATATGGCAGAGTACATGCAAGAACATGATACCCGTTGGAGCGGTGGAGGCCGGATATTCTGAGGACTTTGAGAGAGGCAAGCTGTATGTTGGCCGAGCTGAGTACGAGGGACATCTGATTCCGGGCAAAGTACAGCCGAGTCACAAAGCGTGCTACATAGCGTGCTACATAGCGTATAACGGGCAGAAAATTGCTCGGAATGAGTATGAGATATTAGTGGTGCCATACACCAAAGAACGGAGTACCAGCGACAACTATATGGTGAAAGTGGACATAAGCGAGTTTCATGACAATGAGTTTGATGAGAGTGATTCTGATAATGATTTGATAATGTGACTGTATTCACTGTGTACTTAGTTTATAAAATTTTCATCTGCTGTTTATTAATTATTGTTAGCGATATTTGTAAGTATGAGTTTTTCTAAAATGTAAATATAAAATTAATCTATTTTCTAGTTCTCAAAATTGCTCTTTATTAAATGCCGAGACCCACTGTAGGTAAATAAGTGCTTGGTTTCGGTCCAGATACTATTCCAAGAGTAAAATTGTAGGATCAAATTTTAGGTTACTAGAGATAAACAAACTCAATGACACTGACAAATAATATTGTTATTGATTTGGGACGCGCCAACTGTTAGGCTGGTTTTATCGTTAAGCGTTTCGGCAGCGCCGTTGGAGCGCCACGCGTTCGAAGATGTATGGGGGTAGTAGTTGCGTTTCAGAGTCGCGCGCTTGAGCAGCGCCGTTCGTCCGTACGTTTTCTTCGTCTTGGAACGCGCGCGCTCCAACGGCGCTGCCAAACGCTCTACAATAAAACCAGCCTCAGTTTCATATACTTATTTAGCTGTTGGCCCTCCCATCGATACATAGGCACCGCGGATAGGATTGCCTATGTTGGATAGACATATTGGGACAGAAAAATTAAAGATAGAGAGCTTTTTCTATACCTAGTATGTCAAAACCAGAGATAGATCGAATATTGGGAACGGCCGTTAGAGATTTAGGTTTCATTGTAGACTTCTATCTTTTAAAAAGAGATAGGTACTTCGATATCAATTTCGAGTAAAAAAATATTTTAATTGCATTGATAGATATTTCGCTTCTCAATTTACATCGGCGCGAAATGGAGTAGTAAAGTCGTTTCCAATTCATTCCGCGCCGCGCCGGTGTAAATTGAGCCTAATATGGATTTCTTCCGCTAGTAAAGTAATCAATCTAGTAGGTTCTATATTTTATAAGTTACTAGCTGTTGCCCGCGACTCCGTCCGCGTGGACTTCAGCTAATAGCGCACGGTGGTTCTCGTTTCCATGTAGGCTATAGCCTATATTACTGCGACATTTCCACGGTAGAGTTGCTGACGCGGTAGGCATATTTCAAACCTCAATTTTTACAGACAGACAGACACGTCAAAATTACAATTTTAGCGTTGGGGGTTAAAAACTTGTGTCTAATTCCAACATTTCACAATACTTCTCGAAAAGAAAAACATGGAAGAATTTTTTTCCGAAGAATCCTTAGTCACCTCATAAAGAAACGAATTCGTACTACCGCGATAGTCCGACCTAGGTGACGTTCAGCGCCCTCTATTATGAATTATTGGAACTATCTTCATTTTAACATTACGCTTAGACACCCCTTACAAAGTAGGTAAGTTAAAAAGTAGCCTATATGTCCTTTCTCAGGCTCTAGACTTTCTATGTACTTTCATTACAATCGGTTCAGTAGTTTTGGTGAGAAAGCGAGACAGACAGACTGACAGATATACTTTCGCATTTATAATAATAGTATAAAACTATAAACTCAAACTCAATTTTTTTTATTCAAAATATTTTTTGCAAATATGTATTTTCTGAAAGTCTATATGATGCTTACCACCGGTTCGGGAACTAATAATATATTAATAAGAAATATAGAAAATTATAAATACTTATAATAAGAAATATAGAAGTACTAGCTGTTGCCCGCGTTGAAATTTACGCATTTTCACCCCCTTACAACCCCTTTTTCCAGTTAACACGATAACTGCTGAAATCGCGCCTATTGGGACGAGAGTGCCGCAACGGCTGTGCTAACGATAGCGCCAGGTAGGAACGCAAATTTCATTCCCTACGTGTGCTACGGTCCTACGAGGCGGGTCGGCGGCAGCTAGTACGCAAGTGCGTGCCGACCTACCAGGTAGGGTATGATAAAATAAAATAAAATTTTCACTTAAAGTCACAAATAAAATTATTTCATTTAAGTTATTGTGTTTTGGTTCTTTTGTCACACAATAGAAAGTGTGTACTTGTAACTTGTATCATAATATATTATGTCCATTCATTACAATTTTTTAAACATGTTAATTGTAATGCATGTAGAGTAGATATTAAGATTAATAAAGGCAATAGACTTTCTATTGCCTTGTAAAAAAATTGAATGCAATGTCCGATGAAGATTACTCATCGAACATCACATCCGTCGTAGGCCACACTGTAAATAATTCATCAGATAAAATATATTTACAGTTAGTTCATTATGCAGATTTAAAATAAACGTACAATATATATATACTTTCATCGTCGAAATTCCACTAGTTTGTTTCTAGCGCGGTACAGCGACATCTATGAGAAAAATATTCAACTACGTAATTTAGTATTTGTAACTTGTTGATAACTTCAAGCCCGAAGCGGCCGCGATAACAATACAAATCTATTGTGTCTCGTTTTTTCCACGATCGAGGGAATTATGTCCATTCATTACAATTTTTTAAACATGTTAATTGTAATGCATGTAGAGTAGATAATAAGATTAATAAAGGCAATAGACTTTCTATTGCCTTGTAAAAAATTGAATGCAATGTCCGATGAAGATTACTCGTCGAACATCACATCCGTCGTCGGTAGAGTGATCCCACCCTGTAAATAAATAAATAATCAGCTAAAATATATTTACAGGTAGTTCATTATGCAGATGTAAAATAAACGTACAATATATACTTTCATCGTCGAGATTCCACTAGTTTGTTTCTAGCGCGGTACAGCGACATCTATGAGAAAAATATTCAACTACGTAATTTAGTATTTGTAACTTGTTGATAACTTCAAGCCCGAAGCGGCCGCGATAACAATACAAATCTATTGTGTCTCGTTTTTTCCACGATCGAGGGAATTATGTCCATTCATTACAATTTTTTAAACATGTTAATTGTAATGCATGTAGAGTAGATAATAAGATTAATAAAGGCAATAGACTTTCTATTGCCTTGTAAAAAATTGAATGCAATGTCCGATGAAGATTACTCATCGAACATCACATCCGTCGTCGGTAGAGTGATCCCACCCTGTAAATAAATAAATAATCAGCTAAAATATATTTACAGGTAGTTCATTATGCAGATGTAAAATAAACGTACAATATATACTTTCATCGTCGAGATTCCACTAGTTTGTTTCTAGCGCGGTACAGCGACATCTATGAGAAAAATATTCAACTACGTAATTTAGTATTTGTAACTTGTTGATAACTTCAAGCCCGAAGCGGCCGCGATAACAATACAAATCTATTGTGTCTCGTTTTTTCCACGATCGAGGGAATTATGTCCATTCATTACAATTTTTTAAACATGTTAATTGTAATGCATGTAGAGTAGATATTAAGATTAATAAAGGCAATAGACTTTCTATTGCCTTGTAAAAAATTGAATGCAATGTCCGATGAAGACTTACTCATCGAACATCACATCCGTCGTCGGTACTGCGATCCCACACTGTAAATAAAAGTTGTAAATACAATCAGTTAAAACTTATTTACAGTTAGTTCATTATACAGATTTAAAATAAACGTACATATATATACTTTCATCGTCGAGATTCCACTAGTTTGTTTCTAGCGCGGTACAGCGACATCTATGAGAAAAATATTCAACTACGTAATTTAGTATTTGTAACTTGTATCTTATTCCTTCAAGCCCGAAGCGGCCGCGATAACAATACAAATCTATTGTGTCTCGTTTTTTCCACGATCGAGGGAAATAAATCCATTCATTACAATTTTTTAAACATGTTAATTGTAATGCATGTAGAGTAGATATTAAGATTAATAAAGGCAATAGACTTTCTATTGCCTTGTAAAAAAATTGAATGCAATGTCCGATGAAGACTACTCATCGAACATCACATCCGTTGTCGGCTGCACTGTAAATAATTAATAAGATAATACATATTTACAGTTAGTTCATTATGCAGATTTAAAATAAACGTACATATATATACTTTCATCGTCGAAATTCCACTAGTTTGTTTCTAGCGCGGTACAGCGACATCTATGAGAAAAATATTCAACCACGTAATTTATGCCTTGTGTTGGTCATAACTAGGGTTGCCAGGTGAGTCACGAAAAATACCGGTCCAAGGTCCAAAGTAAGTCCAAACGGTTGTTGTGTTAAAGGCCTGATACACGGTTGACAACGGCGGTTTTCAACTTAAGTTTTCAACCGTGTATCGATGTTTGATATTTCGTTTCGGTTCGGTTCGGTCAGGGTATCAAATAACGTTTATTTTTTCATAACGTTACTGCTTCAAGGGCATAGATGACGTTATGAAAATTTACCCGATATTAGAAAAAAAAACGTTAAAAATTGATATTAATAACGGTTAATATATGTTCTTTGATAACGTTAAAGTCCGTCAAGAAAGTCATGACAGGCGGGAAAATTTTATAAACGTAATCACGCTTAATATGTGTATTTTTTTCTTTGTATTTTCACACAAATCGCGCAAAAAAAGTGGGCTGCGAGTGAGATTTAATACACCGTGCACGATCGCATACCTGATACCAGAAAATAACGTTATATTTACTTTTATTATTATAACGATATTTGTTCGTTTATACATAACGAAAAGATATCGTTATAATAATAACGGTAAATATAACGTTATTTTACTAAATATCGTTAGAAAAATAACGTTATCTGGCTACCATTATGAAAATAACGGTACGTAACGAAATTTTTTCTGTTATTCGATAACGTTATGAAGCCCTGGGTTCGGTTGGCAACTTGTTGGCAACCGTCTAGCCGCTTCTTTACAACCTCGCGAAGGACACTCACAATGCAGCAGCCATAGCAGGCAGACGCATGCGACGACAACGTTCGCAAATTGGCGAGAGAAATTAAGGAACGAGAAGTAGTTACTGAACTTTTCGACCTGTATTAAACCTGCCCTGCCTTTGGGGCTTACATTTTTTATTTTAAGCCCAATCCCAATAATATTAAATGTATTTATGTTAGTCTACTAGTAATAAAATAACAATAAAATAAAATTCGACTCGTACAAAGACTCTTTTTCCGCTAGGCGATTTGACGTACTTTGGTATTACGATTATTAATAATAATTAGTGTTTAACATTCTTGGAGAGAAAAAATATGTGTAGTATGTACCTATTGTATGTATGTATGATAAGCATAATAAAAACAAATTTTAGTCATAATAAAAATTTAACATAATTATATTATAATTAGGTATAGGGCGCCATGAGGTTGTGTGTGAGTTGCGAGCATAGAGACGTCCTATTCACGCAAAATCTATTCGACACTGTGGTTTACAACACGTTGACAACAGTGTGGCTGGCAACGCGCAAACCCGTTCTTGCTGTTAACAACAGGGCTTCATAACGTTATCGAATAACAGAAAAAATATCGTTACGTACCGTTATTTTCATAATGGTAGCCAGATAACGTTATTTTTTAACGATATTTAGTAAAATAACGTTATAATAATAACGGTAAATATAACTATATTTTCTGGTATCAGGTATGCGATCGTGCACGGTGCACCAAATCTCACTCATATTTAAAATGTAATAAGCGTTCTCTGTGAAAATACAAAGAAAAAATACACCTTAAAAGCGTGATTACGTTTAGAAAATTTTCCCGCCTGTCATGACTTTCTTGACGGACTATAACGTTATCAAAGAACATATATTTACCGTTATAAATCCTATATAACGTTATAACATTTACCGTTATTAAATACATTTATAACGTTATTTCTTGTATCGGTTAAATTTTCATAACGTTATCTATGCCCTTGAAGCAATAACGTTATGAAAAAATAACGTTATTTGAAGCCCTGGTTAACAACCGCCGTTGGCAACCGTGTATTAGGTACTTTAGTTTGTATGGAAGGTCGCAAAAATACATTTTTTTATATTATAAAATGCGGTCATTAAATTGTGGTCCTATAACTTACTTAACGAAATAAAGGTAAGGGAGCTTCTGAAAAATTAATATCACCTAAAACTAGGTACCAGTAAAACCAACTTTTCTCAAAATACCGGACATTGTCCTGTCCGGTATGACCGTTTATTTTTTACCGGACAGGCCTCGAAAATACCGGACTGTACGCTTAAATACCGGACATCTGGCAACCCTAGTCATAACAAAGGAGTCGGTCTGCATATTATTTCATGTGATAAAAGTGTTAATAAAAGTGTATAGGTAGTCAACGTTTTATGCAAGATCTTACTAAGAACGGCCAAAGAATACCTCAAACCGTGGATTTAACATTAAATACGTAAGTTTTTAACAAGGTTTTTGTGTTTTGTGTGTCATGTTGGCATTCCTTTCTGTCAATAACGTAAACCCGTTTGACACTGTCAAATTGACAGTGATATTTTGATTTCCCGAGCGGCGAGACAATACGATGTCTGGATTGAATGCAATGGAAATTGGAAATTGTTTCCAAAATCTGGCGGTGGTGGCACGCGCAGGCGTCAGGGCAGCCACGGCAGATCTGCGTTGCCGCCTGCGCCGATTTCTGCCCCGCCCCCTGCGCAGCCGCCGAAGACGCAACGCAAGGTAAATGGACGTCGTTAAACGACCTAATAATAAGTTAACAATATATGCCAGGTCATATTGTTTATCTCCTTGTTACACTTCAGAGTGGGTTTATTTAAATTATACCCATAACTTTATCTTTAACCATAACAAAAAGTCAAAATATGAACTGTCAAATCCCTAGTAAAAGTCCATTATGGACGCCGTATTTGACGAAAACCTTAACTTTAACAATACGATTATATTCTTTATTTTCTTTTCAGCTGCATCGAAACGAGGAGGCGGTCGAGGGTGCAAGCTCGCAAGTTTCTGGCGCGTCTGCATATCCTTTGTCCGCCGACGCCGACCCAAGAAATTATCGTAATGCGTCCACCGCCATCACAACCTATAATGATTGCTAAGAGGCGGGACCGTGGCTGGTAAAAAACTATTGTCACGGTCCCGCCAAATAAATAATAATGAACTTGTAAAGAGTGTTTTTGTTTTCGCCAGGCCTCACATGCGTCTATCGTCACGAAGCTTTGTGCTGCTTGCAGCTATGCGTAAATGTTGCTTATAACAAAATAGTGTCGCGTCGTTAGTGTTGAGTTTGCCTCCCAAACCCCTCTCCTATAGGTTGCTAAAGAAATGAAAGATTGTATGTAATAATACTTTTTAACGCGAAGCTGCGGGCAAAAGCTAGTCTAAAATAGTCGACACTATCGATTTTTATTCGGTACTATCTATTTTAATCGATTCAATAGATACAATCTAATATATCGATACCAATATCAGGAACAATTTGATAGATTAATCGATTATAATCATATAATTTGTTTGTAATTTAGAAACTATTGATCAGATATCAGTGCGTGCGTGTGTGTGTGTGTGTGTGTGTGTGTGTTTGTGTGGTCTGTGTGTATAAGTATGCTTAGATCTACGGAGTTTGATGCAGTTTTTTTTTAACAGACTTCCAAATATGTATATATATTTTATAACCTCCTCCATCATTCCTCATCATCCTCATAATGTATATATATATATATATATATATATATATATATATATATATTATTGTATAGGCCATCGCGTACTAAAGATTCGAGCGCAAGTTCGAGGTCTTGGAAATTTACTCGCAGCTCGTACGTCTAGCAGCACTGCGAGCCGCGAGCCGCAGGCAGTGTTGCCAACACGACTAATACAAAATTTGCTAAACTACTGTTAAAATTTACTGTAATTAATGCTAAAAATTATGCTAACATTTTTCAGTCAAATAAAACGTTTTTTAATTTTAAATCTTTAATAATCAACGAAATCTCAATTTATTTTATGTTTCATCTCTCTTGCTCAGGCCTTTGTTTCTCTATTCCGCTAGGTATAATAAAATTATAATAATTAACAATAATAAAATTATAATACCTACTTATATAAAAAATTTAAAAGCCAGTATACCGTACCTATATTTATGATTACAATTTTCCCTTCGTACTTTATACGGGCTTAGGACCGTCGTAATAAAACTAAAAATAATAATATATTAGACTAAGCGTAACTGTAATAATAAAGCACTTAAATTTACTATTACGGCGTACTTAAAAAATTGGAATCAACATATTTACAAATGATTGGCTAACATGTAAACCGTTGATGTCTTAATACCTTAATAATTAACAATAATAAAATTATAATACCTATATAACAAATTGAAAAGCCAGTGTACCTATATTTATGATTCCAATTTTCCCTTCGTACTTTATACGGGCTTAGGACCGTCGTAATAAAACTAAAAATAATAATATATTAGACTAAGCGTAACTGTAATAATAAAGCACTTAAATTTACTATTACGGCGTACTTAAAAAATTGGAATCAACATATTTACAAATGATTGGCTAACATGTAAACCGTTGATGTCTTAATACTTCAGTCGGAATTTCCAGGAATTGCTATTGTTGTCGCGATCACCAGTGCTCGCGCGGGGCCTGAAAGATTAATACCTTAATAATTAACAATAATAAAATTATAATACCTATATAACACATTGAAAAGCCAGTGTATCTATATTTATGATTCCAATTTTCCCTTCGTACTTTATACGGGCTTAGGACCGTCGTAATAAAACTAAAAACAATAATATATTAGACTGTACGCGTAACTGTAATAATAAAGCACTGAAATTTACTATTAGGTACAGCGTACTTAAAAAATTGGAATCAACATATTTACAAATGATTGGCTAACATGTAAACCGTTGATGTCTTAATACCTTAATAATTAACAATAATAAAATTTAAATCATGCAAAATCAACTAAGAACATTGTAAATTACAGTATTATATATTTCCAGAAGGCTCAATGGCTATACTTACCTATCTCTAAAATCTACATAGTCAAATTTTTGCTTAAAAACATGAAGGTAAATATAATTATACTTAGCTCAATTGCCTTGTATTAAATAAAATATTCAAAAAACCTTAAATACTTGCTACCTTGCTAACTACCACAAAAATCATTATTATAAAATATAATGATATTAATAATTATGAAATTCGGCAAAACAATCGATACAAAGACCTGGTTTATTTGGACAAAGTGGACAAAAGTAACATGTATTTCTACGAATATTTGCTTTGTCAATGCAATTTTTACAACGTCGTCTCATAGTCTTATTTGTGCTATTTTTGGGCAAAGGCGCAATGACATGTATGCGACCACCATCTCGCAACCTAATGGGTCCGCCTCCCGGTGATGGTCGTCGTGACGGAGCAACAATTAAAATTTTACTTATTACTGACAACCTAAAGTCATATAGGGATGTAATTCTACTATCCCTTACGCCAGCTTGCATCTCAGAAGCTTGATATAGTCTAAATGAATTTAACATCATGACTTGCATGACGTGGATCAAAATTTTTTTGTACCACCGCATTGATTTATTATAACAGCTATAATAAGATAACATTTGGTCTTTGTTATCAACGCCTTTCATGTTTTTGTTGTAGGCAACAATAACTTTGGGTTTTGTGGAAGTTATATTCCGTCTATTGGTCGTATTAATCATATCTGCAGTATGTTCCGTAGATATCAATAACACAGGCCTCCTATCTACATATTTCGTCACACATACTCCGGTAGAATTAAATTTTGACACGCAAGACCCTCTCGCCAGTGGCTCATTAACATGCGAAGGATTGCCAGATCGTTTAGCTCGAAGAGTACCCGTCATATAGGTATTCTTATCTAAAAGATTTTGTGCAAGAGCGACGCTTGTGTAATAATTGTCGACGTATAAAGAATAGCCCAAATGGTAATAGTCTGTAAGCATCATATGAACTACTTTATCAACGTGACCTCTTCCACTAAGAAGAGAATCATTAGAACCACAGTACATATGCATTTTCAGACACATACCAGTGGACTCAGTCAAAACATACATTTTAACACCATATTTATGACGTTTCCCTTGAATATACTGGCGGTGTCGAAGACGACCCCGCCATAAAACAACGCTCTCGTCAATAGTCAAATTCCTAGATGGAACAACAATATCACGCATTGTGTTATTAAAATAATCAATGATCGGTTTGGTATAATGATTCGGGTTGGTAATTGGGAGTGGATTATGGTCGGCAATTGGATGATGATTTTGAAATGAAAGGCAACGCAAAATCAGCAAAAATCTATCTCGGCTCATATAGTTTTTAAAACACAATGAAAAAAGTGGATGAGTGCTCCAGTAATCATTAATTCTGTTTAACTTTATCGTACCCATATGGAATAATAAAGCCAAAAAAATTGCCATTTCCTCAACGTTTGTGTTCTTCCATCTATTAATCCTACTACTATTGTGCGTTGACTCCAGTAAAACCCTCAAAGCAAGGGTATTTACACTATTGACTAAAATCGTAATAAAACTGGTGTTAAATAATAAATTAAAAAAATCTATCGGGGACTCAGCTGGTCCGGCGTTGATAACCGGTCTGCTGATAAAAGGGATGTCGCGGAACGTGTTCTGGTCGCTCCATTCCTCTGCGTCCTCAGGCCCGGAGTCCTCCGAAGTGTCCTCACTTTCCGCTGAAGAACTGCCGTCTTCGTCATGATGTTCTATTGGAGCAGAGCCCAATAGGTCACTAAAACAAAAATACAAATTAGGTATTTATATCCTGAAGAAAATGTGAGATAGATATATTTGTTCAACTGTAGTTGATCACAAAGAGTTCATAATATGAATCATTATAATTATTATAATGGTAATGTACGAACAGTGGGTCATAATTGTACACTTATATAATATTGACCTAACCACTAATATTGATATTATTATTGATTATATTATACAGTGTGTTGTGTAAACACCGTTTTCCGTGAAACCATCAAATGAGCCCGTCAAAATGAACAACTTTTACTATGAGAACAATGCTGGGAACTCAAAAAAATCCGTCTTCATACCCATACAAATTGCCTATCGGGCATCATGGGTATGAAGATGGCATTTTTTTGAGGGCTCATTTGATGGCTTCAAGGATAACAGTGTTTACACTAACATCTTGTAGTATACATAGTAGTGGAGTCGCCAGAGGTTTTAACCTCTAAAAATGGTCTCATTTTCTTTTTTACACTATAACTTGCAAAGTTTAGCAAAATAAAATTGTGCTTTTTATTTTTTAGTTACTTAAATAAAAATTAATATTTCACCATATATAAAACCAGTAAAGATAATTTTTTTTTTCTTGTTCCTGTTATATAATGACTCTTATCCGATTTTTTACATTGAAAATTAACCAAAAACAGAATTTTTAAAAAAGAAAATTTGCTGTGCTTAGCTAAATACAACTATAACATTTTTGAAAAGTTTTTAGAGATTAACGCTTGTCGTAACCAAGATAAAAGGGTTTGGAAGGATTTAAGGGTTGTAACAAAAAGTGTGTAACACGTAAGTACTTATTGTGCGTATTAAATTTTTAAAGAAATGATAAGTTTTAAGTAAGTACTTTAAAACGTTTTAATATCCCCAAAAATTTGTAAAATAGACTTATTTTTTTTTCTACATTTGTTGAGAATTTATTTAAGTAAGAGCTAAAATGTTAAATGCATCGACAAATTAAAGGTTTTTTCTAGCCTTTGAAATATATTTAAACTTCCTAATTACAGCCAGAAAAAAGGTTGGGTGCTACAAATCTCACGTACATACTAAAGACGCATGCTGCGAGCTATGTTTTGAAAATGCTTACCTGAATACAAAAAATATCAGTTCTTTACCTAATTTGTATTTTTTTCCTCTAAGTATGTTTTAGCGAATATAGTTAATGAAAAAAATAAATTTAAAATCAATTTTAGTCTGTTAAAACTTAACCAAAAGAAATAAAATACAGTAAAAAGTTATATACATTAACAAATAAAAGGCTTTGTTGAGCCTAAGAAATTTTAAATCTAAATTATATATTTTTTCAACTTATTTTTTTTTGTTTGGAATATAAGTAACGATACAAATCAAAAAAATAATAATATATTTTATTATTTTGCTACACTAAAAGAAAAAAATATGCAGATTTTCTTCAAAATTTTAGTTTATGAGTTTTAGGCGTTGAGTCCAACGTATTATTATATCACTACACGTAAAAAAGCCAACGTAACGTATAAAATTTAAAATAAAATTCAATATACTTACTGAATCTCCTCGATATCTACACCAAATACATCAGCCAGCTGTTGCTGATCGATGGTAGGGCGATCCCAAGTAGACATGGTAGAAGCACTAAACGCTAATAACAATAAAAGCTATCGTGACACGTTTTGCCACGATCGACGAACGTCCGTTTTGTTATGATTCGGATAGCCGACTGATAAACAAGCATTCCATCCCCATCGAACCCAAGCGGCACCCGGGTGACGCATAAAGCTGCGTCCTCATTTGTAGCATCTTCATGTATCAGGAGGCATGTTAGCCGTATCGTTAATCGTATCGCCTACTTATATTATGTAACATTTAAAGTATTTTTTTTAATTATTCCATGTCGTATTTTTAGGGCGCGTCTTGTAAAAAACGCGTCCATACTTATCTATCAATTACTGTATCATGTCGGTGTATCGACTTTGACTTTGTGCGGCCAGGCTTACCATGGACGTATAGATAGACATACATACCACAATGGGCAATGGCAGGTGAAATACTCGAAATAATCGCGTATCAAATGCGTTCACGTCTAAAGTTGTTCTATACGACGCGTATCGACCCTTTTGATGATCGTGAAGAAACCGACACAGGATGGGTCGCAGTGTATCACGTTCATATCGCGAGACAGTATCTTGATGCAGTATCAAAATACGTCCATACCACCGATCGTGAATTCGCGTATATACGAGGTGTATGAAGATACGCTGCTAGTGTCAAAGCCACGGAACGGAGATTGAAACGAGCCAAAATGCTACAAATGTGGACCCAGCTTTACAATTGAAAATCTATTGTGTAAAGCAAAAAAAATCTTTTGTGGGCGCGCTTGGGTGTCATAAATTAAGCACTCGCAAAAATATAATGAATTACGCCCCTCACTTTGCTAGATATTGAACTAGCCAAATAGCAAAACATTTCGGCATCTTTGAAAAGTAATTTCCAGTTGTAAACAATGGCTTGTATTCGGTGTTATTTTGTGGTTTTCGGCAACAGAAAGAAGTGTCGGCATGAGCAAAGCGATTGTTTGTATAGAACAATACCGTGTTTTGGTCACGTTGTGGTTAAATTAACTAACACGTGTTCAGTTTGATTTCTTTGAGTGTATTAAAAATTATCAACCTCATATTATATTTTATGAGTGTGACTTTTACAAACAAATTGTAACACCTCAGACACCTCAGACCAAATAAAAAATTTTTATTTGGTCTGAGCAAAACACGTAGAATTTCCGTGCGTAGAATATACATATAAGTACGCAATGATTTACTTGATACCTCACACGCATGGGTTAGATGAAAAAAAAAATAATGGTTTCAGTTGTACCTATGGGGACCCCTAAAATTTTTAATATTTTTTTCATTTTTGTTTAAAATCTTAATGCGGTTTACAGACTACATCGAATGACAAAGTTTCAATAGAATAGCTCTTATAGCTTCGAAAAAAACTGGCTGTGATGACATGGAGACATGACGAATCTATAAGGGTTCCGTGCAGCAGAAGCACTTGAAATACTCAAAATATTCTTAATTATATTTGATAATTATTAATAATAAAATAATTATTAATAATAAAATAAATATACAAGGGGCTCCCATACAAAAAACACAATTTTTGGCCTATTTTTTCTCTATAACGGTACGGAACCTTTCGTGCGCGAGTCAGACTCGCACTTGGCCGATTTTTGCCATTTGGCTACGGAACTCTAAAAAGGTTAAATGGATCAATTTACTTCGATACATTTCTTGATAGTTTTATTTTTTTATTGGTCTACCAGCGCCAAATAAGAAAAAAATCGATTAGTCGTAGGAGATACAACTCGTTTATTATTCAAACATTTAGATTGTTCTAAAATGCAACTCTTTTTATTGTTTTATTTGATTTAATTTAAAAATTAATGTGTCCCTACCGGGCGGAACTCGCGCACGGCTGTGTTGCGTAGCGCCGATCGCGCCAAGCGTGTCCGGGCGCACACGCCTAGCGCTATCGGATCCGAGATAGACGCCAGTGCGCAGAAGCCGCCAGGTGGGTCAAATTCAGCAAAGCGGGCTTTGTTTGAAAATAGGTTAGCAGTGAAAGTGTTAAAAAGTAGCCTATGTCCTTTCTCAGGCTTTAGACTATCTGTGTACAAAATTTCATTACAATCGGCTTAGTAGTTTTGGCGTGAAAGCGAGACAGACAGACAGACAGAGATACTTTCGCATTTATAATATTAGTATAGATTGGTAGGTTTAAGGTTACGTCACTCATCACTACATAGATGAAGTACTGAGTAGTGAGTTATACATTATCAACGTGTATACTGTATAACGATCGAAAGTATCGAAAACATAATTTAACGTGGTACCACGTCTTAGGGCCTGTATTCACTTTGATTAGTGCGAGTGCAAGTGATTAGTTCAAGAGATTAGTGATTAGTAGAAATCAAAGGACTTGCACTAATCAGTCGCTGTCCACACGTACTTTTACCTGATTACTAATCACCTGCACTAATCACTTGCACTTATTACTAATCAAAGTGAATACGGGGCTTTATAGAAAGACTTATGAGCAAGCGATAGCGCGATGTAGGAGACGCCATCTATTATGAATTTTTGGAACTAACTTAATTTGAAAAAATTTACGCATTTTCACCCCCTTACAACCCCTTTTTCCAGTTAAAAAGTAGCCTATGTCCTTTCTCAGGCTTTAGACTGTGTACAAAATTTCATTACAATCGGTTCAGTAGTTTTGGCGTGAAAGCGAGACAGACAGACAGACAGAGACACTTTCGCATTTATAATATTAGTATAGACTATAGAGTATAGATAGATAGCTGTTACCCACGACTTTGTCTGCGTTCATTTTGACCAAACTTGATTCTTAGACCATATAAAAACGATTATTGTGAGCTAATCTTAAAAGACAGACTATATATTATACTATCTACTAGATATAGGTCATTTAAAGAGGAATAATTCTTCCATACATATTTTGGGTATCTTGGACCGATTTTGCAGGGCTCGCAACGGAGCGGAAATTCTCAAAGATAAATAATTTATCCCGCTTTTTTTCTACATTTTCGTCTGTTTCTTCGCTCCTAAAAATCACAGCGTCGTGATGTTATATAGCATAAAGCCTTCCTCTATAAATGGGCTATCTAACACTGATATAATTTTTGAAATCGGACCAGTAGTTCTTTAGATTAGCGCGTTCAAAAAACAAACAAACAAACTCTTCAGAATTATAATAATATTAGTATAGAATATAAGATACCAATAATTAAACTATAACCAGGTATAAAATTAAAAGTCACTCATGTAAAATAATTTAATAAAATATAACACTTATCACATTAGCGTACACGTTGCGGTGCAATAATATAGTGCCTTTAAGGCACAGCGTGAAAATATACAATTTTCAGTGTTGCAAGCTGTAAAAAATTACGAGAGAAGGATTTCGTATTCGGGGAAGCCGAGCTCCTGGCCGGCAAAGGGGATGTAGCAGACTCCGTGCGACTGCTGGACCTTGCCCGGGGTAACGCTGCCCTCATGTCTCACCCTGCCGATGAAGAGGGGTTCCCCATCCTCGGACTCACCCCCCGGGAAAGCCCCCGGTGGAATGTTGGAGCCGCTAGTTGGCACCCAGTTGTTGGGGCCTCCGACTAGCACCTGAAAATAGACCATGTTATATTAAAACAAAGTAGGTGATTTCAAAGTTTTTACTTTTTTGTAAAATCTGGTAAATAATATGCTGTGTTATGTGGTACTGTGTAGTGTGTGTAGTAACAAAGTGCCTAACCTATTACTCGTTTAAAGGGAAGATATGCATCAAAGTCTACAATAACAATGTCATCTCTCCGTCCTCTTAGTTTTTCACTGGAACTGAGCTAAGCTGCGTTGCGAGGAATGTGATTTTAAAATGTGAAGCAAATGAACGAATTTTATAATCGTTAAAAACACTCCTTACTACGAAGCTCCGGTGGAAATACATGCGTGGTTCAACTTGTGACTAGATCGAGAAGTTTAACGCAATGTCGATCTTCATTCGAGTTTATGCGGGAGCACGGATTACGATAGGTCACACAGAATCAAAATCATCATCGGATCAGGGGCCTTACCACGAAACCGTTTTGAGACTCAACCGAACGAATCAGAATGCCACGTCCTAATCTAACGTCAATTCACGTTTGTTAGATTAGGACGCGACATTCTCGTTCGATTGTTTGAGTCTAAAAACGGTTTCGTGGTAGGCCTCCAGACTCGTAATCGAATCATTTTCGGGGTTAAGGTACTAGGTAGGTAGGTAACTTACCTGGTATCCATTCTTGCCGTGCTCCGCGCCTCCCCATGGGATGTACGCGCAGCCGTGCGAAGAGGCGAGCTTGCCCGGGAGCAGAGCGCCTTCGTGCTGCGCCCTAGCCACATACAGGGGCTCCCCGCCGCAGTCCTGGCCCGCGGCGACGGCGCCGGGCGGCACTTGACCGGAAGTCGCGTCTACCCACAGACTACCACTGACCGCTCCGACGCTCGGATATCCGGGCGGCGAGCTGTACAACGGCGCGGCCAACGGAGCGGATGGAACGGACGGCACTAAAAAAAATTTGAATTTAATTTTGGAATGCTACGTGAGAATTTAAGCAAAAGAATAAGCTAGAGATTTGAAAAAAAGGAAGGCTTATGTGAAGGTAGAGCTTAAAATTTGCTGCCCACAACCTTAACCTCAACAAGTGATCCCTAGTCTACAGAAAATAAAAACACTAAGTATAAAAATAATAATGCATAACTTTAAAAACAAAATTCATGCAATTAACAATGTGGTTATGTAACTAGCCATTGAATGCGTTCCGTTCAAAATTAGCACAATATTGCCACAAATAAGTAATTGTACAGGTCTACCAGATTTTTGATTAAATAATATCCTTGATCATTGGATAAATTTATATACTTGCATGTTTCACACACATAATCAACCGCTATAAGGAAAAAAGAGGATCAAAATGTTTTATTCCAATTACCCCGGTAGGTATAGCTAGAGTCAATTTACTTTCTCACTTTTTGCCATCAGATTCTGGTAGATCTATAGTAATTGTGGTAGTAACAATATAGAGTATAGACTATAGTATCAATATTGCATAAAATATAAATAATAATAGGTATGTAGTGCAATAATCGTGCAAAGCTTAGGCGCTATGAAGAGTGAGACACAGAAAGTCATACAAAATGTACCCAACATACCAAAGTATTTATGTAAACTTCAGGTTTACCATCCAATTTGACTAAATTCCAATACACGCACCTACATTTCAAACATTTATTATGCAATAACAAACATTAGTAACACTGCAATGGGGAGGTAGTTGAAAAAAAATCGAAACTCAACGTCGTTGGCCGTTGCCGGCAAAATGGCGGATGCGCCAGTTGCCTCGGGCGCCCCAGGCGGAGCGGACGCCGAAATGGCTGATGGGGAACGGGGACGGGTCGGACCATTCCATGATCACCTCGCCGGATTTCCCGTCGCGGACCGCCACTCTGCCGCAGCGCCACGTCACGATGAACTTTCTAAATTCGTTGGGATTCATAATGCCGGGAGTCGGGACGGTTACCTACGGAGGTTTATACGGTTATTCCATCGGCCGATATACAAGCGAACGACATTGAACGGTGCCAGGCTAGAAATGCACGCCAAACGCACGAGTGACTCGGTCGGGCATCGTCTAAGCATCGCTCTAAAGGAGAAAACGTTTCACTGCGATGCCGACGCCGATCAATACCTCCTCAGACGACGTGCATTCCTCGGCCGGGCACCGCGCGGTACTACCTTGTCGGGCTTTTGTCTGCAGTGCCTAATGACGGACTGAGTGTTCTCCCAGCCGCCGAGGATGATTTCGTACATGGGGTCTATCTCGGCGGGGCCGGGCGTGAGGCAGACGTGTGCGTTGTGCGGCCCGCGGTATTCAAACTCCAGCGAGCCAGACGCCACGGGCGCGTACGTGTACTCTAATTTGTCCGGAGTGTTAAGCTCCGCTCCATCTGGATAATTTGGAATAATATTTATGCCGTTGGGTACACTTTGTTAAGACTGAGGCGAAGTGAAATTTCAATTATACTGTTAGAGACTAGAAGTGTCACTTCAACTCCGCGCAAGTCACGCTTTGTCACTTAAGAATGAAGCGATACCTTCGATCTTCCAAGTGCCAGTGGCGCCCCAGCCGGTGCAGACGCCGACGAAGCCGATGGGGAAGGGCTCAGGGTCAGACCAGGAGATGAAAGGGATGGCCTCGCCCTCGCGGCCGGCAGACACGATGCCGCCGTCCCACCTCACCCAGAAACCTCTGAACTCCCCGGCGTTGAGGATTCCAGGAGTCTCGATCTCGACCTTGTCGGGCTTGGTCCTGTTCTTCCTGATGACGCTCTTCGTGTTTCCCCATCCTCCGATCATGATCTGTAAACGTGAATGATCAAAATTAACATATTTTTCTGAATACACAACTTATATGACCCAAGGAGCATGTTTGGCAGTTTGGTTTGGTTGTCTGCTTTCTGGAAGATCCTATTTTGTCATCAACCTGTAATCTTAAATGTACAGAGCCTGTCTCGTCAAGGTCAATAAAGTAATCAAGTATCAACATAATATTTAAATGTCAATACAGGGTGGAACCAATTTACTACCCTGTCGTATACTAAGTCCATTACGAGCAATATAATTTGACCTTTGCTCGTAGCTGACTCACACTAGCGCGCTATATAAGACGCATTTTCAAGGTAAGCCCGAATTTTGTGATCGTGGGCGTTAATAGATTTGGACTTAATTGGGGCTAAATGTCTAGAATCTACCTACAAATTAATTATTAGCATAGTCTGAGTTCATCTGTACTAAACTGGGTTATTGCTAAAATGCTGTATTAGAATTTAGAGTATCAGAATTTCCTTCTCTTACGAGAAAAAGTGCGAAGAACGAGCGATTACATGACATAAACACCCATCTCCATGGGCATGGCAACCCCACCCCCCACCCCCCCACCCCCCGCTGAAATCCTGGATACAGACCGTCTATTATGAACCAAGATGGTCGGTCTGGTATATAGAAAGAAAAAATCATATCTAAAATTAGCAGGCTGCAGGTCGATGTCTGTCAGTGCGAATATCGACGTAAAGAACATTAAAATAACATTCATATCAGCGCGCCTTGTACAGTGGCGGTTACGAAGCTTGCCGCGTCCTTGTCCCTTGATAGGGCGAAATAGGAGAAAATTATACATTTTATGTTATTAATGACCGAATGATTTATTAAAAAAACCGGCCAAGTGCGTGTCGGGCCACGCGCAATATAGGGTTCCATAGTACCGCTAGTTTTTGACAATTTTTTTAATGGTCAATGAACGTACATTTATAGCGTCTTTTACACTACTAACAACATCATCTCAGTTACATTCAAAGGAATTTGAACGAAACGTTCCTTTATACTTCGCCGAATACATTTTTTTTAGTTGATCGGCTATTACTCAATAACGTCTTATGGAGTCTTCTTAGCCGTGATAGTTTTCCTTTTAAATTCAGCATATTTCCTACTCCCGTGAATTTTTTCACATTTCCAGAATCAACCGTTTAGCTGGTAGAAGGGGGGACACTGGACTCAAACGATTTTTTCCACTTTAAAACTTAATATTTCACAAACAGATCCCTAAATCGGAAAATGATCTATGAATACTCGCAATATTTTTAAAAAACCTATTCAACGACACCCCACACGATGGGGTGGGCACGAAAAAAAATATTCATCCCCGCTTGATGTGTAGGGGAGATACTTACCATAAAAATATATTTTTTTACGATTTAATGTACCATTTTGTTGTCATCATTAATATTATGTGTATTCATGCCAAATTACAGCTTTGTAGGTCTTATAGTCTCTGAGTAAAACCGCGGACAGACAGACATATAGACGGACAGACGGACGGACAGACCGAAACTATAAGGGTTCCTTGTTGACTACGGAACCCTAAAAACTATTCGGTTATTACTTATTTCCTTAGAAATAATTTTTCAATATTATGTTCGGTTATTTTTTTACTTTGTTCCTTTTTTAATTGTACATTAATTTTAGTGTAAGAGAATTCCACATAATTTCTTCAGACTGAAAGCTTAAAAATCAGTATTTTCGAACTGGCCTGGCCTTAACAGATATTTTGTTTCCAACACGTAATTTTACGCAGAGTACCACGTTTTGAATTCCCACTTTTCAGGAAAGTTGAGCCTGCTGCCCCCCTTGCCCCCCAAGTAATGACCTAATAAGATACTGCGCTGTGAGCTGTCTAAAAACAAGAGGTTTTAAACAAAGTGCTATTAGATAGGTATACGTGGTATTGATAGAACCGCGACGCATACCATTCCCATCATTTCGCACATACCAAGGCCGATCCTATTTATAAGTGCTTCCAGGAATGTATGCTGCTAAGCGGCTATGTACACTCTCTAAGTACTTTCTATGTACCTACTCGTAGGTAACTAACTGTAGTGTCTGGAAAGTGGAAACTATAATATTTTCCTTATTTTGCCAATCCTTCGCGGTCCATTCTTTATAGTATAATAATGGTAATATGGTAAAATAATATTAATAGTAACATAATATTAACTTGGTTGCAATTTATTCGAAGAAGCAATTAGCTGTTTCAAAATGAAGTGTCCCACTGCCCCAGCTCACTCTTTTATCAACAGTTTATGTTTAATGATTTTGTTTTTTGTAGTTTATACAAAAATATAATATAAAGAGTTCACAAAAGGGACACATACCTCATACATGGGGACGGAAGCCTGCGGTCCCATGGTGAGCGCGACGTGCGCATCGTTGGCAGCGCGCACCTTGAACTGCACCGAGCCACTGGGAATCGGGAAGAACTGGTACTCCAGTTTATCTTCCGTCGCGATGTCTGAAATAAAAATATTTCTTTTTATATTTCTATTTTCAAATTTGGTCCATCAGACAAGATTGGCTTTTACCTCCACAATCGTCAATCGTCTAAAAACACAGCAACGAAATAGAATAGAAAACCGACACTTGGCTTTTAAGACGATTTCTACTAAAATCTAGACTCTATAAGGTGTATAACTAGACATTTTATTGATATAAGTTGTGGTAATTGGTAAAGTTGTTTCGCATCCTTTTGAGTTTTTTATAATATTTTGCATCGTAATTCGTATGTTACCCGAACAGCTCTCTACATAGAGCGCGCTTTACGTAATCTATAGTACTACCGTCTACCTATAACCTACTTGCGTAGTCCGTAGTTGCGTACTACGCACTTTTGGGTTCCTTCATCAGTTTCATGAGCATCTAATTTCTCTCTAGCTGCTGCCTACTATGGATCTCTGAATTATAACAACATTCAAAATTAAAAGCAACAAATTAATCAGCTTAGCTGCTGTAAAAATATTTTTAATAATATTCAACCCACGGTCACTCATAACTGTATTTTTATACAGTAATGAAATCAAAACGTCTAGGTTTCAAAGTGTCCTGCCTATAAATAAAATGGGAAGTACGTTTTAAGCGTACGAGTCGGGAATTTTTAATTCAAGAATTTCGACGTGAGGAAAAATTTGCTGTAGCTGACAATACTACAAGACTACGCATATTATATTATGTCACATAATAATATAGCTGTTATCATTGTAATTTAGAACAATAATCGGCCAAGTGCGAGTCGGACTCGCGCACGAAGGGTTCCGTACCGTTATAGAGCAAAAATTGGCCAAAAATTGTGTTTTTTGTATGGGAGCCCCCCTTAAATTTTTATTTTATTTAAATACAATTATGAATTAATAAATAACACATACATTTAAGGCCTTTATGAAAATTTCAAGTGCCTACCTGTTGCCATTATTGATATCGAGTAAAAAAGGCTAAAAAAAATATGTTGTATGAGAGCCCCCCTTAAATATTAATTTTATTTTATTTTTAGTATTTGTTGTTATAGCGGCAACAGATATACACAATCTGTGAAAATTTCAGAAGTCTAGCTATAGCGGTTCTTGAGATACAGCCTGGCGACAGACAGACAAACAGACAGACAGACAGATACATAGACAGACAGACAGATAGACAGACAGACAGACAGACGGACAGACAACGAAGTCTTAGTAATAGGGTTCCGTTTTTACCCTTTGGGTACGGAACCCTAAAAAGCACTCATGTCCCTAGTAGATACCTATTCCGTAGAATAATTTGTTTTTCATTATCAGATCTAGAGGCTCTAGACTTCTAGAGTCTAGAGTAGTGGTCCCCAACCTTTTCTTTCATGCGGGCCACAAACATTTTTTGGTCTTGGTATCGCGGGCCGCAACAAAAAATTTTAGGGTTAAAAAATAACGTTCTTTAAAAAAAAACGGTTTAAAAGCGAAAAAAATCACGACTTTCACGACGACTTTACATTATTTTGCCGGTGGGCGTGAATTTGAAAATGGTTTAACATCGCACTGGCCACAACTAAAGTCCCTGCGCGGCGCGGCGGGCCGCATGCGGTCCACGGGCCGCGGGTTGGGAATAGCGGGTCTAGAGCGTATCACTATCATCTTTATAATTAGTAGAGACCGGATTATATGCAACTTAAAAAGCTTGTATATTGTAAATATGCATGAAAAATGCTTGAAATATGCACGAAAATTTGCAGAATATGCAAAATAAAATGACAATATGCAAATTCAAAATCTGCATACAATTAGTAAATTCTTTTTTGATAAGCGATAATAGACCGTACACTGTAGTCTGTACAGTAACATTATAATGTGATATTAAATATATTTAAAATTTTTGTAAAGGTAAGCAACAAAATATTTTTCTAAATTTTCAGTGGTAAGATTGTGTCTACGATCATTTAGAATACTGAGCACTGAGAATACTGAGAAACTGAGCAGAATTTGAGCTTGGATGCTATGTTACCACTTACCACTTACAACTTCTGGCAAAAGTTCTGCCGTTTAATTTGTAGAACTTATACTCGGCGATATATAATATTATAGCGAACGCGACTTCTTTCTGTCTCTTTCATTTTATTACCGTAACTGTCAAAACAAAAGATGCGCACGGCTACAGACTGTATTCAAAATGCAGTAAAAAGTCACAACTATTACTCAATAGCCCTTATGTTTTGTAACTGTAATTGTTATTAAATTTGGTCGCATTTCGGAACGCAGGATTAGTGAAAAACGTTGTAAATGTACCCATAATATGCATCATAACTAGATCTTAGGTAAAATATGCTATTACTGCTGAGAATGGCTAAAATATGCAAATGCATATGCAAATATGCAAATGCATATAATCCGGTCTCTAATAATTAGTAACTAAACAAACCCGCGCGGTATATTTGAAGCATGGGAGGACTCGCAGGATGCCCTAGGGGTTTTTTGCGACCTCTCCAAGGCTTTTGACTGTGTTGAGCATGCTACATTAATCAGGAAATTGCACCACTATGGCATTAGGGACTCAGCACTCAACCTTTTGACATCTTACCTCAAAAATAGAACTCAAAGGGTTGACATTAATAGTAAAAGGTCCAATGGGACCAAAATAGAATTAGGCGTCCCACAGGGATCCATTTTAGGTCCATTCCTTTTTCTCATCTACATAAACGACTTACCTTATCTTGTTAAGGATAATGATAATGAGATAGTACTTTTTGCTGATGACACTTCACTTATTTTTAAAGTGAAGCGACAACAGTCATATTATGACGAGGTAAATAGTGCTCTCTCAAAAATAGTACATTGGTTTAACGTTAATAACTTACTTCTAAATTCTAAGAAAACTAAATGTTTAAAATTTACTTTGCCCAATGTTAGGCAAGTTAAAACCAATATACTATTAAATGATGAGAAGATGGATTTGGTGGACACCACTGTATTCTTAGGCATTACACTAGATAGTAAACTACAGTGGGGTCCTCATATTGCTAATCTTGCAGATAGGCTCAGTTCTGCAGCATACGCAGTCAGAAAAATACGGGAAATTGCTGACGAAGACACAGCAAGACTAGTTTATTTCAATTATTTTCATAGTAGAATGTCGTATGGCATCCTCTTATGGGGAAACGCTGCCGACATTAATACGATTTTTGTGCTGCAGAAGCGAGCTATACGTTCAATTTATAAAATGTCAGCTTTTGAATCTCTGAGAGAAAAGTTTAAAGAAATTGGTATTCTAACTGTTGCTTCTCAATACATTTTGGATAATGTTTTATATGTTAAAAAGAATCTTAGTAAATTTACAACCAAAAGTGACAGTCACGGAAGAAACACTAGAAATAAGTATAAACTAGAAATACCGGTGATCAGACTTAGTAAAGTTAGTAAATCTTTTAAAGGTCAATGTGTACGCCTTTACGATAAAATCCCAGAAAACGTTCAGAATCTTTCCATTAATAAATTTAAAAAAGTAGTCAAAGAACGTTTGTGTGCCAAAGCCTATTATAAGGTCAATGATTTCATAAACGACGGCACATCTTGGGAGTAGGATGGCTGCTTGCAAGGCTACTTCTACATTATTTTATGACTTACATTTATGTATGTATGTTGACATTGTATAATTTTAAGTTACAGCATTGTAAACTTTATTTTAAAAGATTAATTTTTTTCTCACTTTTTTTGATAAATAAAGTGGGCCCCCTGCGAGTTTCTTACGCCGGTTCTTCTCGCCGGGTTAGTTCCCGAACCGGTGGTAGGCATCATGTAGACTTTCAGAAAATATTTGCAAAAATTTATTCTGAATAAAAAAATTTGAGTTTGAGTTTGAGTTTGAGCGGTGGTCGATGTGATGTAACCCACGTTTTTACATTTTTTACTAAGTATATTAATATTTTTTTACATTTTTTAAAATAAAAACAAAATAAAAACCAAAGTTGCGACGTTATATTATATAAGTATATAATTAATTCTAATATTTATCATAATAATTAGAAAGCAGTTCTTCAGTGAGTTTACTTATCAGAACGGTACTTACAAGTTATAATGTTGCTTTCTGATTTATAGTTTTGTTTACAAAAAAGGCAAAGTTGTTTATGTTTAGGTATATAATCAAATAGGTATAGATTATCGGATCTTTTCTATAAACAGAATTGCCGTAAGAAAAGAAGTTAAGCAAAAATGTTTTATTATAGGTACTTAAGTACATATTTCAGATTAGCTGTAGTTACAGACTTATATTATATTTTTTGTTATTTTATTTATTTATTATTTATATTATTATAAATCTACAGATCAATCGTCTCATTTCGTTTCGGTGTGAATTAAATTAACAAAATATTGCAGTTAGAAATCAGTGTAGCATACAAATAGGTTGCTTTACATTCTGCTTGAGTTAAGTATGTGCGGACTGCGGTCACATAGGCTACCTTATACGTTATCTATTGCGACAAAATATGCACGTGCATCTAATATGAAGCTGTACTAACGATAAAATTTTCGCAACAAATAATCACTTAACTAAGTATTATGATTGAGAGTTGAGTCTGAGTTCTGACCTTGCTGAAATGTTTGGTATCAAATCCAAGATTTTTGGGTTTACAACAAAATTAGCAACAAGTCTTTGCCCATTATTGTGGCTAGATAATATAGCTGTTTGGCTAAGCAAAGCCGGATTTTCTTCTTTTTTGTTTGTTTTCTATAATATTTCTATTGAGCTCCTTTATTGCATATAAAACATAATATGATTTCTCGCCTAAACAATACCACAGAATACATAATTAGTAATTTTCACAATACTTAAGACAACAGAAATTAAATGAGTGGCCTGTGGCATACCTGACCTAGGTCATAACTCATAAAGTTTTGTCCTGTTAGTCCTAACTGCTATATAAATAAATTGTATACAAAACATGAGATGCGCAATTATATTATAGTGTTTTTAATTTATAATCACCAGCGAAGGTGATAAATCTTAGTGATAAGAGAATGTCACGTTTCTTCTAATGTTCACATAAATAGACGGTTTCTCGGGAAGTAAATGATTTTGTGATATAACGATATTTCAACACGTGCCTTAAACTTGAACTACGATCAACACTGTTAGGGGTGTGTCACAAGTCACAACTTACATTCACAAGGTAATAATGTAATTTTTATCTACTTGCCATACGTTCAATCTGAACGTGTAGTACCCATACCTTGGGAAATAATGGTTATAAAAAAGATAATTATTGTCATTAACCATTATTATTTAATCATCTCCTATAATATGATGTCATTTAACAAAGATCATTCATGCTTATGTTAATACGTAGGCGAATCATCTTGGATCATTCGTCATTTTGTCTCATTTTACTCACAGCTTACTCACAGCTTGTCACTATTTAGTAAACAATAAAATAGTCGCGTGGTCGCTAATGATTAATGAATCTGATGTTAAAGCGACCTTAATACCTATTTAAATAAATAAAAAAAACAGCTGGGTGAAAAAATACACAATATAGTTGTACGTAGTAATTATAAAGGTAGTAGGAATGGACAGCTTTATAATCATTTTTTAGGGTTCCGTACCCAAAGGGTAAAAACGGGACCCTATTACTGAGACTTCGATGTCTGTCCGTCTGTCCGTCTGTCTCCAGGCTGTAACTCAAGAACCGTAATAGCTAGAGAGTTGAAATTTTCACAGATTATGTATATCTGTTGCCGCTATAACAAACAAATACTAAAAACAAAACAAAAATAATATTTAAGGGGGGCTCCCACATAGGCGTACCGAGGGGGAGGTAAAATAAATGTCAATTTTCCTGGAAAGTAGAAATTCAAAACGTGTTATCTACTCTGCGTAAAATGAGGTGTTGGAAACAAAATATCTTTTAAGGCCAGGCCAGTTCGAAAAGACTGATTTTTAAGTTTCCAGTCTGAAGAAATTATGTGGAATTCTCTTACACCAAAATTAATGTAGACTCAAAAAGGAACAAAGTAAAAAAAAACAACCGAACATAATATTGAAACATGGCATGGTAATTCTGTAAAAAATCTTGAATATCACCATAAAAATACACTTCAATTTCGAACATCTCGTAATAATTTTTCAATTCAAAAAAATTTCAATGACATGACTTTTTTTCCAAAAAGGATAGCTTTTTGATAGTTTTTTTAAATAAATGATTCGGTTATGAATAAAATATACTGTATAATTTAGTTCCTCCTATATCGCCCTATTAAGGACGCGCCATCTTGGTTCCCCCCTACCATGAGCTCTTATAGCAGTATTACTTTATTTAATATTACTTTCAAATTTCGCACAAACAAAAAACATAGCTATGTTTATATAAATAGAGATCATGTTTGTTTATGCGAAATTCAAAAGTAATATTAAAGTAATACTGCTATAAGAGCTCATGGTACAGCTGTTGGGGGTTGCAGCTCAAATTAATGTTTAAGGGGGGCTCCCATACAACAAACGTGATTTTGGGCCGGGACACAAAAACACGGCACGAGCCACGACGTCGTACCGTAGAAACTAATCTTGAATTTCTACATGAGTTTCTACGGCACGACGTCGCACGACGCCGTATCGTGGGTTTTTTACGACGCGCGTCCGCACGGCGCCGTACGACGTCGTGCCATGTTTTTGTGTCCCGGCCCTTTTTCGGCCTTTTTCGCTCTATATCAATAATGACAAGAGCTACGTAGGCACTTGAATTTTTCACACATTCTTTTGTTATATGTGTACTTTAATATTTAATAATAATATTAAAATAAAGTAAAAATTTAAGGGGGGCTCCCATACAAAAAACACAATTTTTAACCTATTTTTGCTTTGTATCGGTACGGAACCCTTCGTGTGCGAGTCCGACTCGCACTTGGCCAATTTTTTCCTTTTTAAAGTTACTAAAACAATTATTATAAATATAGATACATTATTTTACAAGGCAAAATAATGTGTTCTATTTACCTATTGCTTTTCCTTGGAAAATGAAAGCAATTTATCTAATAGAAAAGTGACTCAAGTCATAAATTACTCAAAATTTATTTTTTCAATTTTTAATGTGCATTTTAAAATAACATTATTATTATCTACCTATAAACAAGTACACAGAATAAACTGAGCCTTTATTACTGACACAATATGGGTTCTAAATTCTAATAGTCAATTATACCATTAGAAATACTAGAATTATTAGATTCTATTACAGCAATAGCCACTAGTCAGATACAATCGTAGGACGAGCGACAATCAATTGTGATCAACAATTTATTGCTGGTGATCTCATGACTAACCAGTAGCCTACCTACCTAGTTTTAGTAACAACTTTGTCACAGAATTATCTATTTAGGGTGCTGACGTAACTTAAGACCTTTATAGCTAAATAGAAGTCACGTATTATAAAGAAAAAACATCTTTTATATCCTTATGTTTTATAGCCAAAAGTTATTAATGGGATATTACTATTGATTTTAACTAAGACGCCGCTCAGCCGCAAAAGAACTCCTTATTCTTGGCCTTGTGCCAAATTAATGCCGGTAACCTATTTTGTTTGACTGTTCGGATAAAAAAATGGTATTTAAATAGACTTATTGGATAAACACATTCATTCGCTGTGACCGTCAAATACCGCACCCTAACTTTAGTTAAAAACTTAACAACTTAGTAAAAAAAATATCGTATCTCCTTCAAATTTCTCCTTTTTTTCAAAATAGTTCACGGGGTCAAACTATGAGATAAAAATAATATTATGATAAGAAACTTACCCAAAATATTAGCCATGGTTTGTTGTTGCTTCTAAAAACGATCCACAATACGTTAGACCGACGAGCGATCTGTTTTCCAACTGAATAAGACCGAGCCTCGAAGCCGCGCTACACTGCATCTCATGGACACGACGCGCGACGTAACCGGCGATGATGTCACTCCGCTGTTTGAACCTGAATTAATAATAAAAATAAAGGAAAACAACACAAGAATTCTTAAACTTAAAGCTGCAAAAATAAAATAAACGGCATTTGCTAGCGATTCTGATTGGTAGATAAGAAAAAATACTAATGATTACGTTTTATTTTAAGAAAAAAATATAATCTTAGATGTAGGTATTTGATTTCAAAGTAGTACTTACTTAAATGCTTATTTTTGTGTTGTAAGAATACAAATTGTAATTTGTAACACAGGTTTATTTACAGTTTAATAAGAGTATAATATGTCATACTTACCTACATAGGTACATTATGTAAGTTGCTCTGCGGTCTGCCTATTCCTCCTGTGAATCCTATTCTTATTGGGAACGGTATTCTAAGTTCTAACTAGATTTTAGCTTTCCATCATAGTTAATTTCTTACTTGTATATTATTATAGAAATTTTAGACTAGTACCTATGTACTACTTATGTATAATTTTAGTATGCTATGCTTCGTGACATCGTTTTAGAGAGATAATATCACCTAGAATTGTTTAAAATAATTAAGTGGTACCTATAAAAATAAACAAAGTAGTTAAGCGCTCAATAGTTAACTAAGTATGTGAAATATAGCTAGTATTTTGTAATGCCGTCCGAATCTTGTAAAGTTTCTCAAATATAATCTATACTAATATTATAAAGCGGAAGAGTTGGTTAGTTTGTTTGTTTGTTTGTTTGAACGCGCTAATCTCAGGAACTACTGGTCCGATTTGAAAAATTCTTTCAGTGTTAGATTGTTCATTTATCGACGAAGGCTATAGGCTATATTTTATCACGCTAAGACTAATACGAGCGAAGAAATAGAGGAAAATGTGGAAAAACGGGGGAATTTATTTGAAAGGGCTTATTTGAACGCGCTAATCTCAGGAACTACTAGTCCGATTAGAAAAATTTTTTCAGTGTTAGATTGTCCATTTATCGAGAAAGGCTACGGGCTATATTTTATTACGCTAAAACTAATAGGAGCGAAGGAATAGAGGAAAATGGGGAAAAAACGGGGGAAATTATTTGAAAGGGCTTATTTGAACGCGCTAATCTCAGGAACTACTGGTCCGATTTGAAAAATTCTTTCAGTGTTAAATAGCCCATTTATCGAGGAAGGTTATAGGCTATATTTTATTACGCTAAGACTAACAGGAGCGAAGAAATAGAGGAAAATGTGGAAAAAACGGGGGAAATTATTTGAAAGGGCTTATCTTACGAACTACTAGAGCAATTTTTCTGTTATTGGGGTCAGATAGGAAGTAGAGCACGTGAAGGATCACAGGCTATTTTTTGTGGACTAATTTGTCTGTGAAATATCTAATTTACGCGAGCGAAGCCGCGTGGAACGTATATTAATAATAAAAATGAATCCATATACTTCCCTTGGTTACGACATCACGCGTAAGCAGCTGGACCGATTTGACAAAAAATGTACGGTTCTCGCACAATAAACTTTCATGCTTTTCGCCTAAACTATTCAATCTATTTTGCTGAAATTTGGTATAGATATACTTTGAGTCCAGGGAAAGAACATAGGATATATTTTGTCGCGGAAAAATGTACGGTTCCCACAAAATGTACTTTTGTGATCTGTGCGTAAACTATTCAATCGATGTACGGGAACAACTATAAACTGAAGTCCACGCGGACGAAGTCGCGGGCAACAGCTAGTATCATTATAAATTTTTATATTTGCAATTACAAATAAGTATTACGATTACCCTATGTATTTACTGCGTTATTACTTCTTAAACGAGTTTACATTATACGATATTGTTATACTTGTACATATACATTAAATAAATAGCTAAATGTTCTAACAGAGCGTGACCTCCACATCGCGGCTGAATCGATGAAGGTCAATGTTAGCTATGGATACTTCATACTACGTATATCTTGTAAGGACTCCGAGTGATCATTGTGCGTCTTTGGCTACGCGATTTGGGTTCATTAATATCTTAAGGTGACGCCGCGTTAAAGTAAGAAACCGTGTTGGATATGTTTTAGATTGCTTGTTTTATATGAGAGGCCGGGCCGGCCTCTCATAGAAAACAAGCAATGGAACAGCAAAAAATGGAAAGGGCGTAAGTGACAAAATGGTTTTTGTCGCGTAATTTAAAAACCATAAATACATTTCATATAAGCTATGCACATATTAAAGTGTATGCTTCAACCAATTTATGCACAAATTTTGGAACCTTAAATCACTCTCCTCTCTAGGAAAAATAGGAATCCCTTTTTTTACAGAGGTCTTTTCGATTGATAATTCTGTGTTATAAAAGTTGTCCAAACGTGTTATGCTATGGGTAATTCAAAGACAAAGACATGATGAATACTGACAATGAACTTTAGTTTCTTAGCTTTAGTCATTGCTGAGAAAAATCGGCATCGCTACAGCCAAATTATCAAGGCGTCGCCTTAAGCTTAAACGTCTAGTCTTGAATCTTGATTCATTTCAAAAAATTCTCGTCTTTGAAATTACTTTTTAAAACCATCAGAATTCAGGACCATAGGTGATCGTGTTCATACTTGATACCTATAATTATTATGATTAATTATTGCGACGTTTTATATATTTTGTGTTCTCATCTTAGTTTACTGATCAATATACCGTTTTATAGCAACAGGCATGTAATGAATCTACCTACTTCTCCACATTTAAAGTTTAAACAAAAAAAAAAAAAAAGATAAAAGAGAATTCAACTGATAACTACGGAGACTAGAGAGAAGTGATATTGAGGACCCCTAAAATGCATTTGACGCAAATTATCTCTATGATGATTAGCTATAAATAAACTACCAATTGGTTAGCATTTTGAGATGTTAATTGATCAATTAGTCAAAAATTTTATAAATATTTCATCACGATCGGTATTTTGTCGCTTATTTTATTTTAGCAATAAACGTCAATTAGTTTTTTTAAAAACCCGGAGTTATATTTAACTGCATCAGGAATATTTTTCCTAAATTTTTAAATAAATAAAATACCAAACGTAAACTAAGCAAAAAAATGCAAAAAAAATCTTACTTCACTTTACCTGCTGCCGTGCTGCGATTAAAATTAGTATAAAAAATAATTAATTGCAATAAAACTATTTCTGACTATGCATATCTCATAAGTACATAGAAAACGAATATATTATAATATATTATAAGAATATCAAACATAATACTATGTATTCGAATGATAATAAAAACATAAACAGCTTTCGATTAGCGCAAGTCAAGGCCCAACAGACCTTAGAATACAGAACAAAGTAGGTAAAGAGTAAAGACGTATAAATTCATACTAAGGTGACCATGAGCGAGGGGTGGGCGGGCAGGGGGGCAGCTGCCCGGTGCCCCCCCAGGAAGGTAAAATAAACGTAAATTTTCCTGGAAAGTGGGAATTCAAAACGTGTTATCTACTCTGCGTAAAATGAAGTGTTGGAAACAAAATATCCTTTAAGGCCAGGCCAGTTCGAAAAGACTGATTTTTAAGCTTCGTACATTTTCCAGTATGAAGAAAATATGTGTGGGTGCTAGACCATGCTGCCACGCCCTAGCTGAAATCCTGGGTATGCCCATAGTACTTAATATTATTATAAATGCCAAAGTGTGTCTGTCTACGCCGGATAAAAAGGGGCGCTGAAGGCAAACAAAAGGGGCGCCAAATTTTTTTGCACTATTAGCACCCTGTGGGCGCTGGTAGAGCTAAAACCGGCACTGCATCTTCACCGGGTGAAGAGTGAAGACAGTGCCGGTTTTAGTTCTACCAGCAAAACCGCCGCCGTATCACGTATTTTGCGAGAGCAATAGATAGCAATTATGCGCGATAATTGCTCCAAGCTCGCAATTTCGTATCACGTAACAGCCAAAACAATACGATTGCAATCGATCGCTTACATGACACCATTGTTTTTGACAACCAGCAATCGATCGCGCGATTATAGCTAGTGGATTGTTGATCGCTATTTTTAGCCCTGCCGGTTCAGTGGCTTGGGGGTGAAGTTTACCCCCAAGCTGAACCGATTTTGCTGAAAGGTATTTTGCTGAAAGGACACAGACATAGATCAAGATAGATACCGCATGTCGCTCCATTTGTATGAAAACGAGGTCACTTTTTTCCTACCTACTGTGACGTACCGATGATAAGAAACGTGTCCATTATCGAGGCCAACATTTCTAGTTATTTGAATTTCTACAGCTTAATATGGCACTTTTAGGCATTTAGGCATTTTTAAAATTCCGATTGACGTCCGATTCTGATAGCAGACTAAAAAACATACTTTCAAAAGACGAGCATTGCTCGTCGTTTGGGAACGCGATATGGCACGCGAAGTACATACACATGCGGTATCTATACATATAATAGGTATGGAGATAGTTTTGAGTCCTGGAAAAGGACTTAGGATGTTAAATATTATGATACGGCAGGTATTATAATATTCAACTACAAATTATAATAGTTACACTGAGAATGTCAGGATTACTTATATTGCAGATGAGCGATTACATTATCGCGGGTGCGCCCGCGATAATGTAATGGAATCGCTCATCTGACAGTTTTCCTACAGGCAAAATGAAGCATTAATATATCCCTTGAAGGGATGAAATATTTTAACTAGTTTAACAATGATTTATAAATGAAAACCTTCATCAAATGTATGAAGGGCCACAAAACGGGTCTGAAGTACCATCGCGGGTGCAACCAATTTGACCCTCCATTAAGAACTGTGATGAGTTCATAATATTATGTGAATACTGGTTTTTGCGAAACTTTTACAAAATATCTTGCCTATAATAATAAGTAAGTATTTCAAAATAGCATAAAACAAAGAAACTATGTAACTAGATAGAAATATAGTAATAACTAATAACTATAAGTACTAGAAATTATTAACCATTTCTACGATCGCGGGTGCAATATCAAAATTCTCAAATCTCTTAAAGGTGAATTAAATCTTAATTACTTACCAGTCCCAAAAGTTTCAGACTTCAAAATAATGAAGACTAGTATACAGTACAGAAATAGTTGAGATTTAGACCAATTCTGAAAAAGAAAGAGTAAGAGTTATTTAATACTTTTTAGTTCATATTACTATTGTTTTTACCTTGGAAGTCGGTTTTAATTTTTTGTTAAAAATAATAATTATTTTTTAGGGTTCCGTACCCAAAGGGTAAAAACGGGCCTTATTACTGTCTGAGACTTCGATGTCTGTCTTTCTGTCTGTCTGTCTACAGGCTACAACCATTCTTCAGTTACAACTCAAGCTTGGCCGATTTTTTTTATTACCTAGTCTCGCGTGGTATTTGAAAGGTCTCTAGGTCAATAGATAAAGAGCAGAGCCGAATGATTCATAATTATTATTACATCAATTCAGTGACATGCTACTTGCTAGCTAGTGACTAAACAGTACGTTTTGAGCGCGGCGTCCGTCATCCCACTTCATAGTAGACCTATGACGTCATAATTGCGGCGTTGGTAAAAACAATCATGCTATAATAATATAATAATAATGCTATAATAATATAAATAATAATAATAATAATAATAATAATAATAATAATAATAATAATAATATGATCCTACTGATCCCACAAAATACCGCCCTATAACATGTCTACCTACACTATATAAGCTACTTACGTCAATCATTACACAGAAACTAAATTTACATATCACACAAAATAAAATCATACCCGAAGAACAAAAAGGATGTACCAAAGGATCTATGGGTTGTAAAGAGCAATTAGTTATCGATGCCGAAGTACATAACCAAGCCAAACAAAACAATAAAAATATTTACTTTGCATACATCGACTACCAAAAAGCTTTCGATAGTGTCCCACACTCATGGCTGTTACAAGTTTTAGAGATAGATATACCAAGTAAGTAATAAATTAATACACCTTTTAAAATATTTAATGTCTATCTGGTCTACTAAGCTTCACTTAAAGACAACTAATGTCACCCTATCTACTTCCACAATTAATATTAAACGCGGTATATTCCAAGGTGATTCATTAAGTCCATTATGGTTTTGTTTAGCCCTTAATCCACTTTCAAAAATTCTTAATAAATCAGATCACGGATACACAATAGACAAACTTAGTAATGTAAAACTCACGCATCTGCTATACATGGATGATATAAAAATATACGCATCTGATAGACAACAACTCGATCATCTTTTAAAACTGACGGAAATATTTAGCGCGGATATCAAAATGACATTCGGCATCGATAAATGCAAAATTAATTGTTTAATTAAAGGCAGACACCAACAAACAAATCCATATAATCTAGAATTACAAGAAGACGCAATAGATAGCATGCAAGCAAAAGACACATATAAATATTTAGGATACATTCAAAGCATTACAGTTAATCATAAAGACATAAAAAATATTTTAAAAACTAAGTACAAGCAAAGACTAAATAAAATATTACATACTCAACTTTCGGGTCGAAATAAGCTAACTAACTTATTCATTCGGAATTATTAAATGGACAGACACAGAACTCAAGGCTCTTAACACCGCAACCCGTACCGCTAGCTATAAGCATACATCCGTCACATTCATTCTGCAGTCGAAAGATTCACATTAAAGAGAAAACTAGGTGGTCGTGGTTGTATCGATATAAAAAATTTATGTTACAGACAGATAGAAAATCTAAGAACATATTTTCAAACCAAATCCCGAACCAGTCATCTACACAATGCCCTAGTAAATCTGGCCCATTCTGGAACACCCCTGCAACTGAATAATAGTCAATTTGATCCAAATCATAAAATAATTAAAGACTCCGATAAAATAGCAAAATGGAAGAGTAAAGCACTACATGGCAAATTTCCCCATCTGTTAGACCAGGATCACATCGACCAAGTTGCATCCTCCAGTTGGCTTACCAAGGGCAATATATACAGCGAGACAGAAGGTTTCCTTTTTGCCATTCAAGATCAAATAATTAAAACCCGTAATTACTCAAAATACATACTTAAAGAGAACATTGATACCGATAAATGTAGATTATGCCACCAAACCACTGAAACAATAGACCACATCACCGGAGGATGCAACTCACTCGCAAACAAAGATTACACCCATCGCCACGACAACGTAGCCAAATTTATTCACCAACTGCTAGCAATTAAATACAAACTCATAGATATACATACACCTTATTATAAATATAAACCGAGCAATGTCCTAGAGAATAATATCGCAAAAGTTTACTGGGATAGAGATATAATTACAGATCGCACAATCCTAAGCAACAGACCCGATATAACCCTTACAATAAAAGCTAAAAAAACTACTTACCTGATAGATATAGCCGTCCCCAATAGTAATAACCTGAAACAAAAACACAATGAAAAGATTCAAAAGTACATACCTCTTGCTGATGAAATAAAACAAATGTGGCGCCAGGAAACTGTAAAAATCATACCCATTATTCTGTCCTCGACTGGCGTCATTCCGAAAACCCTCTTCACTGCTCTGAAAACACTCGACCTAAACAAAAACACATACATCCACGTACAAAAATCCGTCGTCATTGATACCTGCTCCATCGTTCGCCGCTTCTTAAACCCGTCATCATCATTTACCTCATCACAATCTTAACACTTCTTATCATAAATCAGGATACTTGGCACAGCCCGTACCTGAGTCATTTCCCCGGGAAACAGCCGAGACACTAACTCTCTTAAATAATAATAATAATAATAATAATAGACGAAATTATTCAAAATTCATCCTTAAAGAGTCAATAGATACCGATAAATGTAGACTATGCCACATAAGCACCAAAACAATAGATCATATTACCGGAGGATGCAGTACACTAGCTAATAAAGAATATACTCACCGTTATGACAACGCAGCCAAACACATTCATCAACTTTTAGCCATTATATAAATACAAACTCATAGACGCACACACCCCATACTATAAATATAAACCTCGCAATGTCCTCGAAAATAGTACTGCTAAACTTTACTGGGATCGTGATATAGTTACTGACCGAACCGTCCTAAGCAATAGACCAGACATAACCCTAACAATAAAAGCAGAAAAAACAACTTACCTCATAGATATCGCCGTCCCCAACACCAACAACTTACAACAAAAACACAATGAGAAAATACAAAAATACATCCCACTTGCAGACGAAATTAAGCAAATGTGGCACCAAAAGGTCATCAAAATTATCCCCATCATCATTTCTTCTACCGGAGTAATTCCGAAGACTCACCGCTTCTCTGAAATCTCTAGATCTTCATAAAAACACTTATATCCAAATTCGAAAATCCATTATCATAGACACGTGCTTACTAGTTCGCCGATTCCTAAACCCATCTTCACATTTCCCCTCACTCCAATCGTCCAACGTAACACGTCATCTCTAATATGAATCAGGATACTTGGCTTATGCCCGTACCTGAATAATTTCTCCGGCCCGCAGCCGAGACTTTTGTTTCTTTATAAATAATAATAATAATAATAAGCCCGCAGGGCAGCTTGTGGCGAGCTGTTGGGGAGTAGCGACCCCACGAACCCGAGTGCTCCCAGGGAAGCCCCTGTTCTCCATCTCCGGCTTGCCTTCACCGGCCGGCCTTAGTGAACACTGACGGAGAATCAGGCCCTACCTCTGCCTTGCCTTAACCGGCCGGTCAGAGTGGAGTCGCAAGAGCTTCGGCTCGGAGGGAGGATGTGAAGCGTAAGTGGCGAGTGGGCGACGCGATGGGACCCTCTGAGGGTGCAAATGATCGGCGTTCAAAGTCCAGCGACACCTCTCCTGCCTCAAGCCGCTCTGTCAATGTTGCCGCCTCGGTGCACCTGCGACCATTTTAAGGGGCCCATTCAAAGAGTTGGCAAGTCACCGTCTGCCAACTTTATACATGTTACAACATTGTATCGGCAGACGCCATAGTCCTTCCATAGTCCCAGTTACCCAATCCACTAGCACCTCACCCCCATAGTCCGGTATCATTTTGATTCCATTCCCTGCAATAGTCCTACACTGTCTGCTGGCTCTCCTTGGTCGTACTCACATAGTGCGGACAGGGAGAGTCGCCGGCCGGTGTCACATTACATCTAGATTAAAACTGTGTTACGGGCCTCTACGTGTTGGCTTCGGCCCCACGCATGCCTTCCAAAGGTCCGGGATTTAATTGCCCGTGAGCAAGGATTGCTTAACACAAAAAAAAAAAAAAAAATCTATGGACGCTTCACACCACGTCAGTCTGGCCCCGTGGTAAGTACCTGAAGGACTTGTGTTACAGGTACCAGACAACGAAAATATATTTAATACTTTTATACTATACATATATTTAAGATTTTTATTATATGATACACATATTTAATACTCTGTCAGTGAGTCCACTGCGCCACGGAGGTCGTCAATGTAATAAGGTAAGCGTGGTAACTTATAACAGCTATCCCGTCATCTATGAATTTTAACAAATTAGCAAAAGTAAGAGAAGGAGTGCCGTGTTTTTGTGTCCCGGCACCGTCTTAACTCTTCTTACCAATTTTAGCTCTTTGATCTTTCTTTTCAGTTTGTGTAGGTGCATGCAGCACCATCTATTTTTGTCTATGAATACTAAGAAGAGTGCCAGCTTACATCACGGTAATTCAGTGCAGCTCAGGTTACATTAACTTCTATACTTTAAACAGAGAGGTCGCTACGTGTATCGTTAATACATATTTAAAAGTGTTTTGAAGCTTCTGATTGAGATATAGGTATAATGTATAATAGACCAGTGTCAATAATTGCGAGACATCTAAATCTATATCTGGGCGAGGCCGCCAATTTTTGCTGATTTTGCAATTATTTTTCTCCGCATTAATCCGCATTCTCCGTATTTTAAAAAGTATTGTGTTTATCTTATGCTCGAAAACTGATTCTAACGAAGAAAACAAAGTACTCAAGCATGCATTAGAATTATTTGAGTTCCAATAATAGTCTAAAAATATATTTACAATTAGACATAAAAAAAGGTAAGAAAATGGCTTAAAATATACAATCCGCCGTGGAAGAGGTGCACTTTAACTGTCGCTGTAGCAGTATGACAGATTTGAAGATAAATATGATATGTTATGAATACTTATATAAATGGCTCTTACCTCATCTAATTCTTATAGTATTTTAAGATAACATTCTTTATAAACTTTTTCAAATCAAATGAATCGTTAGAAACATTAATTTTACCCCACATTTTTAAACGTCATCAATAATACCGATTTATTGTTATAGTTGGGTGTTAGGGAAGGTAAAATCAGGAAGTGGCAATGCTGAGTTTTTACGTATTCTATGGAAAATCTCGTAATATTCGCCATTTCTCGACAGTTCACATTTGAACCTCAGTCGGGCTGTGTACACAGTTTTTTCAAAGGAAGTTTTTTTGTGACACAAATATAAGTATTACTGTTTCACATAAAACTATCAATGCATCATGTGAGTAGTCGAAAGGGCCATGTTTGGGGCTATAATACAAACCGCATTGTGTATTATTTACAGAGATGAGTTTGATTTTCTCTGCGCTATGATAGCCTCTACGCTATCATTTTGGTGCTCCAACGGCATATTTCTCAACGCTATGATAGCGTAGATAAATAAATTCCCTACAATTTAGGTGCTCCAACGTCACAACTCACAAGCAGCGTAGATTTTCTTTCTCTCGCAATATTTTTCTGCGTCATATCAGCAAAAATTAGCGGCCTCACCCATCTATTATATTTACTAGCTATATGACCGAGCTTCGCTCTGTACCTATTCAAAAAATTCAAAAAACACACATTAAAATTTGAAATTTTATGAAAATGTTTCCTAGCTAGATCGATTTATCGCCCCCGAAACCCCCTATATACTAAATTTCATGAAAATCGTTGGAACCGATTCTGAGATTCCAATTTTATATATAGATATATATATATATATATATATATATATATATATATATATATATATATATATATATATATATATATATATATATATATATATATATATATATAGGGGGTTTCGGGGGCGATAAATCGATCTAGCTAGGAATCATTTTCATAAAATATCATTTAATGTGTGTTTTTTTGAATTTTTTGAATAGGTACCGAGCGAAGCTCGGTTATACATATAGCTAGTAAATATAATAGATATAGATATACATAGATGTCTCGCAATTATTGACACTGGTCTATTATCTTATCTTTAAACGAGCAATTCTCAATTTGGCGGTCTCTTTGGGGTTGAGGTCTGTATCAGTAGGTAAACCTTCAAACCGATTTTGCAGTCTGATTGGTATGTCTTGAGGAGGGGAATCAGAGGTGCGTCTCCTTTTAGTGTGTCTTATAGTGGGGACCCTTTGCCAGTTGGGATTTGGCAATGGAGGATCGGTGAGGTCAACGTCAGGTAATGTCACATCCGGATATCGTGTAATTGACGGTTGTTCACACATGGAGTTGCTTCTAGGCCGGCCTTACCAATTTGGTTTTTAGTCTTTTCGATTTTGAACTGGTTGCATCCTTGTCGCTTTCTTGAGTCACTAACGTAGGCGATAGGTATACGTGGGGCAGCCTGAACATGGTTAAGGGAACTTTCGATCTTACATCTCAGCAATAAGGTTGAAAAGAATTTCTCTACTCACAAATCAAAAACTGCACAAAGATTTCAATAAAATAACCAAAAAAATCAGCTCGGTGATCTATTAAGAATGGATCAGCTGTTAACAATATGGGGTGGGGGTCGCGGGTTCATCGCTCTGGTCCATTGTGTTGGCTGCGCGTGCGCACACAGCTGCCCCACGCAGCAGATGGCGACAGAAAAAACTATCGACCCAATCTCTACCGGTACGAGACTCGTGTAAATTACGTTGCAAGCGAAGCTCTGTTATGGAATGGTTAAAAATGGTGATGGCAAACCCAGTTATGGTATTTTTCCTACTGAATACTGAATATGGTTTCGAATTTCGATGCAGTCTTGACTCTCGATAATATGGTAAAACTACAAAATTATATATTTTCAAGAAATGTGAAACCTAAGGTAAGGTCACACCTGTGATGTGACCTCTAACAGCTCTTCAAGCACATCTATGGCACTCTGAAGTCTGATGGCTCTGAACTCTAGGTGGACCTCCAGCCCTCTGCAGTGGACCTCTAAAGTCTAAAAGGGCCCATTCACTATCCTGCATGGCAGTCCGCCGTGCCATCCGCCGGCTTATGCAGGATTGTGCCGGCCGGCGGACGGCAAGGCGGACTGCCGTGAATGGGCCGCTTAAAGCAACGTGTTCCGTTTTGGAGATACACCACAAATTAATCAGTGTGTACAAGGGTGCTCTGAATTCCCATTCCTTAGTCGATCATCCTGAGATGTTCCCTTTTTTCGTTCTCATAAACTAGGAATACATACGACAACCTTTTCCGAGGCACACCAACTACTGATCACAGTACACCAGTGTGACGCGGCACACTAAGTCTATATTATATGGTTCATTTTCAAAGTTCAAACTGCAAGCCACCAATCATCGGATTTGTAGGTAAAGTAAATTCTAAAGGAATAGTAGTCCACGGTTCACGCGAGCTAGAGTGAGTAACATAGACTTGAAATTCTAGAAAATGTTGTGGGAAGGCCAAACGTATCCATACTAATATTATAAATATTAAATGCGAAAGTGTGTCTGTCTGTCTGTCTGTCTGTTACCTCTTCACGTTCCAACTGCTGAACCGCTTTTGCTGAAATTTGGCATGGAGATACTTTGAGTCCCGGGAAAGAACATAGGATAGTTTTTATCCCGGAAAAATGTACGGTTCCCACGCGATAAACAAATTTTGGAGTTGCGGGCGTCATCTAGTACTCTATAAGTCTATGTTACTCACTCTAGCTCTAGCGCTATTTGGCATCTAAATAATCATGGACAATAATGAAAAGATATTCCGTATTTTAGAAACAGCGTTAATAAATTAGCACACAATTAGGTTAGAGAAAACCTCTTAAAATATAATCTAAATGGAATTTGAATCGCAGCCAAAATTGTCTAGGGAGTAGGGTTGTGATCTTTGTGACTGGTGTGTTTTGACACACTATATCCTGTTCTGAACTACGAGCATCGTGGTAAATGCATCCACACTGTCGTAATTATAAGCGAGGTAGCAATATCGTATTTAAGCAACGTTAAAAATTGCTATTTTTATGACCGGTTAGAAATTATTGTTATTTAGACAGTGTTATAATATATTATAATATTATACTACAGATTACTAAGTTATACTTAGCACATTAAATAGTAATGTAAACGTGTATGCTGTATGCACACCTTAAAGTTTCTGAAATCCTTTACACGTGGTGCCAAACCAAAAGGAAGATAATGATTTGTTTATATAGAATTATAAAGATGAAAACTGCATACCTACCAGTTACTATATAATATTATACAGCGTAGTATAAAAAAATTAGATGACAATACTTTGGGATGTGTATTTGCCCGTATATAGAGTTTGGGCTTTGGCAAATTCACGACCCAGCGCTGGAGCGCTTGCCCACACAAAACATTAAAAAAGTCTCTAATGAACTCTGTCTATGAAACACATAATATACGTAGAGATCAACTACGATAACATGGCGCGCCCCTCCAAAATTCAAAACGTTTGAAGTGCGTTGTCTTGCGCGGTAGGCTAGTTATGATTAGTTGACCAACAAATCTTGGTAATAAATGACATTAAAGTGAAATATTACGTGTATTGGTTGAATACTTACTACATACAAACTCTTTCATAAGGATGTGACTACACACATTGAAACAGTCATTTGGAGGGGCGCGCCATATTATCGTAGTTGATCTCTATTACGTACCTAAAGTACCTACTTATTAATTATTAGTTTGTTTTGTAACACCTATGTATCTACTATCTATATCTATACTTAACTAGACAAAATATGAAATAAACCGGCTTTCTTTAACCAGTCTGCGTGACCAGAAATAATAGAGTTGACTCTTACTTAAAACTCTACAATTAAAATGTAGAGCTAGATGATACATAGGTACTTGATACTATGGGTGGGTTGTACCAGAGGCTTGGTTAAAGTTAAAGTTATGGTTAAAGTTATGGTTGTAGTTTTTTTTTAATATTAATATCTATGGACGCTTCACACCACGTCAATCTGGCCCCGTGCTAAGTACCTGATGGACTTGTGTTACGGGCACCAGACAACGGAAATATATTTAATACTTTTATACTATACATATATTTAAGATTTTTTATTATATCATACACATATTTAATACACATCCATGACCCAGGAACATTGAAAAACTTTTTTGTTCCGTCGGCGGGATTCGAACCCGCGACCCTCGGCTTGAGCTGCCACATACTCTACCCATTGAGCCACAGAGGTCGTTAGTTAAGGCTGACTTAACTTTAACCTTAACTTTGACCACAGAATTTGACAGATGTCTGTTGCGTTTATTTTTTTATTAACACGTTCGCTGCGTAGCAAGGCATTATATGCCTGGTTGATTGCTTTCAGTCTGTGCGCGCTCTAAAATCGTGTCTTTTTGCTCGGTGCGGGCGCTGTAACTCGAGAAGTACTTCGTGTACGAGAGAGATAGTTTTATATCCAACACCCATTTTTAAAGCTTATGACGTTTAACGATAAAAAATGCACCAGGTTTTTTAAACATAGTTCGCAGTGGATTAAAATTGAATAAGCTCAGTGCGAATACCAGGCCTTGATTTGTAGGCCTGGTAGCCGCACTGAGCGGGCAAGGGGCGTGCGCGCCGCGGCTAGTGCTGTCGAATGCTTTGTTTGTTGTCGATAGTACGCAAGTGTTTTCAGTTGTGATATTTACGTTTTAATCACGTGGTAAGTTTAAAAGTGTTATGAAATGGCGTCAAAAAAGAAAGTCTTTGATATATTTCTTGTTAGACCCGTTTCTTAAGCCAAAAAAATCGAAAAGAAGAATGCAGCTTGTGAAAAGCACCAGCTCAGCATCAGCAATCAATTTTGACGAAAGTGTGTCTGTCTGTCTGTCTGTTACTCCTTTACGCCCAAACTGCTGAACAGATTTTGCTGCAATTTGTTATGAATATACTCTAACTCCCAGAAAAGGCCATAGGTTACTTTTCATCCTGGAATAATATAAGGTTCCCGCGCGATAAACTAATTTTGGCACAACAGAGTTGCTTGCGTCAACTAGTTAAAAAAAAAAATTGTCGATATGATGTATTTGTTTTACTGTCCCATCCCTATTATTATATCTTTGTAGTGCTTTCGAATAGATGTGGTAAACCTAGTATTTCTTTAAAAAAAGGCATTCTTTTCTGTCCAATTCCCGGGCGAAGGTAGTTTCAAATAGGTCCACTAATGAACTTTATACACGCGAAATTTCATTCATTCAATACTAGCACTGTTGATCCTGGGTTCATATTTCTATGAGCGGCTTTCACCAGGACATTAAAACCTCGTTCGCATACGATGAAACCTTACTACCAGATCGAAAATACCTGGTATCGCATGGTATGCTAGGTACAAAAAATCTGTCTCGCAGATAACGGGTTAAAGTGGGATTGAGAGTATAAAAAATTGAAAATTCCGTAAAAATCGTCAGGATAGAAAGAAGAAATATTTGTTATAACGTGAAAGGATAAAGGATAGTTCCTTCTTTGGAAAAATGAACGAAATATTGCGCGAAGCTTCAGCGCGCAACATCTAGTAAGTGCAAATTTATTTACATAGGACTTTTATTTTTCTGACATAGCAGCCCTAAAACTAATTTTCGAACATTAGAACAATAAATTGAAATAAAAGTCCATTAATTCACAGATGTTTAAAGTGGATCACACTTTTATATTGCAAAGTAATTCCTGTGTGTTTATTTAACAGTTAACTAGTTAATGAAAGCAGAAAATAATTTTTAGTAGATGGGTAATTCATACATTTACATAACATTGTGTAAGTACTACGAATTTTAGTCCAAAGTGGCCGCTTTGGAGTTTTTTTTTAACAGGAGCTGATCTATTAACTGCTTTTAATTGTTATTCAAACTGCCGTCAAAGTTTAACCCATAATTAATAACACTGTTAAAGATAAGAAACCACCCAATAAATCTTGCATAGGACATGTAATACCTATAGCAGCGGCCTGCGGCTGAAAAAGTCTAAAGATATTAATAATAATAGTTCCCACACCGGTTTCGGTGACGGTGGCCGGTTTCATTGAAACTAGGCCAGCTACGCAGGAGTAATTTTATAATGCCCAAGTGTGTGCGCAGTACACAAGAGCACTCTCTATTCCTTTACTCTCATAACCCAGTGGGACAGAAGACCGACACGACCGGCGAGAGATCAGGCGCAGGACCGACTTTTTACATGCCCATCCGACGCATGGATCATCTTACTTGTCAGCAATCAGGTGATCAGCCTGCATTGTCCTAACTTAGGGTTGCCAACCTCAAATTTAAAAAACCAGGATTCGAAGTTGGAAAAACCAGGACAATTCAGTATAAAAACAGGTACGCAGGACGGGGGCGACTAACCCAAAATTGTCGATTTTATAATTCATTTTCATACTTGAAAATAAGCCCCGAATTGTTTCAAATTATAAACATAGATACTACATTGTATTTCCAAGAATTTGATTTGAGCGAAAACACGACATCTTAAAATTTTCTCGATAGAAAAAAATCACAAAATTGCATCTAATTTTCACGAATTTTTCATATTATATTGCCGTAACCGTGCATTAAACTAAGTTAATATTTTAACACATTGTATAAAATTCTATCATATTTTATCGAGTTATTGAGAAAAAACTAACTTGGCGATGATTCCGCGTCGTCGTTTTTCACCTGGCATATTATGAAAGACGGGCGTGAGTGTAAAGAGAGAAGGACGATGTTTGATTTTTTACGTTAGTCGCCCTCTTAATAGAGTTGCAATAGTTAAATAAATATCTAGATTCTAGTGAAAACAGATGAAATGGAATTCAAGTAATTAAAATAATCACATTTCACGCTCGCAGCGTAAAAATTTGAAAAGAGGCGCGAGAATTTTAAAATTAAAACACCCAGGACAAGCCAGGACGCTGCTGAAAAACTATTCAGGACGTCCCAGGACACTACAAAAACCAGGACATGTCCTGGGAAAACAGGACGGTTGGCAACCCTATCCTAACTAAACTTGGAAATAACATGTTTTCAACGCGGGAATCGAACCCATGACCTCCGAGTCAAGAGCCGCGCTCCATACCACTAGACCACGGAAGCGTCAAAACATTACATAAGAACACATTACACAAGCAAAGGATATCTTTAGGGTAGGTTGCACTAACTTACTTTAACTATAACTGTAACTTTAACTATAACTTTAATTATAACTACAGTGCAAAATGTCAAATCTTTGGTTAAAGACGCCAACGATATTACCATAACCGCTCAAAATTACTTAATATCGAATTTTTTTCGTGTAAATTTACAATGGATCACAGTGTTGTTATAACAAATATTTTTTCTGTCGATTTTTACGGATAATTCATATATTATACTGTAACTGTAGCTTTTACAAAAAAATAAGCGCAACAGACATCTGTCAAATTCCGTGGTCAAAGTTAAGGTTTAAGTTAAGTTAACTTTAACTTTAACCATAACGTTGACCATAACTTTAACTTTAACCACGCCTCTGGTGCAACCGTGCAACCCACTCTTAGGGTGCATTCAGACGTGCGCGTCTTCTGCTCATAGCGTTTGGGAAATGCGGGCGGCACGCACTGAATCCGCGCACGGTTTCCCGTACGTTAGTGTCTAAACGTGGTCTAAACACACTCGGCCGAAAATACGCGGCCAAAGTTCGGCATGATCACGCCAGCAATATATTTTAAATTACCGATGACACACCATGCCGAAATTCCGTCGCGTTATATTATTGTACGTGTAGTTTTGCTGACGTAATCATGACAAACTTCGGCCGCGTATTTTCGGCCTAGTGTGTTTAGACGTGGCTTAGACACTATAACATCAGAACACGCGCTCGTTTGAACGCGCCCTTACTCGTATGAGTCGTACTCGTTATAAAAGCGAGCGCCTGTCTGTTACTTCTTCACGCTAAAAATGCTAAACCGATTTAGATGCAATTTGGTGGCTATCTATGAAGGTACATACTCAGGTTAACTCTGGTATCTATGAGGGATCCCTAACTTGGTGGGAGTCCGGTCCCTTGTGAGGTAGATCGGCCGGTCGTGGAGGGAGTGTTAGACAGATCCAGGATATCCCTCCGTATACGGCTGAAGGCAAACCGGCAACCGCAGGTGGTTTTAGTGGGTAAACCCGAAGTCGGGAGTCCCACAGTGGCGAGGGGTGAATATTTTGAGAAGGGAAGCCGGAGTAAAAAATCTACTTACCAATTTTGGTAATTTATAATTGAATGACATGCTTTTAATTTTCAAAACTAAGTTTGGAAAACAAAGTTTCCTTCGACAGCAAAATATAATCTGTCAGACAACAGTCTTTCTGAATTAATGCCATATTTTCCGAACTACACGATTACGTCGTACGACTCACAATTCACAAGTCACAATATAAATTAATTTAATTCACGACACTCTTCTAAGTTCTAACGCTAAAACAAAATTTAAATTCGACAAAACAAAACAAACGACATGTTGTTTACAAACACACTATCCGCCATATTAATATGTCAATCTAAAAACCAGCAAAATAAAAATGTATTACGCGCCTGTCATATTTAGTACCGCTAAAGGCATTCTTAATAAAGTCGTATTACAAAAAATCCTACCAAAATAAAATGTATTACGCGCCAGCAAAAGTATAATGTCGCTACATTCATTCTTAAATTCGAATCATAACAATTTTACTTCATGACTCATCTATCTCGCTTGCACTTGTGCGTTGCTAATTAACCTTTCTCCGTAATAACTCGTCGGGCATCGAGTTATTTCCAAGTATATATCGCGCGTGCTAGAACGAGACAGAACATGACGACCAGTTCACAGGAATGAAAAGGACAGATGCTTACTATGAACTGTCGTTGTATGGAGAAATAAGCCGCTAATCCTGCGGCTTATTTGATTCTCTGCGCCCGCACATTGCATTGCCTTTTAAAATTTGTAGGCGATAGTTATTAATTCAAACTATGTATTTCAAGTGAGAGTAAAATTTATTGCATATAACATTGTGAATTCAAAGTTTTTTAAGTAGGTATGTAAAATATTTATTAGATAAATATGTCGTTGGCCCATATATTCGATTTTTCTAAGCCCTAAGGGAAGCCGATGGGAATCGGGTTATATGGACGCTTCGCCACTGGAGTCCCACATACCCCCGGGGTGCTTCAGCTTAGCTGAGGCACATCCCCAACCCGGGGCACCGATAAAGAGTTTCCCCTGCGCATCAAAAAAAGGTATATCTATGAGGGATGGGAAAGGATCTAAGTGCGTCGTAGGTTCCGAAACGACGGAGTTTTAACAACTCGGTCTATGGACAGTGATCAATTATTATTAAAATAAATACTTATTATGACAATAAAAATTAGGATTTTTTCTCCTTCAATTTTTTTTTAACAATGCAATATTAGTGTTGAAGGACGGTAAAAAAGAAAAGTGTGAACTGAGGAAGTGACGGAAGTACAATGGTGCCTCGACCCACACGCGTATCCTGTGTAACCCGACACTAGCTACGTGGGGTTAGCTTGAACGGAGTTTAAACCACTGTTAGTTGATAGTTCAGTGTTGGTGCTGTTTAATTAAATAGGCTGCAATGTGTAAAAGGAAATTGAGGCAGACCAACGTTATTTGGTCGGGTTATGTCAAGTCATTGTCGTGAACTCGTGATGTTGGTTGAACTTGACCAGTGCCGGTTTTATAATATAATATAACAAACGTTTAAGGGTGGGTTGCACCTAGGGTTGCCAGCTCCAATTTTATGTTTTAGAGGATTGGGTAGGACGAAATAAAGGATATGAGCTGTAGATAAAGGACACAATTTAGGCTATTAAGGCTTAGTAAGACAGAACTCTTTATACAATGCATCGAATCTGCAGATACCCAATATAAACTTTATATTAGGTGTCTGCAGTTTTGACACACAATCATACAAAACTTGGTACTTTAATTTAGTATAATTGTCCTCTATTGAACATATTAAATTATAGGATATCAATTATTGGGTCTAAAAAAGAGGATGTCCTTTAAAATAAAGGACGTCTGGCAACCCTAGTTGCACGAGGCGTGGTTAAAGCGGGGAATTCACTACCAGGCTGCCCGCGGGCCGCCCGGTCTGGCACAAGTCTGCCGCTTGCCCCTATTGAACACACACAGAACGGGCAAGTCAGTCGAATAGATAGAGAACTGCAACTCGGTCGTGGACTCATGGACTCGATATTCTTTTTAACAGATAATTGCAGGCGCAAAGGCTTTCAGTCGCGCTCAGGAGCTCATGCAATTTTATAGTTTTTTGATCGTCGTTATTTTATACATAATTCTATCGAGTCAAAAAAACGAGAATCCCTAGATATATTCTTTGTTTTTCGTTCAGTACAAAAACTACCTGAAAATTCCAAGTAATTTGAACATAGTATGGCAATTTCGTTAAAAGAAGAGGTAACTTTGGGATTTTTTTCTATCAAGTGAAGTTCATGATATTGTGTAATGGAATAAACATACCACTGTGTTAGATCCTTAAGGTGCAGTGGTTGTTGCAACAACGTAAAATGGGTTTTTTAAATAATGTTTTTTGTAAAGGAAATGTCATTATTTAAGTATAAAAAAGTACAGTTTTAAAATTGAGAAAATTTCCTATACGCAAAGGTATATCAGTACACAATTTGAAAAATTCTGCTCGATAGAAAAAAATCTCAAAGATGACTCTTATAACGCTGTTTTTCATAATTAAATCATTTTATGGCTAAACTACACACTTTCTAGAAAAAACAAAAGATGTAGCACATTTATCATGACCTAACCTAAACGATTTGATATATTTGATTTGTGTAATACTAAAAACAAAAGGTTTTTTCTCCTATTTTCTATTATCAAGGCACGCAGCGAGCGCGTAAACGCCACTGTACAAGGCGCGCTGATATGAATGTTATTTTAATGTGCTTTACGTCGATATTCGTACTGACAGACATCGACCTGCTAATTTTAGGGACTACTGGGCCTTAACTAACACATATATTTTTTTTCAGAATTTAAATTACTATATTTTTATGTCTCCTTGTCACTTTTAAATCTAAAAAATCGTCCGCTTCTGGGAATACAGGGCCTTAAAGTAAGTTGGTGCAACCCAACCTTATTCAGTACCTACACACACATTACACCACATTACAATAAACATTTCACAATAAACATTTCACGATAAACATTTCACGATAAACATTTCACGATAAACATTTCACGATAAACATTTCACGATAAACATTTCACGATAAACATTTCACGATAAACATTTCACGATAAACATTTCACGATAAACATTTCACGATAAACATTTCACGATAAACATTTCACGATAAACATTTCTTGGGCGCCCAGGGTACTGACTGCTGGTAGTGCCAAAAAAATTGTTTGCCTTCGTCCTTTTTATCCGGCGCCCGGCGTTCTGTACTATGTGCAGGGCTGTGGTGCAGGGCATGTTGAAGACATCTAGTAGAAATAGCAACGCCTTGAAGAGGTTTATGGATTTATGTTAAAAGTTAATATTAAGTTACCTAAATAAAAGTTATGCAATAGCTTAAAAAGAACTACCAAACCGAAAAAATACATCCATCAAGAAACATTTCAGCATCCGATCTCCAAGGAAAATGAGGCAATTACAGGTTTAGGCGTCTAGTTAATTAAAAATGCAGTGCGAGTATTTTTCATAATATATATGTAGCTCCTAGACTAGAAAGGTCAATGACCGCTAGTGCCACCTTAAATTGTCCTGACTATAGACAATATTATGTCACACACCTATTCTCTCAAATATACAATGTTTCGAATGATAACGCTGACATTTTCAAGACCACGTACTACTCGAGACCTACTTCGTAGATATCACTGAACTACGAAGGCGAAGGGATAGAACTTTTATCAAGATGTAATTTTTTACCACAGTTATACCAGATAAGAACATTCCAGTTTTGATACGGATGTTTACATTACACACCAAACATTGATTCAAATCTTAATTCTGTAAACAATGACAAAAACTAAGACGGTCATTCAATAATACTTTTGTGAATGAATTCAGTATTTCTTTCTGTAAGTTATGAATGGCCTGCAAATCCTGAAATAGGGCTCCATAACATTTTTCTTTTGCATGCCAATTTTTGCAAGATGATAATTATTCTAAGGCAAACGGAAAACAAAGAAAACTCTAGTCTAGAAAATGTTCTCTGCTACAGGAAAGTTATCTTACCTACTGAAAATTTTATTCGCACTTCAGTGCTCGTTGGGAACTTGGGACTGACCATTTTTATTTTGATTGTCGTGTATTTCAAGATTTTTATTCGGGAGTTTAAGGTTGAAAGGAGTGCGATAACGAGGCATATCATGACGGGAGGGTGGCAGGCAGTAGGGCACCGCATGTGGCGGACGCATCTGGCCGCGGTGCGCGGGCCGGGGGCGGGGGGTTAAAATTAGTACTGAAGCGCCACGTGCGACGCGACGTCAGTCCGCGCTCCGCACTCGTCCGCGACGCACATACGCACGCACTTTAACTCGCGAACATCCGCCGAAGCGGGTGACAGTGTTTTCTTCCTGTGAAACGGTGGCCGGCGCTACGGAGGCGGTGCAAGGAATGTTGATGGCGGGCGCTCTGCCGGCCGAGTCCGAGGGGCTGCTCACCCTGGGCGCCCTCCCCGGGCAGAAGGACACGACGTGGACGAAGCTCTTCGTCGGCGGCCTCCCCTACCACACGACAGATAAAAGCCTGCGGGAACACTTCGCGGTGTACGGCGACATCGAGGAGGCGGTCGTCATCACGGATAGACAGACGAGTAAAAGCAGAGGATACGGATTCGTAAGTTTCGTTCATGCGCTGGAATTTTCAGTCGACGATGGCGACTGAAAACTGAATTTTAAGTGACACGTAAACATGCTCGCGCGCCGTTGTCGCGTTGGCCTGAAACGTATCAGCTTATCGCGTAGGTACGGCGTACCTGCCGAGTGGCGATACCTCGCCGGTGGAGCGCGGGAGCTGTTTCCACACAGTTTTACATGTAAATATTCAGTAGCGAACGATTCACAGTTTATGGTAGCAGACTGCATCGAGCTAAAATAGAATTCGTGGGACTCGGGCACACCGAGCTCGGTCGATAAGGAAATAGTGCGAGCATAATTTCGGAGCCGAACATTTAATATAATAGAAGCGTAGTACGAAGGGCGAGTTCGTGGGAAATGAATCACAACCCCATTTCAAATTCGGCTGGGGTGGGCCCTAAAGGAGGGCCGCGCGCGGCCCTGGCGGGGCCCCTGCACCCTCGACTACATCCGAGCCTGCAATAATTGCACCGCGTCTGTGTTACTCCAAGTGATTGTACAATTTCCAGACTTGCGCTTTAGGCATTGTTAGTTACTCCTTTTAAGGGTGGGACTAAAATCTACAAAATTGACTAATGACAGTAATAAATTTATTGTAAAGATACTGTTTGTCTCGGTCGGTCGAAAATTGTAAACATAATATTATTATATTATGGCATGCTTGATGCTTCACAGATTCGTAAGAAGCAGATATGTTCAACAAGACTATGAATGACATAATATTATAACATATTATTATATAGTACTTACATGATATTATGTAGCTAATAAAGAGCCTAATAGTATTATCATCACAGTAGTTTCATAAAATAAAATAACATGTAGTAAAGCAGATTTAAAATTGAGTACGTTTGTAAAAATACGTTCAGTACCTACCTACCTACTTAAATCAAAGGATGTTTAATCCTTCAGGCCCCGCGCGAGCACTGGTGATCGCGACAACAATAGAATACAATAGCAATTCCTGGAAATTCCGACTGAAGTATATACCTGTCTACAAAAATACTAACAATGAATAAAATGACGAAAAATACAGACATTAGGATTTAGGATGTCGTTTTACTTTGTTGTTTTTTTTAATGTTATGTTGAACTTTGATGATGACTAAAACACATTAAACAAAATAATTGAGAATATAATAAAGAACAATACAATTTAAAGTCTGTATAAAACAACACGAAAAAAAGTAATATTTTTGCCTAATATTGTTTATTTTTTTATCAAACAAAATAATAATATTTAATCAGCTATTGGCGTGGCGGTTATCTGATAGGAAACCACAGTAATCGAATTAGGTTTTATGATTATCAATTTAACAGATCATATTACTTAATGTAGGTACTGAAGTTTTTTAGAATTAGTAAATATATTTACTTATCCTGCCATCAGATTCTAGTAGACCTATAGGTCTACCAGAATCTGATGGCAAAAAGTGAGAAAATAAATTATTGACTCTTGCAATACCAGGGTAATAGGAATAAAACATTTTTATCCTTTTTAGGGTTCCGTAGCCAAAATGGCAAAAAACGTAACCCTTATAGATTCGTCATGTCTGTCTGTCTGTCTGTCTGTCTGTCTGTCTGTCTGTCTGTCTGTCTGTCTGTCTGTCTGTCCGTCCGTATGTCACAGCCACTTTTCTCCGAAACTATAAGAGCTATACTATTGAAACTTGGTGAGTAGATGTAGTCTGAACCGCATTAAGATTTTGATACAAAAATGGAAAATTATTAAAAATTTTAGGGGTCCCCCGTAGGTACAACTGAAACAAAAAAAATTTTTTTCTTCTAACCTATGCGTATATCCATGGATTGGTCTTCAAAAATCATATTGAGGTTTCTGATATAATTTTCTTCTAATCTGAATAATTTGCGAGAGAGAAAGTGGTAAAATGTGTGTCCCCTCTAACTTCTAAAGTAGGGGCATGATAATTCTAAAAAAATATATGATATACATTTTTATAAACCTACCAACGAAAATTGGTTTGAACGAGATCTAACAAGTAGTTTTTTTATACGTCATAAATGGTAAACCTTAATTTAACTTTCATTAAATCAACTAAAATATAAAAATAAATCAAAAACCTTTTAATTTTGTAGAAGTAAACTTTATTGCTGCTGCGGAACCCTTCATGGGCGAGTCCAACTTGCACTTGGCCGGTTTTTTATTCCTTTAGTGGCTTATTTTGTGTGTGAAACATGAAAATATAAAAATTTATCCAATGATCAAGGATATTTTTTGAAAATCTGCTGTCAAAAATTGCCATCAGATTCTGGTAGACCTATAATACGTATCTAATAAGTAATGTGTGATATTGCCATGATATCAGTGGCGGATTTACTCTAAGGCCCAGTAGGCCCGGGCCTAGGGCGGCCAGATATAAAGGGCGGCAAATCGTGCAAAAAAAAAATTGTAATGGGTGCTTCTGCCAGTCATGTGAAGCTAGTGGCAATAGGCGCGACTCTGTACAGACGCTATATTGTGATAGTGAACAATAGTTCTCAATATCTGAATCTCCATATTACGTAAAATAAATAAAACGTACTGGAATCAAGTTTCATTATTTATATATTTTTGTTTTTTAACAAACGAAATTTTGGGAATTAAAGTTGTGTGCAGTAAAGATGCGTAGTGGCTTCTCAGTTATTAAAATTTTGCACGGGTTTTTGTGCAGCCAGTTTTTGGTGAGATATTAATTAAAGATTCCAACCCTCATCTTTCATAATATGCTTAAGAGGGCTGTACCATTGGTACATTATCGTTGAAGGAGTAAATTAAACACAGAATACTGTATCACTGAACGCTCTAGTCTCGGCGGTGGCTCAGAAGTGGACGACAGCTCTGACGTCTGGCGGCCATATTCTCCAAGCCCCCACTCATAGGTAGTGCGGCCATCTTTATTTATCAATACACTACAAGGGCGAATAAAGCAAAAAATTAAACATAGTCCTCTCTTCACACTCACGCCCGACTTTCATATGCCGGGTGAAAAAGGTCGAAGCAGAATCATTGCAAAGTTGGTTTTTTAGGGTTCCGTACCGTAAAAACGGGTCCCTATTACTAAGATTTCGATGTCTGTCCGTCTGTCTGTCTCCAGACTGTTACTCAAGAACGGTAATGGCTAGAGAGCTGAGATTATGTATTTCTGTTGCCACTATAACAACAAATACTGAAAACAAAATACAAAACAACTGCAGGTACCTGAAATGTTCACAAAATATTCAACTGTGTTTTAAATACTTTAATAATTCATAATTAAATTTAATCAAAATTAATAGAATAGAAAATATAGAAAATTATAATTATTATTCTACGAGAGTTTATATAGGGTGCAGTTAAGGTTTAATTGCATCCTGTATGATGTTATAAAAATGCAGAAAAATGTTCTTTTGCGTTTTAAGGTTACTCCGTTTGGTTACATTGGCTCGTTTTGTTGTATTAAATATGTTTTTAAATATAGCCGGAATCGATGATTGCGCCATCTATCGCTAGATTGCTTTTCTCGTACACGCAATTTTGTATCCGGGACTCAATTACAGTCTATCTGGTCTTTTTTAATGTTTTATTTAAATGTCTATAAATATTCTAAACTAGCTTTATAAGCTAATACTTTTTGTTAAATAATTTTCGGAATCAATTAAAAATGGGACGGGTGCTGAGAAAGGGGGCGGCACATGGCCTGGGGCCCTAGCGGCCAGGACTGCAAATCCGCCACTGCATGATATTGCAGATTGACAATTGACGAAGTCAAACTGACAAGTACATTTTATTAACTTGAAGTCCTAATGTCTACATGTCTTTGGATTTATGAAAATTTGAAAATCAAATAATGTCTTTTCCAATTCAATTTCAATCCTTAATAATTTGTATATAAAGGTTAATTCATATTAAAATTTTGACACTTAATCATAATTAATATCCATGTCCATTAAAAAGTACAAACCCATGGTAGCCAGCACCTGCACATAAGTTTAACAACTTAAAATTAAATATCTAAAACTTTAATTATCTTCAAATTATACTTAATTAAAGCTGACTGTTTGTACATACCGATATTTGGGGAAACAATAATTTTATTCATAGAAGATTAATTTTTTAATATTTTAATTAGCCTCAATCAAGGTGAATTAGGCTTTTAGTCCTGGTGATAGGGTTTTAAATGCTTTAATGTGTAGTCGGGGAACGTCTACGTGCTAAAGTAGGTATCGGGAACAAAGCATGTCATCTGATAGTGAAGCCCTCAGCACTAGCGCCGTCGTTTTCATTTTATTATAAAAAATTAAAAAAAAGCGTAAATCCCTGTTACTTGACCGATCTTTAAATTGAATATTATCGAGTACATACTTACTAATAGCTCGTATAGTTTACATGAGATAAAAATCTGAATTTCATGCAAAAATATATTTTCATAAAATATTTGTTTTCATAATCATCAACACTACTAAAATTGTTTCCAGCTGTATCTGTATTATATACTTAGATCTTTAAAAATACGCAATTTTTATTCCTTATGTAGAACGAATCAAGAGGACCTTTTACAGTAGTATAACGTATATAGCAAAACAACGTTTGCCGGGTCAGTACCAAAACTAGCTAAATGTTGAGATAGGTATTTAGTAAAGGCGGGTCACAATGAGATGAAACTGTTGGGCGTCTCTGGCCGGGACCCGCCTACGCGTCTACGGCGTAGCTCACTCGTAGCATCCATATCAGCGGGGCTAAAATGGTCGCTTTAGAGAATATCCATTATCCATATCTAATATTATAAATGCGAAAGTATGTCTGTCTGTCTGTATGTATGTTACCTCTTCACGCCCAAACCGCTGAACCGATTTTGCTGAAAGGCATGGAAATACTTGAGTCCCGGAAAAGGACATAGGATACTTTTTGTCCTGGAAAAATGTACGGTTCCTGCGCGGTTTTGGCGCAACGAAGTTGCGGGCATCATCTAGTATTACCTATTATAAAATATGAATCATAATATGATTAATTTTTTTAAAATCGCAAAATGGTCCTTGCAATTCATATCTAGTAATTGAATTGTAAAAGTAACTGAAAGTTGTCAGTTTCGGCAATTAATTTGCTGAATTGATTGCGAGGAATTGCTAAATGTGACCATTTTAGCCCCGCAGAAGTTTGTCTCATTCTGTATGCTGTATAATATTATTAATTATTATTTTAATTGGTTATTGTATTTTGGAGTTTAGTATCCAGAGGATAGAAATATTATAATAAGAAATAATTTAAGAATAAGTTTATGCAACACAAGTTTTTGGCGACTTAATTTTAAGCGGCTTCCAAAAGATGGAGGAATTTATTTTTTAGATGCAACATTTAAAAGTTTCAAGATCATGATATTCAAAATAATAACCTTTCATATTAGTATAATAAATAAATTATTTGTATTTTTTTAATTCTGTTTGCTTTGCTGACATAACATCTATACATCCATACTAATATTATTAATGCGAAAGTTTACGGTTCCCGCGCGATAAACGAGTTTTGGCGCAACGGAGTTGCGGGCGTCATCTAGTATTATTATAAAACAAAGTCGCTTTTTTTCTCTCATGTCCCTTTGTTCCCTTTAGGGCTTGTTTCACCGCTTCCTGATAAGGCTATCCACCACTTAACTTGACAGATGGAGTATGGAGAATCTGTCAAATAAGCCTATCCGGCACCTTATCAGGAAGCGGTGACACATGCCCTTAATCTTTAAAACTACGCAACGGATTTTGATGATTCTTTCAGTGTTAGATAACCAATTTATCGAGGAAGGCTATAGGTTTTATCACGTTAAGACTAATAGGAGCGAAGACATAGAGGAAAATGTGGAAAAAAACGGGGAAAATTATTTGAAAGGGCTAACTTAAACGCGCTAATCTCAGGAACTACTGGAACGATTTGAAAAATTCTTTCAGTGTTAGATAGCCCATTTATTGAGGAAGGTTATAGACTATATTTTATCATGCTGAGACTAATAGGAGAATGTGGAAAAAACGGGGGAATTATTTGAAAGGGCGAACTACTGGAGCAATTTTTATGTTATTTGGCACAGATAAGAAGTAGACCACGTGAAGGACATAGGCTATCGATTTTAATCATTTTTTCAGTAGCTATATATTTTATACCCGTGCGACGCCGGGGCGGGTCGCTAGTTATTAATATAATATGTTAATTAAATTCTACACAACTCAGTTTATGTCAGTAGCTCTACTAGCTAGCTAGCTCATGTCATTTATATTACCTAGATATATTTCGGTAAAGCACTAAACGTACTTTCACTTTATCACAGGAAACCAAAAGTAGGTTTACTTTAACTAGTTGTAACTAACTGTAGTTAACTTATCTGTTATCAGCAAACGCGGTGAAATAAACGAGCAATTGGTTTTTGTATGCTTTTGACGACTGCATAGTTAATTTTTGATGGTTATATTCTAGTAAGAAATGCTTTAGTCTAGTAGGCATTTAATAATAATTATATAATGTTTATGTCAGTTGGCAGACCTATGTTATTTGGTAGCGTTATAACAAACCCAGCCGATATATCACGACTTACATCGACTTAACATAAACCGACAAAACAACGTAGGTCCGCCCTTTACCTATATGAATCAATTTCTCGGACAGAATATTTCATTGTCGTTTTAATACAAGACAAAGAATAGTATGCAACAATGTGGACTAGGGAAGAGTTCATTATAGACTTTATTTTAAGCAACGAAATTTTGTTTCGCGAATTCTAAATTCAAATTCTTAAAGGTAGGTATGTTTTGTAAACCAATAGTAATCTAGCTGGCGATAACCGTTATCGGCGTGCCTAATGCTCATTATAACGCTTGATAAACGCCTTTCGTATAAAAAGAATTTAATTCATATTTATGCATGAGATGGCAAATTGTTTAATCTTGAAGGTCTTGGTTAAAAAAAGATTGTGTAACCAAGATAGCGGACATTTTAAAAAGAGATACCAATGTCCTATAGCAAAATTATACATAGACAATAGATCCTTTTACTTGGACTTAAAAAGTATCGCAAGCTGGTATAGCATATAGTATAGCAAGATTTCAAAATGGTAACGAAATCACACAAATATCCATTTTACTGCCTACAATTGCCCTGCCACAGGTTTTTTCGAGTCCCCCTGATTTTCAATGTCAGAATTTTCCATAAACAAATGTGTTTTTTACTGCGCCTTCCGTATCAAGGTCATCATTTTGTTCGTATTCCGCCCAGCTAGCTTGAACCCTGCGCCTCGGCGTATTCACATGGACGTGTTTGTTTTATTGGACATTTGCGGGGTCAGATTTGGCTGGTAGGTGGCGACCCGGGGCATGCATTACAATTGTTAATTCGGTGACAGCGTCACTGCTTTTGTATAAAATCGATTTAATGCAGAACTCTGTATTGTAAGTTTATGTGTTCGATTATCGTGCTACGTTAATATACTTTTATAACAGCAACGGCAAAAGCAAACCGAGCAATATTATATCTGCTACTCTAATAATTCCTTGGGCATAGGCTCGCCAAGAAATGCTCTGGTTGTCGGTCTAACATAATAATTAACAGATTTTATGGTAAACCGTATCGGTATACCTAAAGAGATAAAATATAATATATAGCTACTAAATAACACGTTAATTACTCTCCCCAGCCAGCCAGACAACTAAGAAATTGAAGGGTAGATCATCGTTGTATTTAAAACTCACAGAAACTAAATCCCACATCAACACTATACAACAGTCACAAAATCTACAACTTAATTAATACAGAATGATTTGCTTACAATGCGTTTACCATGAAGCATGAATAAATTCATGATGTAGAAAAAAAGGACAAGAACTCCTCAATTTCAAATTTGCCTTTTTGTTAAGTTTATTTTAATTTCATTAAAATGCTCCTATTCCTTTATAAATCTTGTTTTTTGTTCAGGTAAGGGCATAAAAACTTGGGTAGCCTATGGAATTATTCTATGCTGAGAATAGCTACTATGCATATTGTTAAAATATACTATTCGGTTTAAAAAGTTCAAATATAATACAATATTTTGAGACGTGGGAGAGCCATGCTTCGGCACGAATGGGCCGGCTCGATCGGAGAAATACGACGTTTTCACAGAAAACCGGCGTGAAACAGCGCTTGCGCTGTTTCGCTGAGTGAGTGAGTTTACCAAAGGCCCAATCCCCTACCCTATTCCCTTCCCTTACCTTCCCTATTCCCTTCCCTTCTCATCCATACCCTCCCCTATTACCCTATTCTCTCTTAAAAGGCCGGCAACCTGCACCTGCAGCTCTTCTGATGCTGCGAGTGTCCATGGGCGACGAAAGTTGCTTTCCATCAGGTGACCCGTTTGCTCGTTTGCCGCCTTATTTCATAAAAAAAAAGATAAATTATATTTAAATATTATAATTAACAAACAAATTAAGAATTCGAATTTTGAAGGAAACCAAAGTCCCAAACATGCGCAAACTATTTTCTACCAAAGACACAACCGCACGTCTCAAACTTGGAAATTCCAGTGACGATAGCGATGGCACTCTTCCTGCAGGTGATATCAAATAGGTGCTCCACTACTTTCATATTTTGCAAAGAACTTAGGTACTTGAAATCAAAGAAATATCTGACGTCTGAAACTGAAATTCCTGTGACGATAACGATGATACTCTTCCAGGTGATAATGGGAGACCGGGCGGCGGCGGAGCGAGCATGCAAGGACCCCAACCCCATCATAGATGGACGGAAAGCCAACGTCAATCTCGCGATACTGGGAGCCAAGCCCAGAGGGAACTTAGCGCCAGGTAAGTTCTAGAATACTGCTACCTTTGATTATATAATCAAAGACTGCTACATGTAATCAAAAATCAACAAAGATTAAAGATTTTTAGATAACTACCGTGGCGTTTTTAATAGGAATACATAGTAGAGATCAACTACGATAACTTGGCGCGCCCCTCCAAAATTCAAAACGTTTGAAGTGCGTTGTCTTGCGCGGTAGGCTAGTTATGATTAATTACGTGTACTGTGATTGGTTGAATACTCACTACATACAAACTCTTTCATAAGGATGTGACTGCACACATTGAAACAGTAATTTGGAGGGGCGCGCCATGTTATCGTAGTTGATCTCTAGACCACGGAAAGAACATGAGATACTTTTTAAAGCGAAAAAATGTAGGGTTTCAATGGGTAAATACACGTGAGATTTTAATCCTTCGATCGCGGATTCTTGGAAATCTATTGTTATTCTATTGTTATCGCTGTCACCGGTGTCATTATGGGGCATGATCTATGACATTTAATCTGACACTTAATCTGACAGACCCTAATAAGAGTATAAGAAAGTTTGGTAGGTTTGGTAAAGATAAGTTCAAAATTCAGGTCTATAATCTAGGTAGCTATATAGCTACCTACTTTTTCTACGTTCACTAGGTACACAAAATATAGTAGATGTAATCGGGATTTTTCTCCTACTATATTTTGTCTATATTATAATGTACTCGTAATATAATCATAGATTTCATGATCTTTCTCCATACTATAAAGTTTGGAGAAAAATAAAATCTGGTGCAATCTACTCAGCTGTCTCGGCTGTTTTTGTCTGTCCTACATATGAGAAGATTTTTTCTACCGCGTCGAGTCGTCAACCGATAAAAAATGCTTTGCGTGTGACAATATTGACTCTGTGGGGGTCACGGCACGATCGCTCGCATCTATCCATTTTTTTCCTTTTTAGGGTTCCGTACCCAAAGGGTAAAAACGGGACCCTATTACTAAGACTTCGATGTCTGTCTGTCCGTCTGTCTGTCCGTCTGTCTGTCTCCAGGCAGTCCAGGCTGTATCTCAAGAACGGCTATACCTAGACTTCTGAAATTTTCACAGAATTTGTATCGTGCGCGAGTCCGACTCGCACTTGGCCGATTTTTTTATACTGGATGTGTAATAATAGAATTAAAGCTACTTTAACTATCACTATTACATGCAAAACTAAGTTTCTTATTTTCGATATGTACCTATGCTTATATTTAAAACTAAACAACGTATTTTGTTGCGATTTTCTGCAACAAATATAGTGATTCAACAGGAGGGACATAGGCTACGTTAAATGTAAAATAGGGGGTTAAAAGGGGGCATGATGATCACGCAGACAAAACTGCATGGGTGTCAGCTAGTAGTCTAGAACTGTATACCTAATATTATTATGTTTTATTATTTAAAACAGTTTTTAAAGACGAAGTGTTACAAAGTTAAAACAATACAACAAATGAAACAAACTTTAAATATAACGAAATAGTGATATTACAAGTCTAAACATGAAAACTAAAACGAAGCTCTACATACATTACATTTAATCAAATATTTTGTCAAGGTCCTCTTATTGTTATAGGTCTTTTTGTTTTTCAAACTAGTCGTTAGAGTTCTAATTTTGACGTTAATTTTCGCTTATTTTGGATTGTTTATTTTGTACAATAACTTCTGGCTGCAGTCTACATAACAAAAAAATTAAAACCGACTTCCAAGGTGCCAGTTCCAAAAGTTTCAAATATTCTGTCAGAGGACTGAAGATTCAGCTATCTGGTACCGACTTCAAAATTATGAGGATTGAGTACAGAAATAGTTGAGGTTTAGCCGAATTCGGAAAAAGGCACTATTATATAGTAAAAATTATTTAATGCTTTTTAGTTCATATTCATTTTATTATTGTTTTTACCTTGGAAGTCGGTTTTAATTTTTTGTTAAAAATAATAATTACCTTGGAAGTCGGTTTTAATTTTTTTGTTAAAAATAATAATTTCACTCTTTTTAGCTATCCTACAAAATAAGGCTTTATTTGTAAATAACCAATACGAATCTTAGCTATTCACACTATGTTACTGTAAACGGAATTGTGGTAAATGCTTGCATCTAAGCGATGCTGTAATTTCCAAACTTTTATCTTTAAAGGTTCAGGAGTTCTGTTCAGTGCCTTTGGACCAACAGACACCTTCATATGAAATTTCTCTTATTCGTAACGTACGTTTAAGTTTCTAGAAACAACATTTTAACCACTATGAGTGTTTTGATAAATTTCAAGGATTTCCCTCGATTGCTCATAGATCCCATCATCAGCTCACCACTTTCGTAATTGTTATACAAAATTACTATCTATCTTATATAAAAACACAAGAATTTTGAAAATCGGTCCACAAACAGCGAAATAATCATCAAAAACATCTGCTTCGATGCAAAATATCACGAAAAGTACCAATAATTTGGTCATAATGTGAAAACTCATGGTATAATTATGGTTGTGATGATGATGATCAATCAAATTGATGTGTTGGCTTATGCTTTCAGTTGTATAAACAACGCCGAAATCCCTGAACCTGTACCTATAAGCATTCAAAAGTTCTGTTCGGTACCTTCGGATCCAGGGTATAACCTGGTGCGAAGTCTTACTTTTTGGTAGTATTTACCTCGAATGCTTCAGAAAAAATCGAAATCACTATATGTTTCCATACAAATTTCAAGGAGTCCCCTCGATTCCTCATGGATTTCATCATCAGATCACCACTTTTGTAAACATGGTACCAAATTTGGATTGAACCCTGTACAACAACAAAAAATTATGAAAATCGGTCCACAGACGACGAAGTTATGGTTGAACATACAAAAAAAATATATACAGACGAACATATAATCTCCTCCTTTTTGGAAGTCGGTTAAAAATAGCACTTACAATTTGCATCCCCTTCTAGATCTAAACGTAAAACCATAACGTACGCAATAATATAATGTATTCGTTATTATGGGACCTAGGGTCATAATATAATGCAGATATAATATGACCCTAGGGCCTAGACCCTGACCACAATATCTTACGATGCAGTATATCAGTGCAGCGGGCTTTTTTTTTTTTTTTTTTTTTTTTTTTTCGAAAGGGTCTAAGCTACTGGTCTGGTTAAGACCATGGTAGTTTAATCGTGGCTATAACTAGTCTGTTGCTAGTTGGTTTGGAGATAAACAATGAGGAGGCCTGGCCCCCTCCCCTAAAGTCACACGTGTGACATTCTAATCGGGCAATATTGGGGAGAGCTACGAAAATAAGCTATTTTCATCTGACGTGGGGACACGGATCCCCCCTGCTCTTAAGGGGTCCGACCCCTTACTCACTCTCTGACGAGTGAGGCTGCTCGCGCGCGATAGCACAAACTAGCTGCGTACGAGTTATCGTGGTAGATGAGCTCAAGTTATTAATGTTATTGCATAAAAGAGGGCCGTCCCTCTCCCCTTCCGAGTCCGGTTGGGGTGACATACGCGTGTATGTTCTAATGTCAAAGTAATTGGTAGAGCTCTCTACGACAATATCGCGGTCGCGGTCATGATTTAGGTGTGTTCCTATGCTATCCGCATGCGAACTCGAACCCGGGATCGAGCTCGGCACCGGATTTCGGTCGGTCTGTCTGTTTGTCGTTCGGGTCGTGTTAAGTCCTCGGGGAAGGCGCCGGCGTCGTCCCCGGTGCAGTACTAACCACGCGGGTGAGTGTGATTTGTGTTTACGTAACTGTACACAGTACGTTACGTATTCTGTGATGGGGTCTACAGGGTCGGCTAAGATATGCTTAGGCCGTCTGAAGGGGTATCGGAATGTCCGTGCGTCATGTTCATAGTCCACAGCCTTACGAATGAGCGGATTGGGATGTACTTTGCCTTTCTCAAAGAATCTCTCTGAGAGTTCTTTGATATAGGCTTTGATAGTGATAAGCTCGCAGTCTCTATGCAAGTCGATGTTTCGCATGTAACGGGGGGCACCTGTTGCCATGCGCAAAAAACGGTTTTGAACTCGTTGCAATTGGTTCATCTGATTGTCACTTATGTGTGCGAAAGAGACGCACGCATAAGTGAGTAGCAGCGGGCTTGCTTGCTGCGTTTGCTGAGCTGGGCCTGGGGCCAATTTTTGGCGTCACACAGCATTAAAAGTAATTAAATTGTATTAACAAGGAGTGAATTTTGGCTTCTCTCAGCTCTCGCTGGCATCCATCTCAGCCCCCCCCCCCCCTGAAGCCTTCAGGGAGAGGGTACTGCGGATTCGCCTTCGTCTGTCAGTATGTCACTACCCAAAACTTTTGAATCAATTGTACTTGTGTAGATAGCTGTTTGCTTTTGCATTATAGTTAGATCTAATTTAGCGTCCAGTATGTCACAGTATCTACGAATGCTCTTGGCGACCGTGTTGCTCCTATTACTATTGGTATGATGATGGCTTTGGTTTTCCCCCAAGTAGCACACTTCAGACGCCTTAAACCTATTTATGCTTTAGGAGTACTAATCATGGCTTTTTTACAGACATAATAGACATTGGCATTCTATACATAGTTTTGAATAAGAACTAAGTTTCTAATACAAAAAAATATCTAGTGTTCCTTGTTTTAAAACCTTTTCTAGTTCTTTACACTGAGTTACGAGCAAATTGATTAATTATGGACTATATTTGCTCTGTTAAAAGCGCTGCTGTAGTTCAATTATTCTATAGACTTACTAGCTGTCCCGGCAAACGTTGCTTTGCCATAATATATTTGCTATATTATTTTATTGAAGTGACTAAATAAGTATATCACCATGGCAACGTCGGTCGCTATCCCGTTGCACAAACAATGGTCGCCGTCAGTCTCAGGTTGTAATAATTTTCTATTATTTATTCAACAAATGCACTTATCAATATATGAAGTACCGAGTAGCCGATTCTCAGACCTACTGAATATGCATATAAAATTAGGTGAACATCAGTAAAGCCGTTTCGGATGAGTTCGTGGACTAACATTGTGACACGAGAATTTTATATATAAGATTATCACAAATACTTTTTAGGAATTGAAATTATTTGAAGAACAATTACTCTAAAAGTAATCAAAAAGGTTTTTAGATGGATTTGTTAGGTACTTTTTTAAGTCTATTCTTAATAGAATCAATGACTAGATACTCAATAGTGTATACTCTAGTGAAAGTCCAGTTTCCTCCTTCATAAGGGAACTTAGGCTTAAACATTTTATATTAAGAGTATTAAGTATATAAAGGACAGCGTTCTGCAAGCATGAAGGAAGCAGGAGATATAAGAAGACTGAGGACTGCCTCAGTAGGCTTTCGGAGAAAAGGGGAAAAGTAGATATAAAAAGGTGGCGTTAGTAGACAGTCACGTCAACTTTCTTTGCCCTCAAAGTCATCAGTTATCACTTCAGCAACGAATTATCAAGCTACGAAAAAGAAGAATTGACACCGTCTCGAAAATCGATTCTTGATGAAAACCATGATGAACTACAGACTGACAATGATAGTGAAAGTGACGATTCTGGCGATGAAGAGGTGCCTATAATTTTCTTGCTTTAAAAATAAGTGTAATAAGCAACTTCCTACTTAATGATTTTATATAGACAATAAAATATTGCGAATATTTTTGATTTGACAATATGACAATAAGACGTAATATAAAACAGGAAGGCCACCAGAAATATTGGTTCTCTATGGTATTGCACTGAAAAATCACCAAAACGCGAACAAAACACCTTCTTCTTATGTCAGTTTGAATATACTCTGGTAGATAATTACGAGAAAAAATAGTTTACAAGCATTTCTTTCTATAGACTACGATAGGATGGTCTTAAGAACGATTATATTATTGAAAGATTAATTTTTCTGGTGAAAGTGCAAGTTGACTTGTCATGCTCTTAAAATTACCTTTAGCTCAATTTTAGGAGTAAATCTTCTAATCAATACTTAGTTATAGATAATTTGATCTTGAGGCCATTTTTATTAATAGAATACGACGGTAATCACCATTTCGGTAAAAATAAAAAAAATAGTTACATTAAAATACGCGATTTATTTATTTAAAAACATTAAAATACTTAAATATATGAAATTATTATCAAAATACATTGTTTAGGTATTTATTTTAACAAAATATATAAAAAAAATGTGTTTCAATAATATTTTTTTATTAAAATAAATCATTTAAATTTACGAATATAATAGGCCCATAAGTTTTTTAAAACTATTTCATCAACTTTTACGATAAAATAAATTCGGCACGGAATTTGTGCCCTCCGTTCGCGCGAAACATAAAAGAATATATTATTATAAGTACTTATTTCATTTCATTTCCCCATTAAAGCTTTAACTTAAAATACTTTCAACTACGGTGGGCCATTAGATAATAGGAAATGCTTTTTAATAGAAGTAACTCTTGTTGATGTTTTTATTTAGTTGATTTTGATTATTAGTGGTTTTAAAAATATTCACCTCTAGAACATCAGTAGAGTAATGGTGTTATCTTAATGTTGGCTACAAAACCTAATTCCTTTCTTATGTGCCTCTTATTAAGTTCTTTAAATAACAGTTTTGTAGATATTACCTATAGATAAATATAAATTGCTCTTATCGTTACCTAATGATGAATTCTTATGTTGCTCTTGTCATTATAGTGTAGACAGGTGCCCATTTTTACTGAACTCGGTATATAGGATATCTTCAGGGATTATTGACTCTTATGTAAGAATACTAACTTTAATTCTATAAAATAACTAATAGTGCTTCACTAGATATATTTGTGGTGCTTGGGGCTAGAAATAGCTAGACTCTGGCCAGAGTCTAGCTATTTCTTTTTTCAGCAGATGATACTTAGTTTGTTTTTTCCATTTCTTTTTTTTAATGAACTAAGGGGGCAAACGAGCAAACGGGTCACCTGATGGAAAGCAACTTCCGTTGCCCATGGACACTCGCAGGGGGCAAACGAGCAAACGGGTCACCTGATGGAAAGCAACTTCCGTCGCTCATGGACACTCGCAGCATCAGAAGAGCTGCAGGTGCGTTGCCGGCCTTTTAAGAGGGAATAGGGTAAAAGGAGAGGGTAGGGATGGGAAGGGAATAGGGGAGGGTAGGGAAGGGAATAGGGTAGGGGATTGGGCCTCCGGTAAACTCACTCACTCGGCGAAACACAGCGCAAGCGCTGTTTCACGCCGGTTTTCTGTGAGAACGTGGTATTTCTCCGGTCGAGCCGGCCCATTCGTGCCGAAGCATGGCTCTCCCACTTTAGTTTAGCGCCAATGTTGTAGTCAGTAGGTATTGTGACCTCTATCAGGTGAGTGAAGTTTTGTTGCTTGTTCTGGATGTATATTATATCCGAAAAATTAAATTGTATTAATATTATAATCGAACTGTACCAATGACATTATAATATTATGATGTATTGTGTGATGCTAAAAATAAATCCATTCTTATTCTATATTATCGAGATCCATATCAAAGTTCTAAAATAACGTAATCTTTTAAAGGGTTAACGTTGTAACTTTGTAAGTTAAATTTATAATAGATATATGTATAAAGTTACAGTTTTCCGAGACTATGTTAAATTCTCGTAGAATTTCCCAAGCATGATTCTAAACGGCAACGTTTTGAAATTCAGTTCAATATATGTAACTAAATAAATTCATTAATAATTCGTCAGATTTTACTTGTTTCTGTTTAAATGCGGCCTTTACGACCAATATCAGTCATCATTCACGAATTTATTATTTAGTGTGGGATGGCGCGTGACGTACTCGCAGTCCAACCGTGTTTTTCGTTTTGCCACCATTTTGTTTTTATTTCCTAACGAATCATTTATTCTATTTTCAAATTTATATTATAAGATTAGTTATAATATAACCTAAATTTTCATAATATTAGGAAATCAACTCTAAATAGAGCTAGTTTGTAACTAAAATAATATTTTGTTGATTACAGAACCCTAAAACAGAACCCTAACCAGCTGTTTTTTTTTTGTATATTGGTAGGTTAATAGTTGTATAATTTAAGAGTAACATTGTCCTACAAAAAGAACAATCCATATTTTAGGATTATCAAATCAAAGTATGAAATCCTTACTATCTCTGTCAGCTACCACTTTCAAGATTTTTCGCAGATAAAAATGTTGTTTGTCTTATCAAAATGAAACTACTCACAAAAAATTAGCTTGATAGTAATTAAAAAAAATAGGTTGTATAAGGTTGTAGACTTTAGATGGTTATAATATTTAGCATTTCGTTAAGCTAACTGTGTACCTTACCCAACTCCAAATACTAAAACTTTCATACTATGTAATACCTATAGTTTTGTTTACGTAGTAACTATTTAGTAATTTGTAGTTGTTAGATTTGAAAATTACAGAGCATTTATTTGCGTGTGCCTGGTCTGACCACTTGAACACACTCAGCATAGATCTATAGATCTATGGATCAGAGATCTCTTGGCAAGTATCAGTGCTCGTTGATAACCCACTAGAAGACAATCAGATGCTGTGAAGACTTCCTCGGATATTAACGCCAATTTGGCATCATTCCAGACTACGGATGAGTTTTGGCCTAGTTCTGTTAAAAATTGTATTTTTACACTGTCATAGCTTAGTTTATACGAGTTTTTTTCGTCTAATATACGAGGTGGAAAAGATTTATTTCAAAATTCTACAATTTATAATAGTAACAATATACAGTCGGCAAAAAAAAAATCGCGGTAAACTTTTAATTTTAATAAGATTGGTGATTTTAATAAGTTTGATGCTTAGGTTATATTATTATGATTATTTTATATTGCACTAGCTATTTGACCGAGCTTTGCTCGGTATTTGATAAAACTCGAATAAAATGACATTTTCTAAAAATGATTCCTAGCTAGATCGATTTATCGCCCCCGAAACCCACTATATACTAAATTTCATGAAAATCGTTGGAGCCGATTCCGAGATTCCAATTATATATTTACTAGCTGTTGCCCGCGACTTCGTCCGCGTGGACTTTAGTTTATAATTGTTCCCGTACATCGATTGAACAGTTAACGCGCAAATCATAAAAGTATATAGTGTGGGACAATATACTTTTATGATATGATAGATGTTCCGCGCGGCTTCGCCCGCCTGATTTAGGAATGTAACGGAAACCGTACATTTTTCCGCAAAAAAAGAAACCTATTTCCTTTCACGTGGTCTATTCTTTATGTGTGCCAAATAACATAAAAATTGCTCCAGTACGTTCAAATAAGCCCTTTCAAATAATTTCCCCCGTTTTTTCCACACTCTCCTCTATTTCTTCGCTCCTATTAGTCTTAGCGCAATAAAGTATAGCCTATAGCCTTCCTCGATAAGTAGGCTATCAAACACTGAAAGAATTTTTCAAATCGGACCAGTAGTTCCTGAGATTAGCACGTTCAAACAAACAAACAAACTCTTCCCAATTATAATATTAGTATAGATATATATACAAGAATTGCTCGTTTAAAGATATAACATAATAATATTGTGTATCATGTATCATATTCATTACTTACAACAACAAAACTTTGTATTCTCGCATATTTTTGTCTACACAACTCGGTTACGGGCTTAAGACAATGGGTCCGTTTCACCACTTCCTAATAAGATCCGGATAGGATATCCGCGACTTAACTTGACAGATGAATGAATTTCAGAATTGTAAACTTTAGATATATGTACATATAGTGAAATAAATAAATAAATTAATGATAAATATACGTATTATGTTATAATAGTGCAGACAGGAATACATATTTTAATTTTCATTATGATATTTTATCGCATTTTAAGTACATAATTCAGTAGAGATACTGCGAAAGTGATAAGGTATAGAAATAATAGGTAACTGATGTTATGTATTATTTAATTCAATAAGTATTATTTTATCTTAAGTAGGTAGGTATTTATATTTTAATTGAATGAATATTATATTCAAATTGTCGAGTACCTACTGAAGATTTTACGATTTTTTTCTCTTTTACCAAAATACATGTACCTACGTACTTACTTTTCATACTGCAAGTAATGATGAAAATGGTATAAATATTTTATATGTATAAGATTTGTGATTGCACATAGCTCATAATATTAAATAATCATTATATAGACGTGAATAGTAAAGTATTTAAAAACACGTGTAGACTTTCACTAGAGACATTTTCGTAGGATTTCTAATAGACAAAATATTTTTTCTATCATAAGGACGTGGAATTTTGGTAGCTGACTGTACACACACTGCGGCACGTGCGTTAAATATTTAATTGTTTTAAGTTTTAACAATGCTGCCAACTGTACTGGTGACGTGTTGGAACTGTACCGGAAGTCCCTAAACACTCGGAACCGGAAGCGGGAGCCCGGGAGGCTCTAATTGATTGGAGGAGCACGCAACCCTAGACCACGTGACATTATGCTTCTAAAATGATCTCTATGTGGAGGACATAAGGATCATCATAGAAATTGAAAGGTAAAATATTTCTAAACAGCATAGTGTTGCGACTTGCGGCGATTTACGAACCAACTGTTGGATTTCATACAGTACAGTTGATGACGTAAAAAGAGTCACAAAATAATGGTATATTATGTACATTTTGCCACGTTGTATATTATTATGGTAATTATTATGCTTCCATTCCCTGCTAAAATTAATGTCATGTCTGTCTTTTTTCGTAACTAATAAAAATAAAGGCATAATATTTTGACAAACGTACTAACAGATATTGGCGAGATTGGCACAATGACCTAAAAAACGAGTAACTAAAAAAATAGCTGAATGAGATACGCAGCACTCAATAAGAAATACATAGATGTAATTTTAAAGGTTTTACATGAATAGCAAATATAACTGAACAAGTTTGTTTTTACATGAAAAATTATACGACTTAAAATTACGATTCAGAAAATCAATAAAAATATATACGATGTAATATTATGATATCTAAACTACGTGTTCATAAATGTAGTGACCGCTTCAAGCAGTTTACTACAGACTGAAATAAATGGTGTAACCTTTAGTGAATGACATGCAACATCCGTGTACTATTGTGAACTAACCTTCCATACAACTATTCATCAAAATTGTAGCGTTCTCGTCATCATGATTTGGTTTTTGTTGTAAAATATTTAAAAATTAAAGAAAAAATGTACGAGTTGACATGTAAACAGGTTTTTGATTTACAGAAAACAAAAAAAAAAGATTTTTTTTGTTGACTGTACAGTGTACATGGTAGCGTAGGTAAGACTGGCTATAAATTATAATGTTATGAATGCGAAAGTTTGAGTTTGTATTCTTTAAATTTTGTGATAGACTTGTGAATAGACAGCCCGAATACAAGCATCTATCATTTCACAACTTTTTCCATATCTCCATATTACAGTTCCCAAATAATAGTTTTAGTAGAGGATACAATAATTTTTAGATTATTATTACTGGCACATATTTTAGCCATAACAAAACCTCAAAAGGCGTAGAGGTTACGAGTATTACATTATAATGAATAATGTAAGAATTCATATAAACTAATGTGATGTTTGCATAATTTTGTATAAACATTATATAAATAAAGTGATTGTCGGAAGAGCTATGTGAAATTGCTATGAGAAAATATGTAGTTCATACAGTAGCTTTTGTTTCAAATACATAGTTATAATTATGAAGATTGAAGAATCTATGGATGAACAGATAAGAATAAATAACTGTATTTTAAAAAGATAAAACCGACTTCAAAATTGTACATAAGTAATTGAGAATTGAAATTCCCTATTTAAAAAACTACTCGACCGATATTGATGAAACTTGCAATATTCCCTAAGTTGAACAATACCTAGTACAATAAAAAAAGAATCATTTAGATCGGACTTGTAGTTCCGGAGATATGCGTGCAGAAACATAAAAACATACATACATACATACACTTTTGAAATTTGGCACATTTGTTCAGAAGCTGTTATAGATTACCATATTTATACAAAAAACTGGGCAGTTCTGGAAATATAACATACATACGCGTCGAATTTATAACCTCCTTTTTCGGTCGGTCAAAAATATGTAACATAGGGTATGTTCTGAACTGTGATTCTGAAACTAATATGCCTCTAGGGTGGATAATAGGCTTCCAAAATGTCAAAGTATACTGGGACTACAAAATGAAACGCCCATAAAATGTTTTAAATCATTTTAATTTTAGAATCGTATTTATGTTATAAATATTTGATTGCCGGACTGATTCATTCAACACCTTCAAACTCTACCTGCTTTCTGAATGAAACTTGGTATAAACAAAAAACCGTTTTTGGCAGCTGATCCCTGGAAGTACCCAAATATTCTTACAAAGGATCAGCTGTCTAATTGTAAAGGTAACAAACCAGCTGATTCCTCACTGTACAGAACAGTATTAAGGAATTATTTTGCCTTTGACTGGTCCTTATGCCAACTACGTAAGGATAATTTTCATAGAAATTCGAAGGTATAATAACAACGGACGGGTAGTATGTGTGAACTCGATGTTTAAGCTACGATTTGCGGATGTCGTATTGTTGTGTTTAGTGACCATACGGAGAGTGTGCTTAGGACACATTTTTATTTAAAATCCTTTCTTCTTACTGAATAATATTAACATGTACAGAATCCATTTTTCCCGTTGTAAACTGAAGGGAAGTTCGTTAATTTTCTTCTAAGCTTCTCTATAATATATTACGGGCATGTTATTTATTTTGAAAATCTTCATCTAGTTTATAGACATTCTATTTAAGTTAGATGTCCTTTTGGAAATGTTGTTGAAAATAGAATAATAGTATTTAAAAAAAAGAAACCGACTTCAAAATTGTACGTAATTAAGAATTAAAATTCCCTATCTCGTAAACTACTGAACCGATTACGATGTAACTTGCAGTATTCCCTAAGTGAATAATACATAGTACAACAAAAAATGAATCACATAAATCGGACTTTTAGTTCCGGAGATATGCAAAAACAAACATAAAACATACGTAAGCATACATGTAACACTAATGATCTAATGAAATTTAGCGCACTTGTTCAGACGCTGATAATATAGAGTATAGACTAATATACGAAAACTAGGCAGCTCTGGAAATATTACATATTACATTACATATTACATTACATAATTACATATTACATAATTACATATTACATTACATAAATATTATAAATGCGAAAGTGTGTCTGTCTGTCTGTCTGTCTGTCTGTCTGTCTGTCTGTCTATCTGTCTGTCTGTCTGTTACCTCTTCACGCCCAAACCGCTGAACCGATTTTGCTGAAATTTGGTATGGAGATACTTTGAGTCCCGGGAAAGGACATAGGATACTTTTTGTCCCGGAAAAATGTACGGTTCCCGCACGATAAACGAGTTTTGGCGCAACGCAGTTGCGGGCGTCATCTAGTATTACTACATACGAGTCGAATTGATAACCTCCTTTTTTGAATTCAGTTAAAAAGCTATTGATGAATGACATAGGAAGGCTCCTGGAAAAAGTCGTGTTTTTACCTAGTGTCCCATGTACTAACTAAACTTCGTATGAATATTACACTTTGATTTACTTAAGTAATAAACTTAGTATTTTTAGAGCGTAGTAACCACTATTTAAAATACTGTCGTGAAGATTTTAAATGTCCGTATGGTTGCCCAAGCACATATCTCTATCGGTTGTATCACGGGGAGTGCTCTGAGGAGTTGTTCGGAATCATTCATTGTTCGGAATTCACCTGCAACTTTTCGCCATCGTCCCACGCGAAAAACATACCATCCTCATCACCTTGATGAGTGGCAGTCTTCCACAGTGCGTTTTTCGCGTAACTTTCTGCCGCGCACTGTAAAACTCTGGAAAAAACTGTCACCAGCAGTATTTCCGGACCTATACGACCTGCAAACCTTCAAGAAAAGAGCGTATTCCCTCTTAAAAGGCCGGCAACGCACCTGCAGCTCTTCTGATGTTGCGAGTGTCCATGGGCGACGGTAGTTGCTTACCATCAGGTGACCCGTTTGGTCGTTTGCCCCCTTATTTAATAAAAAAAAAAGAATTCTCGCTGTTGCGACCTAGTCGGTCTAGTCCAGAGGAATAAGCAAGTGTGGGACCAACAATGTGCGGGTTTCCTCACGATGATTTCCTTCACAAGATCAAAATATGTACTTCTCTGTATTCGACTCACCAATATCCACATTTGTAGAGATCCCAGAAAAACCCCAATTCGTGGTCACCTCGCGAACATAATATGAGGGGCATAATATAGCACAATGGGTGCGGGCGCGCATGACGGCCACCTGGTCGTGGCGTACCGGCCCCGCCATATGCCGGTACACCCGGTGACCCACACGCGCTACCCCCCTCGCCCAACTACACTACGGCCACTCCGTTAAATGTTAACGACACCGACCGTGCTGACGGTTTAGTATTGCACGGTTCGGTATCAACCTGTTTATGTGGCGGAGTGTACTGCTCTAAATGTTCTCTATAACGTTTTGTTCGATATACAAAGTTTCGCTTTAGTTAGACTATAAATCTCATTTCAAAAGAATTGTTAGTGTAGTTATATAAAGCTTAGTCCAAACTTCAAACTCGGTAGAGTTGAAATGCTCTAATAAATGTTGAGCCCCTCAGAACTTTCGTTTTTCTGTCAGGATTAGACCTCATTTACTCTTTTCTTTAGGCCTAAGAAAAGTATTTTATTAGAATATGTACTATTATTAAAACAGATTTTTGTAGTAAGAGCAGCTATTTGTGAACTTTTACGAAGGTATGCAAAATCATCGCCACCGCTAATACACTTCAAAGCAATCAAAGCGTTATGCAAAATATTGACTTACTGTGAAATGTGAATATTATGTACCAAATCATATCAATCTAGTGTCTATCTGTTTACGATGTGCTCTTTAACAATACCCTACCCATTACCCAAAGATTTTTTTTATGAAATAAGGTGGCAAACGAGCAAACGGGTCACCTGATGGAAAGCAACTTCCGTCGCCCATGGGCACTCGCAGCATCAGAAGAGCTACAGGTGCGTTGCCGGCCTTTTAAGAGGGAAAAGGGAGGGTAGGGATGGGAAGGGAGGGAATAGGGTAGGGAATTGGGCCTCCGGTACTCACTCACTCGGCGAAACACAGCGCAAGCGCTGTTTCACGCCGATTTTCTGTGAGAATGTGGTATTTCTCTGGTCGAGCCGGCCCATTCGTGCCGAAGCGTGGCTCTCCCACGTATAAAATGCATTACTTTATACTCTACAGTAGTATAGTCTTGAAACTATTTAAAATTTTTTATTAGGTATTTATTTTTTCATTGTGTATAGTACTTATAATCGTGTTTAAATTTTTAGCTTCACAAAATAAAGAGATTAGGTGATATATGTCGCATTGAGATTCTTTTATGCTATAACTTGTTCTGATTTCTGAATAATCTGATAGCGTTTTCTAACATGTGAGATGTAAATTAATACTGGTCGATAACGGCCATCTTTAAAAACGTTACTGGTTGACAGTTCCAATTTTAAAAACTGAATCTCTCAGCCTTTTTCATATACGCGACCTAGGTGAACACAAAAGATGTGCTTAGGGCTTAAGATATCCGTTGAAGGTCCACTTAGGGCTTATGTCCGTTAAATCCGGTTATATGCATCTGTCTGACCGTTAGGGTCTCAGATTTTGGCATCCGCGATTCATTGTTGGTTTTTAGGTTCAGGTAATTTGAATTAATGTGTCTCTGTTGGGACAGGGGTAGTGTAAGTAATTGGAAACCTGAACCATCGTCGTCAGCTCCCGCATTGTCGCTAAACTACAGTTATGACGGAGAACTCTATCAATCAAAGTTCTTCTGCATCCGAAGCCTTTAAAACTGAAACAGATTGGCTTTTATGATTATCGGATTCCCGATTCTTGTCCTTCAAATCCTGGGAGTCGATAGAGAGGGCTTCAGACAGTTTTATTAAAGTAATATCGATTTTTCTCTCATATCCCACTTTTGATGACGGAGCTTGTCTACGGCGCGCGCGCATCTGCCTGCCAACATAAATAACTGTTAATCTATATTAGTTTCAAGGGAACGATCTGTTTATACATTGATTAGCGCATTACGTTAATAGTTTGCTTGTTTTAATGCGATAAACATAAAGTGTTGTTCCCCGTGATTTTGGCGGAAAACGCGCTACTTTTTGGAAGGACTTGGGTAGCATGACACAAACTATATTATGTAGTTTAAAGTTAAAATGTTATCTATGTTACCTACACGTTTAGAAAATCTATTGATAACTTATTCAAATCGTACTAAATCCTAAGTAGGTATTCAAATGTGTTGCTAAACTTTTTTTTAACATTCATAGGTAGATCAAAATGAATTTAAACTAAGAATTGATTAACGCAGTCGGGTTTTAAACGCTAAACTTATTGTCAATCCACTCCAATGTCGACAGATTATTCAGGTGTTTTGAAAAACAATACGACTTTAAATATACATTGTTATGTGCATACAATACGCATACGTTTTTACGTAATTCAGCCTAGTTGTATGTAGGACAGTACATCGATTATGAAAACATTGTTAAGGTTTTAGTGGACGGCCGGCTATTTCGTGTCATGGCAATTAGTTACTAAAAGTAAAAAGCTCTTAATATAATTTATGTTTTCTTACATACACGTATGTAATATCATAATGGAGTCAATTTGATCGATCGCTAAATATCTTATGTCATTTTATCCTGAGTAGGTCCTGACTATCAGAACAAACTATCGATTGAATTTAAAATCACAAGTTCACTTTTATGGCCTCATTGAGCGAGATTATTTTTATGATTAGGTACTCACAGAGTTGCTGAGTTGCGGAATTGTTTTTTACTTCAGTTAATATTATCTTTTCTGCCAAATTCCTCATGACATAACTTCTTAAGTCATCAATAAGCTTCCCTGAGTGCAATCATCAATGCTTTTTAACCGACTTCTAAAAACGTGGAGGCTTTCCAATATATTTTATTTTTCTATTTGCTTTAATCCTTCGATCGTGGATTCTTGGAAATCTATTGTTATTCTATTGTCGCGATCACCGGTGATCTTATGGGGCATGATAGGTTATAATGGCTAAAGCCTTATTCTGCAACCGATGGCTAACTCCACGTAATAGTCCCACCACTTGTACAAACAAGAGGGACACTGAATTATTCAGTGAAATGAGCTCCACTAATCGATTTACACCTCCCAAAGTAATTGACGGCCGCATTAAAGAAATAGACATTAGTCTGAATATTTTATCACTTGACACCTTCAATTTAATGACTTGAAATTAAAGTACACCCATTAAAATACACTTTAGTTTCCCATACAATCTTTTATCATTAAGGATGAAATATGTTTCTTTTGTTTTGATTTTCTTAATATTGATCTAAACGTCGTAAGGACAATATAATAGTGTGTATTGCTATAGCAATTTCTGATATGAATCTTGTATTTAATTCCTCCATTTAATACCTTGGCAATGGCCGCAAGTTCAAGTTCAAGAAATTTTATGGAAGGGAGGTTTTCGAGGAAAACTTTACTCCAAATTTCAAACAAAGCCTTTACTCCCGTCTCCCAGGATACTTTGAAGCAAGCAATCTGTCGTACCTCTATTAAACTCGAACAAAACCTCACGTAGTAGGTGCAGTTTGACCGGGACAGTTATTGCAATTTGTCCGAAACGGGAAACGTAAGACAATTGACCGAAAAGCATGCAAGTCATGATTGATTAATGAAGAGTTCGCTGCGAAGGGTTGTGTTATATGAGTTTGTATGGGTTTGTATCGCGTGCGGCGTTGCATTACTTATGTATGGAGCGGCTCCCCTAATACTTTTTTACCTTTAATACAACCCTATATCAATGCCATAAGGTTCATATTCAAAGACTCCTAGGTAGAATAACTATGAATTATTTTTTCGGCTTTCTGGATTTACGCGTTGCAAGTGATGAGTACGATCGATAATATACAGCTGCATGAGTTTGGGAGCAAGGAATTAGTGTCGCATAAAATTCGGCCCCACATCTGTTCAAATTCAAAGGATTATGCGTAAAGCGTTAAAAAAGTTGTGAGAAATAGTTGAATTGAAAAAAAAGTTTAAAAAGTTTGTATTGTATTTGTATAAAACTAAATTATGGGTAGCTAAGGTTTTAAAACAAAATGAAAATTAAGAGTAACAACTTTTCAAACTGTACATGTCTATAAAGTTAATTTTTTAGGGTTCCGTAGCTAAAATAGCAAAGTAGTCTGTCTGTCTGTCTGTCTGTCTGTCTGTCTTCAAAAATCATATTGAGGTTTCTAATATCATTTTTTTCTAACCTGAATAGTTTGCGAGAGAAACTCTTCCAAAGTGGCATAATGTGTGTCCCCCCCCCTCTAACTTCTAAAGTAGGGGCATGATAATTCTAAAAAATATATATAATGTACATTACTATAAAAACTACCAACGAAAATTGGTTTGAACGAGATCTAGCCAGTAGTTTTTTTATACATCATAAATGATAAACCTTAATTTAACTTTCATTATATCAAAAACGAAATATTAAAATAAATCAAAAACCTTATAATTTCATAGAAATAATTCTTATTGCTGCTGCGGAACCCTTCATGGGCGAGTCCAACTCGCACTTGGCTGGTTTTTTTTATATATGTTTATTTTTGTTTCATTTGTTTATCTAAACCAGTGTAAGGCAACAGGCGGACCGCGGTCCGTTTGCGGACCGCGAAAAATATTGTTATATATTTTATACCGAGTATCAATTAATACATAGATACATAGGCTACACTAAAAATATCGGGAATGGAATACTTCCACTATTCCTCATATTAAAATCTTTTTAATTGAAAACTCCTTGGTTTTAAAAATAAAAATAAAAAAAAAAAACAATTGGGTTTAAAAAAGTTGTTTTCCCGATGGATACCGCATTTGCTCTGTGAAGAGCAAAAAGCGGCTCGCGTTACTTGGTGCGTCAGAACTCTCAAAAGATTCCACGCAGGATCCTCAAATGCTGTATACAACATCGTATCAGGTGACGAATCCTGGAAATACGCGTACGAACCCGAAACTAAAAACCAGTCACGAGTTCGGGTGTTCGAAAATGAGTTAAAGCCAACAAAAATTGTTCGTTCACGGAGTGTTGCAAAAAAAAAATGGTGGCCACGTTTGTCTCCAAAACCGGCCATATTGCGACTATTCCTCTTGAGGGACAAAGAAGGGTTAATGCAGAATGGTATGCTAGCATTTGTTTGCCACAGGTCGTTTCTGAACTCCGTAAAGAGAACTGCAACAGCCGCATCATCCTCCATCACGACAATGCGAGTTCTCACACCGCGCACAGAACAAAAGAGTTTTTAAAGCAAGAAAACATAGAATTATTAGACCATCCGCCGTACAGCCCCGACTTAAGCCCTAATGATTTCTATAATTTACCTAAAATAAAGAATAAATTGCGTGGTCAGAGATTTTCATCACCTGAAGAAGCTGTGGACGCCTACAAAACGGCCATTTTGGAGACCCCAACTTCCGAATGGAATGGTTGCTTCAATGATTGGTTCCATCGTATGGAAAAATGTGCCAAATTTCGCGGAGAATACTTCGAAAAGTAATAAACACATTTTTAAATAGTACTGTTGTGTCACCTCCTTGATTACCGAAATTTTCAGTGCTGCCCTCGTAAGGTATGCGTATACCTTTATTAATTAAAATAATATTTTTAAGTTATATAGGACAAGTGTGTTTTTTTCTGGACCTCGTTAAAATTTTCCCTCAATATCCGGACCCCACCTAAAACTACTTGCCGACCTCTGATCTAAACTTTTAACTTCTATAAAGATATAATAATAATTATGACATATTTATATTTTGAATTCAACTTAAATGAGGTTTTATGGCATATTTGTCAGGAAATTGGTCGTGGCATCGGTGAACGGTGATCGATATCGTAATTGTATGAAGTGAAGCCATACCGGTGACCACGTGATCACGCGTCATGAAAATAGAACTACCGTGTAGCTTGAAATGAAAAATGACCATAATATTTTCTTCATAATGTTATGGCAGAACAATTTGTAGTTCACCGTATTAGTATGTAAAGTAAAATCAATGAAGTTTTGTGTTCTCTTTTCTTGTGTCTCTCTACTTTTATTCGCGCGTTAACTTGACGTGAATTTTAACTCTCCCTCCATAATCTATTACTGAATATTTAAATAAAAAATCCCATTCTTCGATTCTGTACATACTACATTATATTCTATACCTACCTTTAAATTTTAAAATCATTAAGTTTCCGTAGTTTTAACAACTTCCTATGACAGATAAAAATCTGAACGCTTGGTTTAGTAAACTAATTTTGTGTCTCCATCCATCCATAGACCTATTTTATATTAGTGTGATCATACTATTGTATAACTATATCAGACAATACATCTGTTTGTGGCGGAAACTTGCAATTATGGTCGCATTACCTCTAATGCCACGTTGTCGCAGATTGAATAATTCCATAGACAATCTGGTGAATTACAAACACGGAAGTTGGTAATTGTAATGTAAAACTGTAAATAAAATGGTCTATGTTTTTTGTAACTTAAGTCTCAAAATCTCAATAAACTTAACTGCCCACTTGATAATAAATTGGGTGTAGTTACGTAGACATAACACACAAGTAGCTGCGTATAATATACCTTAGGTTGTTTACTTTAAATTTTAAAATAATGATTTTTTGTGTTTTTTTTTTAATTGAGTCCATTTGTAAATAATGAACAGGTATTTACTATTTACCCTCCAGCTTCAAGAAGGTTGTAGTTTCCGGAAGGTATGTACATATATTTTAAATGTATGTTACTATAATTATTTTTTTCTATATTTCTGGCAATAAAGTAAAATCTAAGTCTTGGACTAATCCCCAATTAAGCTAACATGGCCTTCGTAGAATTTTAATTGTAATTAGTACATTAATCCTCTTGCGGGGCTTCGCGGATGTCTCTCGGGTTTCATGACGGGGACTTGTCTATGGTCTAACAATAGTACTTCCCCTTCGCGCCCGGAACCCTTCTAAATTCAAATTTTAAGTACCTTTTTTATTTTGACGCGTATTCACACGTTGTGAATAGTTGCAAGATAAAAATCACGAAATTTTTAAATATATCTTTCTCAAAATTAGAGATAGAGCTCATCCCGTATTAGATACTAGCGACCCGCCCCGGCGTCGCACGGGTATAAAATATATAGCCACTGAAAAAATGATTAAAATCGATAGCCTATGATCCTTCGTGTGGTCTACTTCATATCTGTGCCAAATAACATAAAAATTGCTCCAATAATTCGCAAGATAAGCCCTTTCAAATAATTTCCCCCATTTTTTCCACATTCTCCTATTAGTCTTATAAAATATAGCCTGTAGCCTTCCTCAATAAATGGGCTATCTAACACTGAATTAATTTTTCAAATTGGACGAGTAGTTCCTGAGATTAGCGCGTTCAAGTTAGCCCTTTCAAATAATTTTATCCGTTTTTTCCACATTTTCCTCTATTTCTTCGTTCGTATTAGTCTCAGCGTGATAAAATATAGCCTATAGCCTTCCTCAATAAATGGGCTATCTAACACTGAAAGAATCATCAAAATCCGTTACGTAGTTTAAAAGATTAAAGGGAACTAAGGGACATGAGGGAAAAAAGCGACTTTGTTTTTAAATAATAATATGTACAGATGACAATTATTTTTGTAATAGTTTCAGTATCTCAAGCTGGTTTCTCTAAAATGGATTTCCGCTAGTGGCGTCATTCAAGCCATACATTACAAGCAATTGAAGCTGTAAGTGGGGAAGCTGTTCAAAAGCTGCTAAATCCAACGCAGGGTGTTTATGAATCTCTACAAATATAATCTCATAAATATGATCCATCGACACTTGTATGACATTGGTCTGTGATCTATGGAAATAAGTTTTATATTTAGAACTAGATTAAAAAAAAAATAGCAGTCTTTGAAATCGGTAGAGTTTCTGTGGATATTCAGGGATCAGAAGAGCTGCAGGTGCATTGCCGGCCTTTTAAGAGGGAATAGGATAATAGGGGAGGGTAGGGATAGAAAGGGAAGGGAATAGGGTAGGGGATTGGGCCTCCGGTAAACTCACTCACTCGGCGAAACACAGCGCAAGCGCTGCTTCACGCCGGTTTTCTGTGAGAACGTAGTATTTCTCCGGTCGAGCCGGCCCATTCGTGCCGAAGCATGGCTCTCCCACGTATAAATTTTGTTATTCTATTGTTGTCGCGATCACCGGTGCTCTTAAACGGCCCATTCACTATCCTGCATTGCAGTCCTGCTGCAGTCCGCCGTGCAGGCCTGCAACACCATTCACTATCCTGCTTAAGCCGGCGGACTGCACGCAGGATAGTGAATGGTGTTGCAGGCCTGCACGGCGGACTGCAGCAGTAATGCAATGCAGGATAGTGAATGGGCCCTTTAATGGGGCTTGATAGGTCAATAAAGTGTTTATATAGGAAATGGGTAGGTATAACTCGTTAAATACCCACTATGAAGACTCTACATTGTAGAGTGTAGACACTTACTGCCTTTTTTATGAAATAAGGGGGCAAACGAGCAAACCGGTCACCTGATGGAAATCATCTTCCGTCGCCCATGGACACTCGCAGCATCAGAAGAGCTGCAGGTGCGTTGCCGGCCTTTTAAGAGGAAATAGGGTAATAGCCTTCTTAATAACCGTCAATCTCACATGATTATGAGATCCTAGTCGTACGTGTCTTTTGTATCTCGAATCGCCCGGAAATCTCATCGTCTCAAATCGTAATTAGAACTAAGTAATTGACGTATCATAGGTTCTTAATGTTCGTTTGGCGACATCTGTCGTCGGCAGACAGATTCCACACCATAAGGAAGCACAGATATACTTGGAACGCGTTCAAAAACTCCGAGGCTGGACACTTCATGTTGAAAACATTTTTTTCGTCGCAAAGTTTATTAGGACAGTTACCTCTACGAAATGTTAGTGGAGTTTGTTTCTTATTTTAGTCGAGATAGAGCTGACTTTCGCATATTTTAAGTTTGTACCATAGACAATAATTTTTACATAATTAACAAGCATGTGCAAATTAAGTGTATAATTAATACTAATTATCAATTTTCATTGGCCTCTGAATACTTAAGAATAAGAAAATAAAATACAAAGCTAATACATATTTAATCAGACATTTAAAGGCATGCAGCTTCCTCCTTGACTTGAGCTCATTTTGATTTAAAAAAGTAGAGTTTTTTTTTCAGCGATGGCGGCTAAAGCCATAAGGCTTAGGCCAAACCTAACTTGTCAAATGTGTGTTTTGTATTGACGCTTCCGCTTCGCAGTCGCGTGGTCGCGTAGGTTTGTTCAAACCTTAAGCATTTTTAAATCTTCATTGTCCAGTAATTAAGTTATTACTTCCCTTTATTCATGAACCAGACACGAAATACGCACGTGTAAGGCGATACTAATATTAGTCTCTGCGAGGGTCTGAAGTGTCATCATCATGATTCACCATCCTGTTGTTGTTTGCACTGAATCTGGCAAACGATTTCATTGAACGAATTTTCCATAGAATTTGGCTAAATAGGAAACTTTTTTTGTCTTAACTTGTTCTTTCTGCTCTTTCTTTTGCCTTTACATTTTTAGTTTTCTTATCACTTGGTTCTTTTATTTAAGGCAAAAACGTACCAAGATTATTTTGTAAATTACGTATCATTTTAGGAATATTCGAATAGTATTCCCTAAATTCTAAATTTAAAATGTGGGACCTGTTAATTTCTTTTCTTTCTAATGTTTTATCTTTATCTTCGCGCTAATTAAAGTATCTAATCAATTCTTCATCGGGTTTTTAAGTTGGTTTGTATTTATGCGCAACAGCTGTCCCGCCCGGTTATTTTTAAACGGTTTTGTCTTCGTCTCTTATTTTGTCTAAATATACGCGTTTTGGGAGCGACGCGACAACGCGGCTGGCACCGCGCCAATACATGTTTCCCCGTCTTCTTTTGTACATGTCGCAACTTTGGTATTTAGATTGGAGTTTAAAGTATCAGATAGTCAAGAATTTGAGAACTAATACTCTGATAGAATATAAAGATCCAGACTAGCCGAGCAACGAGTAGCGTGGGCTCCTTGAAATCTTTCCGCTAGCGTGCGAACGCAGCGATTTCAACAAGTTCATTGCTGTCTTGATTCTGTCAGTGTAGGTATGCGTCCCCTGTATAGAGTTTACTCTGAAAGTAGGAACGCTGAAAGAGTAACTTTTTTTTACTTTTGTATTGTGCAAACTCACTCTATAAGGGACACACCCTAAAGCAGTGGTCACCAACCTTTTTTTCATGCGGGCCACAAACATGTATTAGTCTTGGTGTATGTCGCGGACCACATCAAAAATTTTTAGGGTTACAAAATAACATTCTTCATAATTAACGATTTGAAAGTGGAAAAAATTTAACGATTATCACGTAGACTTTACGTTATTTTGCTGGTGGGCGTGAATTTCAAAATTGTTAAACATCACGCGGGCCACAATTAAAGTCCCGGCAGGCCGCATGCGGCCCGCGGGCCGCGGGTTGGGACTTGGGGATAGCGGCCCTAAAGTAATTATCACTTTGTTTTGTTACATTATAATTTTCTAGACTGATTTGACTCTACCAGTAGTTTTACCATTGCTAATTATAATTATCAAGTATGTAATAAATTAATGTTAACCCAAGAATAATTTGAATCTGAATTCTCGCAATTTGTACAATAACGTGTATTTTCCCTTCTCATTCGCTACGGTTGAGAAGCAGAAAATTTTAAATCCATCTCAATTGTAACATGAATGGCGTTTTGTGATGCTTTGTTCATAATATAGCTACTAGATTTTCCCCGTTGTATCCTTCATAAGGATTTCACTAGTACTTGTCTAAAGGCAGGTATTAGGTACCAGAGTGGAGACCTCTTGAAAAACTACTCGTAACACGTAGGGGTCAGGGTTGTCACTCGATAGAAATGCAATTCTGAAAATTTAAATTTAATTTTTTGTTTAATAGGTAGGTACAACAAAATCATGAGCTTTAACCTAGCTTTAACATTATAATTTTAAAAGAAAAAATATTATAAAATGTAATTTTGTACTAAAATGTGTTTGTTATTATTTCTATCAGTGTACGTGGGATTAAGAATTCGCCATTATTGTCAAGGACTACAGTGTTGAATAATTACTTATTGTATTTTATTTACTTACATTTAATTATATTTCTGAACATAACATTATACGCAACTTGTACTTAATTCGCGTTTCAAAACGACTGTTGTTGCATTATCGTCTTGAGGGTCGAGCGCTTGGAGTCCCGCCACAAAGTGAATTTTAGCTCCTTTGTCGTGAGAGTCCCGACGTACCATCTACCGACCTTGTTAGTTTTTAGTATAATTGTATGTATGTTAGTCTATAAGGTATTTATAATATGGGCCAAGATGCCTGAGTTAAATAAATAAATAAATAAATTATTCGTCGCCAAAAATAAAAGTTTGTAGTAATTATTTTATTTGTGGGTTAGTTTATAAAGCCAGATGAGTTGTAAGTCGATGACTTGGACTGACTAACGTGACCTAAAATAAAATCACGGGAAGGAAAGAGTAGCCATTAATTTCGCCGAATTAATGTGACAGCGGCTAGATCAAACGGAAGGAGATATTTTTCTCGAGTAGGTAGGTACTTTATTAAATTTAAACATTAAACTACTTATTATTATTTAAAATAATACTATTATTAGTTAAATGCGCTTAGAACATTATTTTATTTTCAAAACTTTGCTGCAGCCTGCAATGTTAAAAAAGTGACCTAAATATTCGGTATTCGAACGGTGACAACCCTAATTTAATACCATACAAATTCTAGTTCATAACCCGAAAAAAAATTCACTGTCTCAAAGCGCGCCAGCTCTACTTTAAACCGCATAATTTTCTTAATTTTTTTCAAGACTTAAATATTATACCAACTTAACCCTAATCGATTCCAAATTAATTTCTTATCCCAAAAACCGTTTAGTGCCCGTTTTCCGAATGGTCAGCTCTGATTTCGGCCAAATTCTGGTTTGGACAATAACTAGGGCGTCTATTCTTGGGCGGGCACGACATATCGATGCTACATTGTATGAACAAAGCTTGTTTCATACACTAATGAATTTTCCACGGTTTTACTGCCGACTCTGTTTGGAATCGTAAACGGCGTTTAACGAGATACGTAAAGGATTACGGATTTAGATTTACAATAACTAAATGAAAATATCTCGGAACATAGTACGTCCGATTTGTAAATGTCGGTAAACATTATGTGGAGTTGTGGAGCTTGTGTTGAACAACAACTCTTTAGTTGTTAACAGCCTTACTATAAGCAAAAGCTTAGCCTTACTATAAGCTTTTGCTTATAGTAAGGCTGTTGTAAAGTTTCTCTTCAATTTTAGTCATCAATACAACTTTTAACAAAAATTTCGAGCCTTTCCAAAAATTCAGCATTCAACAATAACCAATGACTTGTAATATACCTAAAAATCTTAGCATATTTTTTAAACAATGTCTGAGATTACTCCCAAATGGCAAATTATGCATTTGACTTAAGTACCCCAAGAGTATCGATGACTTCTAGATGTCGGCTCCTACATGTTTCAAGAAATGCAATAGGTATTACAAATACGTCATGAGTGTAAAATACAAATGGTACATAGACTGAAAATGTATGTGTGTTACCTACATGATTTACTAGTTGCTATAATTTTATAGCTGATCATTAGTCGATACTTTAACTACTAATAGCAGGTAATTCAGATTTTCATTGAAGCAATGGTATATTGTATAGAGAAATTATATTGTACCGACTACCGCGTCTAATTATTTTATGACCTAGGGGTTACTTTTGGGAGATACGAAAAAAAAAAAAAACACCCGAATGCAAATTTCAAGTAAGTATCCACACTATTTGAATTTAGAACTTCCACTTTTAACCCCCGCTTCCTGTCTCTATTGACCGAAATCCATAGACAACACTTACCGAGTAGGAGACGCGGCTTATAGGTAAGTAGAGTTTAAAACTGTATTTCCGTGGAATCCTCACAAGCGCATAAGCTCGGCTTTGCAGTGCATCGACCTTCCTGAAACCAACTAAGACCATTCAAAACAAAGCTTTATTTACTTTAAGTAGCTCAGCTTTCAGCGTGACTAATAATTTCATTAACCTAGTAATTATCCAAAGACTAAATTTTTATGCCCTTAATTTGAAGCTTTATAAAAGAGAAAGTTTCGTAAATAATGTAAAAAAAAATTTAAATCGTGTTTTTAGTTTTTCCCTACTTAATTTTTTTTATCACATATGTATCTAAATAAAAACTCACCATTAATCAAGTAAAAAAGTGCTTTTAATTATGTAAACATTTTTACTGTGAAAAAGTCTTTGTGAAGTTTAATTTCAGGTAAGTATTAAACTTACATTCCAATAAATTTTACAATGTTTCTAGCTTATAATTAATGCATCCTTTGCATTACAATGTCCGTGTCCACGTATTTCAATTTTAAACAATGTAGTTTTAAAAAAGCGCATAAAAAGGTAATCGATGATGAACTAGGTCACACAGTAAAAGGGCATAGCAATTGGTAGAAAAATCAGATAAGGCATAGGACAGTGCGACCTCGGCCGTCAAACGTAAATCGATCATTCTAACATGCGATCCGAACTCTTTGATTTTTAAAAATGGAACAAACACAATGTTTATTCTTTGGTACAATAATTAATTTGACTCAACAAAGTACTTTAATTTAGTACAATTGAATACAAAGTTTAAGTTACTTACAAATGTCTAAAAATAATTAAAATTTTATAGATGCTCTACAAATTTACTTACAAAGTTTTAAATTACGGTTTGTTTTCAAAGCCTTTGGGTATAATAGTACATTTTTTTTATTTTTAGAAATAAATTTGCTTCAACTTTGTATAGGTATTAATGTATTTTTTAACAAATATGATGAGTCCTTACTCCTTAGTGCTACTGCGCTATTATTGTACCAGCTTTTACTACGTATTTACTATCTATTATAGCGGCAAAAATTAATATAATAACCTGTGAAAATTTCAACTCTCTAGCTATCACTTTTCTTGAGTTACAGCCTGGAGACATACGACAGACGGACAGACAACGAAGTCTTAGTAATAGAGTCCCTTTTTACCCTTTGGGTACGGAACCCTAAAATGGTAATAATTATGGACTATAGCTGATAAACTCATTTCTTATATTCTTGAGATGTTAGTCCTCTTAATTAATGATACATTGGATATAATATTTGATAGTGCTTAGAAATTTTTGCTAAAAGCGTAATAATTACCTACTACCTTAATAATTGCTACAATAGTAATGTTATATAAAAACAACTACATAATATACTAAAATTAGTGTTAAGTACCTAAATAATATAGAGATGCTGATGATGATAAAATGTTTTTTTACTGATTGAGAGATGTACCAAAACCTATGGCTATAAAGTTCGCTAAGGTCACATTAGCGGGCTCACCGGATCGTGACGCCGGTGCCGGACTTCCGCCGCCATTTCACCACTAGCCGAGGTCACAGTTCTGTCATTACCTGTGAATTATGGACACAGTTTCCCATTATGACATGTGTAAGCTCAGCTTGGGGATGTGACAAAATTAAAAAAATAACTATGTCCTTGATAAATGCTGGTGAGTGGTGATTCTTATCACCATTCACCAGCATTATAGCACATAGTTTCCTGCCGTGCAATGGGCACTGGGCAGGGCATATATTTGAAACCAAAAGTTTAGCGACAAATGTTGAATCAGCATTTACTAAGGTTTGCTACCATGATAGTTCTGTTATTAGCTGTGAAATATGGACATCCTATTGTGACATGTAGACGTTACTCTGTTCCTCAGTTTGGGGATGATCAATGTAGAGTTACCATACTCCAGCATTTGCTGGAAAGACGGTCCTGTTTGAAAAAAAAATGTGTAAAGTTTGTCATTTATATGAAGCTAAACTTTTTTAAAAAGAGTCACCATCATTTGCTGAGATCACTGCTACAATCTTGTCATTGAATGTGAATCATGGACTTCCCATTGTGAAATGTAGGCGTGAGCTCTTCTGGTCAGTTTGGGGATAAATTCAACGTAAAGTCACCACCACGCCAGTTTCTGAGAAAACAGTCATATTACACATGCATAGTTTTCCACTGCTTAATATAGGCGTAAGCTCAACTGTTTAAATAATGTAGAGTCAGTATTTGCTAATGTGACACACCAAGGTAAGAAGACGTGAGTGGAAGAATCGAACAAGTAACATTTCGTAACATACGGACAATAACTCATTTTTTTCCTTATTATTTTCATAAAACTTGTAGCTTATCTACTTCATAACCTAGCGAATATATCTGGCTACACATAGAATCCACAGTTTTTCTATTTCAAATATTTTTTCCGGCGTTAAAGCCTCCATTTAAGCAAAAAAAACGGGAAGTTTTTTCATGTTACTTACCTTATTCTTCCACTCACGTCCTTAATTCCCAGCTAATAACAATTATTGTTATTAGCTGGGAATTAAGAACACAGTTTACCATTGCAAAATTAAGTCGGAATCTCGACTGTTGGAAAATATGTAGAGTCACCAGGATTTTCCTTGGACGTAGGAAACTTCCTATTGTACAAGGAGGGTTTAAACTTAAACTGTCTGTGTGGCAGACCACAGTCCTGTCATTAACGGTTAATTATGGTCACAGCTTCCCATCGTAAATTATAGGCGCAAGTTCTGTTGTTGGTCACACTGGTAATGTGAAAAATGTAGAGTCATCAGCATTTGCCGATGTGATACTTCTGTCGCTACTCCGCTTACTCATCAGTAAGTACTGACAGAAATCAGAATGATCAGCAAAATGCTTGTACCTAACGTGTCTCAAATTATTGATCAATGTAAAGAAAATAAAATGTAGAGCTATCAGAACTTGAAGAATTTTGTGATCGTAGGGCAAATAATTATAATAAATGATTACGAAACAATAACACAGAAAGATGCCAATGCCGAGACATGGCCTGCTCGGCTGCCAAGCTCCATGATACACCCGGAGTATTGTCTACTTGTCACGAGGCGGGGAGCGAAGCCCGGCCAGACCGAAATAGACTCCGCCTCGCGCTTAACAATGCAATAAAAAGAAATCGGCGTCTAACGCTCGCGCTAACTTGAGTCTCGTGTCGTTTGGAATTATTCCAACCTCTATCATCCTAGACGCTTCCGTCGAGTGCTCGTAAAAATAGACCGACGTTGACAGATTCCCCTTTCCTTTCGAGCTGAAACGAAATGTATTTTTGTTGCAGGATTCGGGCTGACCGCGGCCACCGTCGCCGGCGTCCGGGCCGGCTACCCCACAGTGCTGCAGTCGCCGTACGGGTGAGTGCCGTCGTTGTCACCGCCTCTGCATCTGTTTCGCATCTATGTTAAATGGTTCCACCTCGATTTGCCAGCACACGGTGCCGCGATCACATCTCACGAGACAAAAATCAGAGATCTGACGTCGAAGACAGTAGTGAGTAGGGACAGGCTAGGTGCGAGACCAAGACGCTCCGGGCGGGCGTCGACGAGCGGGGGAGGTCCAGATGGTTGACTGACTTTTGTCTCGGTAGATAAGGCGAGAGGCGCGGCGGCTGGCGGCGCGGCGGCCGGCGGACACCTAGGCTATATAAACGAATGTTACACATAGGTATCTATGGCAAGAGTGAGCGTGAGAGTGGATTTTTCGTTTTGGGTGTGAATTAGTCAATTGGGTTTTTAAATGTTTACGTTTTGAAGCTATACCGTTGCATGGGCGGCGCCGGCAGCCGAGCTCGCGGGCGCCGCCCACCTCACAGTTCGCATCGTTCTCGACACTCAATGTTTTATTTAATATATTTATTTTGTTTTATGCCGTGTTCGTGTAAAATTTTGTTGATTTTAATTGATTTTTGTTGGTGGTGGATTTCGTTTAATACACTTACTAAGTACCTGCAGTAACAGAATTTCCCTCACACAGCGGCGCGCTCTTCTGATTGTTACACGAATCCAAATTATTTGAAATATCCTCAACTTGTTATCAGGCTTTCGTGATAAAAACGGAATCTTTGTACCAACGAGTCACATTATAATTTTTCTTAATTACCGCTGCTTTGTCTTTTTAAAAATTAAAAAAATAATCCATGTATTGTGTACGACGATGAAGGGATGTTCCGTTACGCCTAGTAGCCCGATTTTAGGATGCATACTTGATGCATATCGCCGCCGTGTCGTACTTGAAACAGAGTAGCTAAAGTGTAGACGCGCCACCCTAGTTACGAACCTAGCTTATAGATTACCCATATAAAACAATCAAATGAAAAGGCTCGAGTATTAATCGATCACCCTTCGCTTTCAATTATATTATTGATGTCCTCGCTTCGACGAAACTAAAGTGGACTGACCACTAAGTCTAATCGAAATAAAAGTATAGGTGCATGTTAGTAATTTGATATCAACTAAAACTAGACGGTTCCTAACAATTTAGTCGCGATATGAAGAATTTAGTGTCTGGTTTTTGTACCTTTTGTAGATGTTAAAGCTTGTGTGTCGTGTCGCCAGTTTTATTGCTCTTACGCGTGTTTTTGTATTTTAACCTTTTAGCCTCTGTTCGTGAGTCCTTTTTACTTAATTTAACCTAGCTAGCGGTTTGGTAGGTACGTTTGTCTAGCGTACCACAGGTGGGCGGCGCGGCGGGCGGGGCCAGGGCGGCGCGGGGACGCATGCGCCTGGCTCTCGTCTCGCCGACCTACAGTAGGGTACATAGATGTCAATCGCGCATCAATCCGTCGCCGCCGGCGGCTTAGCGGCCGACGGAGACAAAAGCTCGGGCCCGGAGCACCCTTTGTGAACGCTGATGCTGCACTCCCGAAGTGCTCTCGAGCACTTGACCGCCCGTCGACATCGCAGAAAAGAATGAATCGACATTTTTCGCTGCCCCTCATTTTTTCGTATTCGTGAATCGTATCGCAATTTTTTTGGCTGCAATTATGTTCGCACCGTTTAACCGAGTATCGTGTATCAAAGTCAGACAATCTAAATCCTGATGTCCGCGCGTGTGGGGCGGGCGCGGGGCGCGGGGAGCGGGGCGATGCGCGGATAAGTCAAACATCCACGACACGGGGCTATTTTCGTCGCAGCGGTCTCGGATTTGAGCGGACTTTTTAATATTTACCAAGTGACGCACGGCGGCTTACGTTACGCATATTGTAACAGTTTCTATGTCTACTAACATAACAAAATGCTCGTGCCCGTCGAGGCTGCATATGGGGCTAGGTACAGTGTGATTAGTTTTGAAGTGTTCATAGATGATCTCTCGCGCCGCGACATATCATCTATGTGCATGGTCTTGTCGCGTTCAATTTTAGCTGCCAGTGTAGCTCAGCAAAATTACCGTCCTACCTATCCTCTAGCTACGTTGGCATAAAATTAACCGCGATAAGCCAGAATATTTGGCTCTTCTATCGTTTATATGCGTGCCTGCCTCTTGCAGACTCTCCCCGGGGTACGTGTACGGCGCGCCGAGTTACATGAGCACGGTCGGCGGTGTGGGCTCGGGGGTGGGGGCGGGAGGTGGTCTGGTGCAGCTACCGCAGCTCCAGCACGCAGCGGCTGTAGCGGCAGCCAACCACCTGTACGAGTACCAAGCGGCCGCGCAGGGTGCAGCGGCGTACCAGCAGCAGTACGCAGCGGCAGGCTTCGATCCGTACGCCACGGCTGCAGGTTTGTTTCATACTTAGTATACTTTTAAAATCTATTGAAAAATTACTCACTGAACTCACAGATGAAGAGGGCTGTTTAAATAAATTACCATACATGAACACAAAGGCGGTAACGATGACGCACTCTTCTCGAAGCTTTGAATGTTGTGTCGGTCAAAAATTCCGCAATTTAATATCGAGATTTGAGGAAGAAACCAAACTTTTTTTTTTTTATTAAATAAGGGGGCAAACGAGCAAACGGGTCACCTGATGGTAAGCAACTACCGTCGCCCATGGACACTCGCAACATCAGAAGAGCTGCAGGTGCGTTGCCGGCCTTTTAAGAGGGAATACGCTCTTTTCTTGAAGGTTTGCAGGTCGTATAGGTCCGGAAATACTGCTGGTGACAGTTCGTTCCAGAGTTTTACAGTGCGCGGCAGAAAGTTACGCGAAAAACGCACTGTGGAAGTCTGCCACTCATCAAGGCGATGAGGATGGTATGTTTTTCACGTGGGACGATAGCAAAAAGTTGCAGGTGGTATGATTCCGAACAACTCCTCAGAGCACTCCCCGTGATACAACCGATAGAGGATGCAGAGTGAAGCTACATCTAGGCGTAATTCCAAGGGGTCCAAACCGTTTGAAACACTATGGCAGTCAACAATTCAAGCGGCCCTTCGTTGGATACGATCCAGAGGGAGCAGTTGGTATTTTGGCGCCCCTGCCCAGAGATGAGAACAATATTCCATATGAGGCCAAACCTGCGCCTTGTAGAGTTGTAGGTATTGGTCCGGACTGAAGTACTGTCTCGCTCTGTTAAGAACACCAAGCTTCTTCGAGGCTAATTTGGCCTTATCCTCTAGATGATATCGGAACTGGACTTCGCTCGATATGTTGACGCCAAGTATCTCAATGCTAGGGGAGATGGTTAAAGATGTGCCCTCGAAACGACCATTGGTGACTTTTTAGTGGTGAACGCGCAGACTTGTGTCTTGGCGGGGTTGAATTGGACCAAGTTACGTCTACCCCATTCAGAGACCCTCTCCAATGAATTCTCCATCTTAGACACAAGTTCGTTTCGACTCTCAGTGACATTTTGCCGAGAAATATTGGGGGAGCCGGTATATACAGCATCACCTGTACTGTCATCCGCATAGCAATGAATGCCACTGGTCTGCAACATGTCATTGATATGCAGTAAGAATAGAGTAGGTGATAGCACACAGCACTGAGGGACACCAGCATCAGCAGAATGAGTTTCCGAGCATTCGCCGTCAACTACGACCTTTATGCTTCTGTCTGCTAAGAAACCAGTGACCCACTTACATAATTTCTCGGGCAGCCCGTATGATGGAAGCTTTGATAGCAGCGCTTTATGCCAAACCCGATCAAAGGCCTTCGCAATGTCCAAACTAACAGCCAATGCCTCTCCCTTCGACTCAATTGCCTGAGCCCAACGATGAGTCAGGTACGCCAAGAAATCTCCAGCCGAACGACCCTTACGGAACCCGTATTGTTTGTCGCTTAGTAATCTACTAAGCGACAAACAATACGGGTTAACAGTACCGAACAGTAGTATGACGTCACAAACTAATGCTATATTATATAAAGCATATACGTAAAGGGACGAGTGAAAGGTCAGACATATCCGGTGCAGCGATTTAGTTGCCGACTTGAAATTCATTACCGGGAATTTCCATATTATCTTCCATTGTTCGAGGTGTGCTCAAACCGATTTCCTTCGTTTCAGCAGCGGCCGCCGCGGCTAGCAGCACCGGTTACATGTCGCCATACTACGCGCTGCCGGGAGGAGGAGTTCAGGGCCCCCTGCTACCTCCCCTCCCCTACCCCCCGCAACTTCAGGAGGCGCGCATGCAATAGGAACCTCGCATGTGGTAGAGCATGCCTGCCATGCAAAGGTCGAGACATTTCGTGCATGCCCGTCGAGGCATATTGTTGATTTGAATTACACAGCATATATAGTTTTAAGATATAATACATCACGTTTTTATGTCTACCGAAAGCGAATGACCAAAGCTAAAAGCTTTTACAGTAGATGTAAGTGTACATGACAAGGTATGTAAGTCAATTAGATGAGAAATAGGTTAAAATTCCTCGATGCACAGCGAAACCAAAGACCTTCGAGTGGAATTCACTTAAAACGTAGGATACGGTGAAAATGTACATTGGTAAAGGTTTAATGGGTCACTGAAGTAAATACCAAAGGATACAGGTTGAGTACTACTTGCTAGGCGTTTGTCGTTGGTAACATGTTCCTAAGACGTACGTAACAATAGTTTCATCAAATATGGGTCGGCGAGACTTCACACGCTGCCGACCTTCAAAGTAATCTATTACCAATTGTATTAGTATTATTTATAGCAATATTATTCTTGCCTTTTTAAACATTTTCTTTAAGATTTAATCATGATAGATCTTTTGTAAATCGTTTTAGTGTTAGGCGTTGCCGTGCCATCCTTCTATAATATACCAAAACCGATCTGAATCGGATATTTTAAGAAGCTATCGAACCTTCTCACTGATGTCATCTGCAGACTCTTGAAATGGTATGGCAATGGTGTTAGATATAATTTGTCCAAACAGCTGTTCTATGACAATAAATTGTAAGACGCGTATTCCCGATGTTTGCTATCTTCCTTCTCATTTCAGATGTTTAGACTCATCCATGACAAATGTTTTTAACGCTACATTCGTCATCTTAGGACTGCTCGATTTTATACTTTTACCAGTAGCTACGTTGGTATAAACTTTAGGTCTCCAATCATATTTTAAAGATTAACTTCCATCTCAACTTCCTTTAAATATTTTCTCGTGCGTACTTAATTTTGTACTTAAATATGTTCATTTTAATGTCTTTAAAATCCGTGTTTGGAATGCATGTAATGCAATCTTGCTAATTTATATTTTCTATAAATAATAATTTAATTACATAATATTATGTAGCTACACGTCTAATTAATTATAACTTAAACTGTATAATCACTATCGGGTTACTTAAATTATTCTAACTTATAATAGGTACCTTTCTAAAATGCTTCTTTGAATAATGCCCGTTTTTGATAACCATCCCTAATATTAAGTGTACCTTTTAAGCTATTGACATAGGTACATGAATCTAAGAAGAACCTTATTGAGTCTAAGAAGGTGGTAGTTGTCGTCGGTAAAAATTGGATATCGAGATAGATGACCCAAAAATACCACTGGACTTTAGATATATAGTACACTTTGCGTTAGTGTTGGTCAAAATGGGTATTTTGTAAGTACTTAGGTAGTCATCTACGCGTAAATATGTTCATAACCTTGTGAATATTACGAAAGTAAAGGAATATGTATTCCTTCTATTCAAAAATATTAGATCAAACGGTACATTACTTACCGTTGTTTGTTTGAAAGAAATGATAAAAGAGGGTTTTAACGACGCCTTTTATCATGCACGTTCGAATTTTAAATAGTTGACCCATTTTCACAGTTGCGTTCCGATTCACGCTAAAAGTTCTTGTAGGTAGGTACTTCTTAACTAATTGATCTATCAACTGAAAGAATGAAAGTTATTGAAATGGGACGTAATTAATCATCCCATTTTAGTAACGTTTTATTTTTTGATTGAAATAAGGTAATCAATTCGATTCGTAATAATTATTATAATCTACTTTCGATAAAAAATACCAGTACCAGTACCAAGAGCTGATGGTGGTTCATAAAGATCCTAAGTACTTTTAGTATTCGAAAATGTAGAGTGTAAAGTATTTTGTCTACAAATTGTAAAACCGTGTCGAGACAGTAAAACGTAAAAGGTATACTAGTGTATGTATTGTGCTAAGTAAATCTAGCTTTTTAGGTCTTTATCATGTCCATATTGCTCAATGTGTCCTTATTGTGGACTTGGTTTAGCATAAGGGAAGATCTTCTCTCGTACTATCTAGATAAATGTAAGCGATGAGACCCTTTTTCTATTTCTCCAAGGCGGTATAGGGTACTTACTAGGTAGAATAATTATTGAAATACTAGTCCATGTAATTTAAATGTTAATTTTGACCTCCGCTGGCCGTCCTCGTGCGAGGAATCGGCATAGGAAAGGTGTAGGTGAAATATTTTCGTATAGGCTATTAGAAAAAATCCTTTTAATTAAGAAAAATAACCATTTTGTTCGTAGGTATAATGTTGCCGGTACACTGATCTATGTGAAAATACGAAGGCTAATTAATAATCTGTTACGTTTTTCTTAGTAGCTTAAACGATCTAAGTGTCAAAACATATATATCTCTCTCTCTTTCTTATTACAAGTAAGAAAGAAAAGTGAATCACGTTATCTTTAGACACGCACTGTACGTTATGCCTGCTCTATACGTATATTACCTCAATGACATGACAATGCAGGTTTTACGAGTAGGTACGACCTTTTCTTAAATTTACTCTTTCATCTAGAATTGATTTACAAGTACTTTTGAAATATATTTTTGTTCATACCCTCAACTTAAAATATATTTTTGAACTAAAATTATCCAGATACAATAATTATATTGTTCTATATTAAAAGGATATGCCAGTGTAGTAATATAATTTTGAGTTAAATAGAAATAGTCAACAGATAATAGTGATTAAGTTTTAATTTTAATTTCTATAATATGCTGTTATTCGTATCTAATTTATTTTGTTGATATTTGTAAATCTACATGTTAATATCTATTTATTGTGGAAGAGTAAAATTGTTGAATATTATTATCGAGTATTGGCCGACGCCATGTCAATTCGGTATACACATAGAATATAACATGTATTAATTAAGTAGAATACCTATATAACACATGTACCAAAAACATACTATGTTAGCCATAATGAATGTGGCCATCTTGCCTTATGATAGATTATACAGGCTATGTATACTTGATACATAAATATAGTAAAAATATATTTTATAATATTATAACACATATCATAAGATCTGGGGCCTATTGATATCAGAGAGTGCAGTATATTTTTAAGGTGGTTGCTGGGACTGATTAACAACCTAACATGTAGGTCTCTAGAACCTTCGAATTAAGTATACCTACATTTCGTCATAAAAAAGACTTGTGTTCTAAATTCAATACAAATTCTCAATTTTTTAGAAATCTGATAAATGTAAAATAACGCTCCCAAAGATTGCAATAGGCCCACTGTGAGTTCGGTGTATTCGCCGAAACTGTCCATTAGTGCATTTCATTCAGTAATTTAAGCACAATAATATTTATGTATAACATTTTTATATTTAAATTCATAATAAATAACTAAATAATTGTTATACCTAATTAATTTAAAAATTATACTTAAATGTACTTAATGTAGGATATTATAAAAATGAAAAATAATAATTTATAAGGCAGTTTGTGTGTTTTTATACCCTTTACCCTTTTTATATTTAAGTACCCGTAGATTGTAGAATAAGAAATGCTAAGGGCATGTCCACATGTCCACGTCACGACGTCGTCAACGTGGAATGGTGCGGTAATGTGGCACGATATACGTTGACGTGACGTGCAAATTTACGTTAACGTAACCATACGTAACGTAAAATGCACGTCACGATATAGCAACATTGTACGTCGCCATTTCTTGTAAAACTGATCCATTTTTCACTACTTATCTAGATATACGTATTCTGCTTTTGCTATTGTTAAAAACGGAGAAAGAGAAGAATAAAACGTTTCAGCTCAATCGGTTAAATACATCTACTTCAAAATTGAGTTCCAAAATTACACCTTAACCACAGAATACATAAACCTTACCCTTAACATACATACAGGGCCGTCTCTAGCCCATGTAGCGCCCGTGTGCAAATATTACCCTAGCTCCCCCTAGCGTGCGCGCGGTCAAAATGAAATGGGTTTAGAGTACAAGCAGGTACAGTTTTTCCGGCCGCTGCTTAGCATAAACCTACGCGACCACGCGACTGCGAAGCGGCAGCGTCAATACAAAACACACATTTGACAACTGCGAAGCGGGAGCGTCAATACAAAACACACATTTGACAACTTGTCAAATGTGTGTTTTGTATTGACGCTCCCGCTTCGCAGTCGCGTGGTCGCGTAGGTTTGTGCTAAGCAGGACTAGTGCCGTTCCTAGAAAAATTTTCAGGTGGGGCAAAAACAAAAACGGGGACACTACCGTGTCCCCAGATTATGAGAAATAAAGTATTTCCGCGTACTTTATTATTAACGAGCTTTTGCCGCGGCTTCGCTCGCGTTTAGAAGTATTATTATATTCAAACTTTCATCCCTTACTTTAACCCCTTGGGGGTAGAATTGATCAAAATCCTTTCTTAGCGGATGCCTACGTCATAACATCTACCTGCATGCAAAATTTCAGCCCGATCCGTCCAGTGGTTTGGGCTGTGCGTTGATAGATCACCATGTCAGTCAGTCACCTTTGAGTTTTACCTATATATTTAGATATAAAGTACAGAGTACAATTATTGCCTTAAATAACGTACAATGCTTTATTATAAAGTACGGGTGGCAACCCTAGTAATTGTAACCACGTTGTGTCAGTGTGCAATGTGTCGAGTCTCAGTTTATATACTGTATTATCTATGGTGTCGAGCTAGCGACCGGTCGTGCTCTGCGTTACACACGCAGCAAAAGTAAGCTTTTTGCGAATCGCGCGGCACATTGCCGCTGCACGTGACCATGGCGCTCGTGGCCAACGGGTTGCTGGCGTTTATCCAGCACGCCATCGACACTATGGACGAGGTCAGCATCATGCAGATCAGCAAGTCCTCCTTCTCCAGCGAGGAGATTTGCAAGGGCAAGCAGCTGCTGTACGAGACGCTCGGACAGAGCGCGAATATGCCGTCGCGACGAAGGGACGGGACGGAAAGAAGCGTGCAGGACATCATCTCCCTGCTGAAGCAGACGGATCCTGATGAGGTGCCGGCTTTTGTGGCAAAGGAGCTGCACAAGCTGCCGCCCGTCACGCTGGACCACGTCGACGTCGTCAGCCTACTGAAGGACATCAGGATCCTGAAGGAAGAGCTGGCCGGAGTTCAGGGTAGATTGCAGTCAACGATCAGTGACTTACGTATTGAATTATCGCAATTAAAAAGCGGTAATTCAATATGTACGTCACCTGATGCCGCATACGTCACCACTCGTCGTGGCGCGCAAGCGGCCACGTTTAGCCCGTCAGCGTTATCAGACGCGGACGGGTCAACGAACACCGCCGCTGCCGACCCCGCCCGCGCTCCCCTCCCGGTTGCGCCGACGCCGAGTCCGCAGGCGACTCAGCAAAACTACGCGACTAAACTACGGGCGAAAACTAAAGGGGAGAATGAGAGCCGCAAGGCTACGAAGAGCCGCAAGGTGGAGTCTTCTCGGCTTGGCAAGGACGAGAGCAGGAGGTGCGATGAGGAGGGCTTCATACTGGTGGAGAGGAGGAAGAAGCCCGCCGCCCGCAACCATCGCGGCACCGCACCATATGTACCTGAGCTGCGTCTGCGGAGCGAGGTCCCCGCGATGCCCCGGTACATATCCCGCCTGCACTGGTCTATGGAGGTCGAGGACGTCGTGGACTACATCCAGAAGAAGACGACACTGCGCCTGAGGGTCGAGCGTCTGCAGTCTCGCCACAAGGTTAACTTTAGCTCCTTTGTGGTGAGAGTACCGACGAATCTTTTCTTTTCTTTCTAGCGCCTACTTTCGAGGCGCCGGAGTTCTGGCCGATGGATGTAGTCTATCGGAGGTTCCGGGGGAGACTCCGGAACGAAGCGAGTCACGTCGCCGGCAAAACGTGACAGTGTTAGTTTTCTAAGTATATATAAAATATGTATGTTAGTTTTAAGGTATTTATTATATAATTATAATATGTATGTTAGATTTTAAGGTATTTGTTATATGGGCCTCTGATGCCCGAAATAAATGATTTGATTTGATTTGTTGTAACGTCTTGTACCTAATGACTAATGTCATGTTACAATAACTAGCTATATGACCGAACTTCGCTCGGTATTCAAAAAATTCAAAAAACACACATAAAATGACATTTTATGAAAATGATTCCTAGCTAGATCGATTTATCGCCGTTGAAACCCCCTATATACTAAATTTCATGAAAATCGTTGGAGCCGATACCGAGATTCCAATTATATATTTATATATATACAAGAATTGCTCGTTTAAAGATATAAGATACAGGCTACATTATATTAATTTATTAAGGTGCACAAAACGTGTAGGCAAGTGGCATTACAAAATTCGTCTTGAGGGTCGAGCGCTTGGAGTCCCGCCACAAAGTGAATTTTAGCTCCTTTGTGGTGAGAGTCCCGACGCACCATCTACCGACCTTCTAGAAGGAGGAGTTCTGGCCGATTGGAGTCGTCTACAGGAGGTTCTTCTTCCTTCCGAACACGTCGCGCCCCACGTCGCAGACAATACGTGTTCAGTGTTAGTGTTAGTTTTAAACCGACTTCCAAAAAACGAGGAGGTTATATGTTCGGCTGTGGATTTTTTTTGTATGTTCAACGATTACTCCGCCGTTTGTGAACCGATTTTCGAAATTTTTGTTTTGTTGTATTAGTTTTCACTCCAATTTGGTACCATGTTCACAAAAGTGGTGACCTGATGATGGGATCCATGAGTAATCGAGGGAACTCCTCGAAATTTATATGGAAACGTATGGTGATTTTGGTTTTATGAGAAGCATCCTAAGCATAGTTATGCTACCAAAATGCAAGATTTTGCACCAAGGTATGCTATGGTTCCGAAGATACTAAGAGAACTCCGGATTCCTTATAGATACAAGTTTGGGGGTTTAGGCGCTGTTTTAAGAACTGAAAGCATATGCTACTATACAAATTACATTCATCATCATCGTCATCATTACCACGTCAGGGTCACCAATGTCATCAAAATTTAACATAACAAAATATTCAACCTTATCTCCAGAAGGGCGAGGCCGCCAATTTTTGCTGATTTTGCAATTATTTTTCTTCGCCCTTTGTATTTTAAAAAGTATTGTGTTTATCTTATGCTCGAAAACTGATTCTAACGAATAAAACAAAGTGCTCAAGCATGCATTAGAATTATTTGAGTTCCAATAATAGTCTAAAAATATATTTACTTTTAAACATAAAAAAAGGTAAGAAAATAGCTTAAAATATATAATCCGCCGTGGAAGAGGTGCACATTAACTGTCGCTGTAGCAGTAAGTATGACAGATTTGAAGATAAATCTAATATGTTATGAATACTTTTATAAATGGCTATTACCTCATCTAATTCTTATAGTATTTTAAGATAAATTTCTTTATAAACTTTTTCAAATCAAATGAATCGTTAGAAACATCAATAATTCTACCCCACATTTTAAACGTCATCAATAATACCGATTTATTGTTAGGGAAGGTAAAATCGGGAAGTGGCAACGCTGAATTTTTACGTATTCTATGGAAAATCTCGTAATATTCGCCATTTCTCGACAGTTCACATTTGAACCTCAGTCAGGCTGTGTTTTTTCAAAGGAAGTTTTTTTGTGACACAAATGTAAGTATTACCGTTTCACATAAAACGATCAATGCATCATGTGAGTAGTCAAAAGGGCCATGTTTGGGGCTATAATACAAACCGCATTGTGTATTATTTACAGAGATAAGTTTGATTTTCTCTACGTTATGATAGCCTCTACGCTATCATTTTGGTGCTCCAACGGCATATTTCTCAACGTTATGATAGCGTAGAGAAATAAATTCCCTACAATTTAGGTGCTCCAACGTCACAAGCAGCGTAGATTTTCTTTCTCTCGCAAAAATTTTCTGCGTCATATCAGCAAAAATTGGCGGCCTCACCCAGAACGTAAGGCACACATTTGACATTTCTTCTGAGAACGAGAAGTAAGTTGCTTCGATAATACAAGTAACATGCTAGTGCACTGTCACACTTACCAATCGCGGCCACGAGCAGCCACGGGCGGCCGTAGACTTCTCAAGCGATACTATGTATTACAATAATAAAGATAAAGTTTAAAATCACTGAAAGCCTGGTTTATGTTTTTTTAAATAAAATTTAAAAAATTTTTTTTTTAGTTTTTAAATATTTTGAAGTTAATTTTTGTTCAGGAACCTAGGTAATTACTATTTTAAGCTGAAAAATAACTCAAACATGTTAAATATTTTCGTATGACAAAATGATTTTGGTATTACGTATGTATGAGAATTTCGAGGGTAGCCCGGCCCCTTAAGATGACATACTATAGTTACTTACAATCGGAAACAGAAGCATTGTATATTTTTTGACGATGATAAAGAATTTAAGAATCCTTACACCACTGACAACAGCTAGAGGGATGATAATGCAGCTTGCATTTACGTATTGTATAAGACGACATACCATCAAATTCTAAGGAATCATAGTAATGTCGTCTTACCATATCGATATGTCATCTTACACTCGTCGACGGTGCAATTTATGTTTTTTTTTCACTGTTATATTAAGCTGATTTTTCTCAAAGTGTTTAATTTCGTTGTTTATGAATCATTTATTTATAAAAGTAAGTTACTGATCTCATATGACTTATTTTACTTTACCATTTACCTTCAAACAAAAAGTATGTCATCTTAAGCACAATTCCCCTAAGATGAAGACCACGTGAAGGATCATAGGCTATCGATTTTAATAATTTTTTCAGTGGCTATATATTTTATACCCGTGCGACGTCGGGGCGGGTCGCTAGTGAATGAATAAAATGAATAAATGATTCCTTCTAAATAGGTACTTAGTGTTAAAAATTTAAGTTAAGCGCCTAAAACTTTACTCGTTTAGTTGATCAGTTGGTCTTGAACAAGTCTTGAACAAGTCTTGAACATTAATTACTTCGAAGTTCGACTGCACTTACAATAATTTATTTACATTCATAAACAGCCTTGTCGAACTGTACTTTACTTTAGCTTTATCGCCATTAAAAAAATCTTTTAACTTAATTGACATTGACCACAGAATACAAATGTCAAATTGACAAATGACAATTGACAGCTGAAAACTGACAACCAAGCTTACAAACAAAATAGGAAGTGTCTAACGTGCCGCTAGCGGTCGTTTAGCGATGCCCGCTAAAATACCGTTGTCGGCATAATAAGGAGGAAATCGCTAGTATGCCGCTAGTGGTATTTTAGTTAATGTGGGCTAACAAACCGATGCAGATGGCGGTAAAATAAAGCATAGTGTTTAGTCTGCTGCTGTAGCTACTCAGGCTTAGCATTACAATATTTTTAACTGACTTCAAAAAATGAGGTTATCAATTCGACGCGTATGTATGTGTTAATGTATGTACCAAGAGCCCGTGGTATTTCTTTGGTCGAGCCGGCCCATCCGTGCCGAAGCATGGCTCTACCTCGTAAAGAACGCGTCTGAACAAATGTGCCAAATTTCAAAAGTGTATGTTTGTATGTTTGTGTTCGCATAATATCTCCGAAACTACAAGTCCGATTTGAGTAGTAATTTTTTTGTTGGTAAAATACCACTAGCGGCATAATAGCGATTTCCTCCTTATTATGCCGACAACAGTATTTTAGTGGGTATCGCTAAACGACCACTAGCGGCACGCTAGCTACTTCCTTCTAAAATACCACTAGCGGCATACTAGCGATTTCCTCCATATTATGCCGACAACGGTATTTTAGTGAGCATCCCTAAACGACCACTAGCGGCACGCTAGACACTTCCAACAAAATATTGCCGAATCTTGTTTTGAAAGAAAGAATAATATTTAATATATTTAGCGACATTTTAAACTAGTTTTAAATATTTATTCCAGTTTTTCATGAGTTAAAAATATTTGGGTGTATAATATTGAAGTATAGTGCCAACTGAAAGCCACGCGATGGCAGGGCAAGGGCATCAGTTTCCAGGCAATTTCCAGGCCGGAGCTGGACCCATGAGGTCTGGATTTGGCGCCGGTCCGATGGGTGGACAAATGCAGGCCATGCCTAATCAATTAGCAGGTACTTAAGCACATGGATCGACATTCAACTACTCTTCTTTTCAATAACCTCTTTGAACGATTTTTTATTGTTAATTCACTATATTTTTAACAATTGCTGCATTGCTTCGTGTCCATTTTTCGATCTAGTGAAATAAAAAAAATGTCTTCTCATTCTACAAGTCTCTTTGGTTCTATAAAAAGTTCTACTTTCAATATTAGGGTACTTTTATTTCCAGGTGTGATGGGTGCTCAAATGGCAAATCCCGGTATGGTTGGCATGGGTAACCAGATGGTGCCACCGTATGGTGCTACAATGCAGAGTCAAATGGCCACAATGGGGATGGGAGCTCAGGTATGACATGAAAATTGGTGTAAACTTTATATTATGTTGTCAGAGGAACCTATAATAGTAGAGACTCTTGGTTAGAAAATGGTAACTCTAAGGCTGGCCATACATGAGCGGGCCATTTCTATTAGTAGCATTTCACACACAAAAACTGAGTATCTAAAACTAAATAAGACTAGTGCTAAATTGATGACATACATTAGGTAGGTATGGATTTAGGATAAATTTTTAGGGTTCCGTACCCAAAGGGTAAAAACGGGACCCTATTCCTGAGACTTCGATGTCTCTCTGTCTGTCTCCAGGCTGTAACTCAAGAAATCTCTGGACTTCGGAAATTTTCACAGATTATGTATTTCTGATGCTGCTATAACAACAAATACTAAAAACTAATTTAAATAAATATTTAAGGGCGGCTCCCATACAACATATGTGATTTTTTTTTTCCTTTTTTGCTCGTTATCAATGCAGCTAGGCACTTGAAATACTCACTATATTATTTTTAATTTTTTTTACTACCCTTAAATCCTGTTGAAGTTGATGTTTGCTGCTGATGAAAGTTAGTCTAAAAAAATATTTTCATCCATTCATACTTTGATTACAATATACCTATTGTGAATTAGAGAAAGCAACCAAAATAAGAAAAAACTTATACTTTTTCAGGGTATGAGTGTGGGTGTGAACCCCGGTCCAGGTGGCATGGGTCCTCAGGGTATGTCCAGTCAGCCACCAGTCTTGGCTGCTCAACAGGGAGGTATGATCACAAATATTTGATTTTAAAATCTTAAAAAATGTATACACCAATAATTACCAAAGCTTGTTTTCACTTCAATAAGGAAAGTAAAAATGGCTGTTTATGATAAAACGAGCTATTGCCCACAGCTTTGCTCGCGTTAAGAAGTATTATTATATACAAACTTTCATCCCTTATTTTAACCCCTTGGGGGTGGAATTGATCAAAATCCTTTCTTAGCGGATGCCTACGTCATATCATCTACCTGCATGCCAAATTTCAGCCCGATCCGTCTAGTGGTTTGGGCTGTTTGTTGATAGATCACCATGTCGGTCAGTCACCTTTGAGTTTTATATATTTAGATGTAGATTACAATTTACAGAACTTAGGGCCGGGACACAAAAACAGGGCACGACGTCGTACGGCGTCGTACGGCGCAGTGCGGAGGCGCGTCGTAAAAAACCCACGGCACGGCGCCGTACGGCGTCGTACGACGTCGTGCCGTAGAAGCTCACGTAGAAATTCAAGATGAGTTTCTACGGCACGACGTCGTACGACGCCATACCGTGGGTTTTTTACGGCGCGTCGCCGGACCGCGCCGTACGACGTCGTGCCGTGTTTTTGTGTCCCGGCCCTTATTGTTTTTGAACAACTTGTGTTATGGGTATTGATTATCAGACAATATACATTTTTTAAACTATTCTTATGATGTTTCATATTATGTATCCGCAAAACCAGGTTTGTTTACCAACTGAGCCTCTTGTTATAGTATGCTGCTTATGGCTGCGGTTATTGTCAAATCACTTCTCTTGCTTGCTCACTTCAAATGATACACATTCAAAGTAATTTCACACATGAGTGGAAGAACACAATAACTTACAGTAAAAAATTGAAATAAAAAAAAAACTATGCATTTTATTTGTAGTATATTAGCCACTAGCCAGGTGATGAAGTAGATATTATAAGTTATAAGGTTTGCTCCAATTATAAGGGAAAAAATATGTAAATGAAAAAACATACGGAATGTTACAAAATGTTAGTTATCATGTTCTTCAACTCCCATCATCAATAATTGTGCTTTTGTGGAGGATGGTATAATACAGAATACATATTATACTGTTATTATATTAAGTTAATATTCTATTTTCAGGTATGGGTGGTGGAGGGGCGGTGCCGCCGGCCGCCGTGGCCCCCGCCGCTCCCGCCGCGCCGCCGCAGAATAAGGAGTTTAACACGGCATCCTTGTGCAAGTCAGTGAATATGCATACTGCATACATACATTTCACATAGTCAGTGAATATGCAACGCACCTGCAGCTCTTCTGATGTTGCAAGTGTCCATGGGCGACGGTAGTTGCTTACCATCAGGTGACCCGTGTGCTCGTTTGCCCCCTTCTATACTAAACTTATTATAAAACAAAGTCGCTTTTTTTCCCTCATTTTCCTTTGTTCCCTTTAATCTTTAAAACTACGCAACGGATTTTGATGATTCTTTCAGTGTTAGATAGCCCATTTATCGAGGAAGGTTATAGGCTATATTTTATCACGCTAAGACTAATAGGAGCGAAGAAATAGAGGAAAATGTGGAAAAAACGGGGAAAATTATTTGAAAGGGCTAACTTGAACGCGCCAATCTCAGGAACTGCTGGTCCGATTTGAAAAATTATTTCAGTGTTAGATAGCCCTTTTATTGAGGAAGGCGCTAAGACTAACAGGAGAATGCGGAATAAAACCGGGGAAATTATTTGGAAGGGCTATTATCGCGACCTACTAGAGCAATTTATATGTTATTTGGCAATTGGCACAGATAAGAAGTAGACCACGTGAAGGATCATAAGCTATCGATTTTAATCATTTTTTCAGTGGCTATATATTTTATACCCGTGCGACGCCGGGGCGGGTCGCTAGTATATAATATAAAAAAATTGTTTGGATACCACGGTAGTTGCAGTTGTTTCTGCAATCTTCAACGGGGCTAAAATGGACGCATTTTGCAATTCTTTTAAAATAAATTCAGAAACTGAATTGTCGAATGTCAAATTAGTACGAATTACTAGACATGAATTGCAAGCAGAGTGATTGGTAACGCCATCTAGCATAACTTTAAGTAACCATTGAGTATTATGAAATTATTACATTTCATATTGTGAAATTTCGTATTATAAATAAATTAATAAATTAATAAAGGATAACAAATTAATTTTTTTTTTTTTAATTAGGCCGAGTAAATATTAATATAGTCTCACGCGCCTCCCTTAACCTATCTCCATCCCTTTCCTTTCGTGCACTTTCGCCTATCGTCGTTGAAGCTCGGGATAAAAGAGAATTCGAGAATTCGACAGTGTAATTTTTGACTCATTACGAGACGGACATAGACGTTTTCGTCAAGTCCTCGCTGACCGCTATCAGAATATATGGACGTTGGAGAACTGGTACGCTGCTGATTTCCATCTGTGCCGCATCGTCTAGTGTTTCGCGAGTGTTTCCTGGGGCCCCAGACGTGCTGTTCAGTGCCTGCGTTTGTGGACGCGAAGACCAAAGGTTAGTGCACGAAATCTCCTTCCTACTATCTGCCCCTAACTCCAGCATTCGTGAGACTATAAAAATACAGTCCACTAACTATCGAAGGTGGACAGCAGCTATAGGCCATTTGTTGATTCACCCGCCCCACGCGCCATCAGTGATAATTTTGTGATTAAAAAAAATATCATATTGTGATTCGTGATAATATGATACTCCAAAGCGACCATTTTAGCCCTGCTGTAGGCCTGTTGCTGTTCTCTTATATGTTCTCGTTGATCTTACTATTATAGTATATTCTTGTTCCTGTGTATAATAATTATGGTGTATGTACAGTGGGATAAATAAAACATCTTTTATTTAGTATCAAACATTGAAATCTGTTCAGTGGTTGTCTCAAACAAAATTCATCAAAAGTCTTATCAATCTTCATGCTTGACTAAAATATTATGATTGAAGATTAACAAACACACATACCCTCAGTATTTATTGTAAGTATGTGCATTGGTCTACCTACTCACATTTCTTCATTTCCAATTTATTATCACAGATTCGGCCAAGAAACAGTTCAGGATATTGTCAGCAGAACACAAGATGTCTTCCAAAACCTAAAAGCGATGCAGCCACCCAACGGTACGCAACACGGTGAAAACTCAAGTAATGACAAAAAGGCCAAAATGCAGGAACAGTTACGGACTATAAGACTCTTGTTCAAGAGATTACGGCTTATATATGAGAAGTGCAATGAGACTTGTCAAGTATGTACTTTTTACTTTGTATTATCAGAAAACTTGGTTCATAGGCAGAAGGCTGACCTGCGTAAATTGGTCGCGCTAAGTCAAACTGACCGACAAATCTAACAATCTGACCAATCACAGCTAACATTGAATTGACATAACCCGACCAAATGACGCAGGTCTGTCAACTGCCTAGGAATCAATTTCATGAAAAAAAAACTTCCTCGCTTTGATATGCCTAATGTCACTCTCGCAATTTCCCTATAGGATTAGAAAGAGAGAAGACGAATCGAATATCTCAAACTTAGACGCAACAGCAGTTTAATATAGAGATCAACTACGATAACATGGCGCGCCTCTCCAAATTACTGTTTCAATGTGTGTAGTCACATCCTAATGAAAGACTTTGTATGTAGCAGTGGCGAAGCGTCCATATAACCCGATTCCCATCGGCTTCCCTTAGGGCTTAGAAAAATCGAATATATGGGCCAACGACATATTTATCTAATAAATATTTTACATACCTACTTAAAAAACTTTGAATTCACAATGTTATATGCAATAAATTTTTCTCTCACTTGAAATACATAGTTTGAATTAATAACTATCGCCTACAAATTTTAAAAGGCAATGCAATGTGCGGGCGCAGAGAATCAAATAAGCCGCAGGATTAGCGGCTTATTTCTCCATACAACGACAGTTCATAGTAAGCATCTGTCCTTTTCATTCCTGTGAACTGGTCGTCATGTTCTGTCTCGTTCTAGCACGCGCGATATATACTTGGAAATAACTCGATGCCCGACGAGTTATTACGGAGAAAGGTTAATTAGCAACGCACAAGTGCAAGCGAGATAGATGAGTCATGAAGTAAAATTGTTATGATTCGAATTTAAGAATGAATGTAGCGACATTATACTTTTGCTGGCGCGTAATACATTTTATTTTGGTAGGATTTTTTGTAATACGACTTTATTAAGAATGCCTTTAGCGGTACTAAATATGACAGGCGCGTAATACATTTTTATTTTGCTGGTTTTTAGATTGACATATTAATATGGCGGATAGTGTGTTTATAAACAACATGTCGTTTGTTTTGTTTTGTCGAATTTAAATTTTGTTTTAGCGTTAGAACTTAGAAGAGTGTCGTGAATTAAATTAATTTATATTGTGACTTGTGAATAATTGTGAGTCGTACGACGTAATCGTGTAGTTCGGAAAATATGGCATTAATTCAGAAAGACTGTTGTCTGACAGATTATATTTTGCTGTCGAAGGAAACTTTGTTTTCCAAACTTAGTTTTGAAAATTAAAAGCATGTCATTCAATTATAAATTACCAAAATTGGTAAGTAGATTTTTTACTCCGGCTTCCCTTCTCAAAATATTCACCCCTCGCCACTGGTATGTAGTAAGTATTCAACCAATCACAGTACACGTAATATTTCAGTTAATGTCACTTATTACCAAGATTTGTTGGTCAACTAATCATAACTAGCCGACCGCGCAAGACAACGCACTTCAAACGTTTTGACAACGCACTTCAAAACGTTTTGAATTTTGGAGGGGCGCGCCATGTTATCGTAGTTGATCTCTACATATTAAACTGCTGTTGCGCTAAGTTTGAGAGGTGATATTCGATCGGACGCCTCCGTCTCCGTCCGCCTTTTTTTATACGTCCATGACCTACAGGTCATGGACGTATAAAAAAAGGCAGACGGAGTCCCACCATACACAAAACTGTGTCCTTCAGAGTCGGCCAGCTGAGTATAAACACGGTCCGCACGCACACATTATTACGCTAGTCCATACCATTTGACAGGCATAAGAATGTGTGCGTGGCCGACTCTGAAGACACAGTTCTGTGTATAATAAGACTCCGTCCGCCTTTTTTTCTACGTTCATGATGTAGGTATACTGTTGAGTCTTGACAAAAGCAAGGGTTATGAGATGTCTATTTGAATAATACAGTTTATATATGTATATTACTGCTGCAGGGTATGGAATACACGCACATGGAGAGTTTAATCCCAATAAAGGACGAGGCTGAAAACAAAGCGCTTGACGAGCGACGGAACACAGAGTCCTACAAACTAGTTCTAGAAGAGAACAGGCAGTTGACAGAACAGGTACAACTCTATACTTATTACTTACTGTATATTATTATCTATTTCATTTGAAAATCGAAATAATAAAGAACATTTTCGCATAATACATCGCCTATAGTCGTGTGCGTACAAGACAAAAAAACGAGGAATGCGGCTTTTGCTGAACCAAAGATTTCCTTTGGTAGGATTGATCTTTATATCCCTAAGATGGGTTTACGATGTGGAGCCACCTGAATATCTCATGCAGGTGGGTGAGGGTTTTTTTTTAGCTTTAACAAGGTATGGGGTCAATAACTGCGTAGGATTTAGGTATATAGTCGAGTTTGGTATCATTTTCGATTGAATCGAATGTTCAAATGTCAATTTTGGAATAATATTTAGATAAAATATAGTAAAAATAAAATAAAATAAAAAATTCAGAACATATGATTTTCAACCAACGAAAACGCTGTTGATAGGGCTTAATTAATATAAGGAGGTTGATAGCCGCATTATTCTGCATGCCAAAGACATGGTGATAAATGGAGCAATAAACATTAATCTAGACGTTCCGCGCGGTTTCGTCCGCGTAAATCTGAAATTTCACGGAAACCGTATATTTTTCACAAATTAAGAACCCATGTCTCACATAGTCTACTATATATTCGCGTCAAATAACATAAAAATTTCTCCAGTAGTCTGTGAGATATTAGCCCTTTCAAATAATTTTCCCCGTTTTTTACATTTTCCTCTATATCTTTGCTCATATTGGTCTTAGCGTGATAAAATATAGCTTATAGCCTTCCTCGATAAATAGGCTATCAAACACTGAAAGATTTTTTCAAATCGGGCCAGTAGTTCTTGAGATTAGTGCGTTCAAACAAACGAACTAACCAACAAACTCTTCAGCTTTATTTTCACATTTTCCTCTGCATCTTTGCACCTATTGGTTTTAGCGTGATAAAATATAGGCTATAGCCTTCCTCGATAATTAGGCTATCAAACACTGAAAGATTCTTTCAAATCGGATGAGTAGCTCCTGAGATTAGCGCGTTCAAACAAACAAACTCTTCAGCTTTATAATATTACTAGACGTTCCGCGCTGCTTCGCCCGCGAAAATTCGATATTTCACAGACAAATTAGTCCACAATAAATAGCCTATGATCCTTCACGTTTCTACTTTTTATCTGTGCCAAATAACAGAAAAATTACTCCAGTAGTTCGTGAAATAAGCCCTTTCAAATAATTTCCCCCGTTTTTTCCACATTTTCCTCTATTTCTTCGCTTATATTAGTTTTAGCGTAATAAAATATAGCCTATAGCCTTCCTTGATAAATGGGCTATCTAACACTGAAAGAATTTTTCAAATCGGACGAGTAATTGCTGACTCATACTAAGATTAGCGCGTTTAAATAATGCTTCTTCTTCTTCTTTTCACGTTGTTTAACATCTTTATCGTGCAAATATGAGTCCTAAAATGAATTAAGCATTCTTAAGTCATCCGAATATGGTACCGAACTTGGAATATTACCATAATTAATGCCTCTATACAGATTGAGACTCTATTTGCCTCCAGAGCAGAAGCTGCTAAAATTAAAAAAAAAATTACATCGAAAATCGCGGTGGCTCCACATCTTAAATCCATCCTTGGGCCATAAGGACCAATCCTACCAAAGGAAATCTTTGGTTCAGCAGTAGCCGTATAATTTACCGTACACATGCAACTACTAATAATTATACCATAAGGCTCGATTTTACAACGCAAAACGAAATGTTTGTCGATCATATTCTGCTAAATGTAAACTTATTAAGGGCATGTAGTCATAATGTGATAAAATAATATTTGATTATTATATGTTCAGGTGGTGTTAAAAAATAAGCAGCTAAAAGAAGTGATCACAAACCTAAGGACGATTATTTGGGAAATTAACGTCATGCTGACAATGCGAAAATCATAAGTGGAGAATAAATATGCCGGGGCCAGTGTCACTACATTCCATTCTTGTATGAGGGCACAATGTTGATTTATATGAATACAGCTGACTTACTACCGACATAATGAAAATCGAATCAGCTCGATCTCGACAGCTTTTTCTGTTTCCGACAATATACTAGCGCACGATATGCTGCGACTCAATTTGGAACTAATTCGATCTCAACAGCTTTTCCCACTCTTGACAGCTATACTAGCGCACGATCATGCTGCGGCTCAATTTGGGACTAATCAGACTCGTAAATCAAAGTATCAGTTTCGATAAGAAACGTATAGCTACTGGATTATCGACAGTGCTGGTCCAGCGTTGGAATACAAAGTGTGGAACGAATTATACAAGTAGGCAGTAACGCATTCGTAGCTATTCGGGCAATCCATATGTGAAAGCATTACTAACGGGCTACTTGTCTGCTCATTTACTAAATCTGCCTGCTCACTAATGAAACGATTGTCAGAGTGTCAATGATTGAGATCATACTAATAAAGTGACTTCGATCTTTTACGCGGCTAGCCGCGACCGACAAAAATTCAATTAAAAAGCCACTTTATGACATAGACTAAAGGTATTTTCTACTGACATTTGTGTTGCGACCCATGCTGCCGCTTGTAGCGTAAAAGCTAGTGGCGTACAGTAAAATGAAACCCATAGCTTATGTTATAAAGTGGCATTTTATTTAAATTTTTGTCGGTCGCGGCTAGCCCTGTAAAAGATCGGAACGGTACCTTTATAGTTGGTCAAATCGAAATCAAATAGTTGTATATAGGATAATGTTTTAAGTCAACCTGCTGTTTTCAGGTGGATTATTAATTAGTTTAATTATGTAGATAAAATAATTTAACTGTATGATATAGGTTTAAATAAATATGCTAACTACATACTAACGTTACTTATTTCAGCACCTAACTTTTTAATAAAATAAACAAGATCAGCGGACCCGAGTCCTGGGGATCTGCGGCGTCATCTCTGCGACCATACCTAATCCGATTTTTTTGCTATCTGTTTTATACAGGGGGTCCGTGACAACTGTGCTAGATTTCCTAGGGGTCCGTGGCTGAAAACGATTGGGAAACACTGAACTAGATGATGCCCGCAACACCGTTGTGCCAAAATTAGTTTATCGGTTTACCGGTTTTGGCGTGAAGAGATAACAGATAGACATTAGACAGACACACTTTGGCATTTATAATATTCAGTATGGATTTTAAACACGAAACATTCTTAAGAATTGCTATGGTAACTATATAATAGGCCTATAATATTCCTAAGACATAAAAAGGATTTTAATAAATAAAAACAATATTTAAACACCTTTATTAAATACAGAAACAAAATTGAGCATTTATAATATTGGCAAGATTTTATAAATCAGCGACATAATATAAATAAATTATAAGTAAAAGTATATTGAAATATCACTTGAATGAGCTAAGCTAATATAATCTTAGTATGGCTAACTACCAAATTCTTCAACACTTAAAATCTTTACTGCCAGTTTTTAGCGAAATGAGACTTAACCACTAACCAAGCGCTACTTGGCGAGGCGTAGAAAAGCAATTCTAAATAGAAAAATCAAATAGTATAACCTACGAATAACAAATGTTATTCGTAGAGTTTAACGCTGTTTGACGCGTGGTCGTGTCTCGTTTCGTTCGTTTCGGTGTGATGTTTGTTTAAGTTTCTGACCCTAATTTACAGGCAAGAACATGGGCGTAGCGAGGTATGGGCATATTGAGGTATTTCATACCTAAACGTGAAGCGAGCGAAGATCAAGGCGAGGCATTCAATCCCAGTTCGCTCGCCCATATTTTGTTTTTAATTTTTACCTCACCTTCAATACTATTGTGAGACTCATATTATGTTAAAAATCCCGAATTCGAAGTCTAGGATTTTCTTAATCTGCCCCCCTCCCCCCATATAGAATTCTGGCTACGCCCACGGGCAAGAATAGAGTGTTTGTGAATTCAGAAGCTAATCATTTTTCGTTCTGCAGAATGCTACTGTTGCACACATAAATGATCTTTAATCCACAGGAGTAGAGTTCATTTTAGCGTGTACGACTGCAGGATGCTGATTTATCTGCGCTCCTGACTTTTTACTTCGTAGCTGCTTTTCGGGAGTTGGTTCTCGTAGGGGCGTCGGTCGATGACGGACTCCGATGGAATGTCTTCTGGAACTTTCGAGTCCTGGGAAATTTCTGGTGCCGCTTCCACTTCCTTGCCCACGCTTCGGCCGACCGGTAGCGCGTGGAAGGCTTCGGCCAGATCTGGATTGATCTCTTCCAAAGGAGTGTCACCGTTCTGGATGTAGACTGGCACGTAGCCGGGCTTCTCCGGCAGGAATTGCCATTTCGGGCGGGCCTCTGGAAATAAAATATTAAATTAAATCCAAAATAACAAGAAGTTTCAAAAACGGTTCACAAATGGCGGAGTAATCAAACAAAAATAACCGTATGTACTGTCGAAGACAGTTGATGTGCGTTTGAAACTTGTTTCCGAGGAATAAAGCCCAAAGAGGATGTAAACTGTATACTAATAAAGTCAAAAGGTGACTTTGTGGCGGTACCCACAATTCGCCTAACATTCCTGCATCGCACTATCGAAGTTTTCTAAGCGCGTCGGTATATATACGACAGCTGAAATATATCACGCGGGCTTCGGCCTGACCGAGCATAACACCTCGCTCGGTCGGAAGATCTTCCTTTGGCCTCCACGCATACTTCCCACAACTTTGGATCTGTTTTAGCCCCACTCGTCTATTTGTTAGTAGGTTTAAACTTTAAAGTAAGTATTAATTTTTTCTGACTCATTAGTGCTATAATATCTTTTATTGATCTTATATGAGTTATCACGATTTTCGCTCGTAATTGCAAAATAAAACGAATTTCGTCTTCAAATGCATTTGGATACGCAGTAGGTATTATTAATCAGTTTTATTCATCTATCTGCCTTGATTGCTGAGCTCGTGATAAAACCACTAAACATTTTGATATTCATGGCATAATCCTGAATAATGGAGTCCGGCTTTTTTGCCAGAAAAATATTCGGCTATTATCTAACTAGTCAGTTTCTGAAGCTTTTCTGAGGCGAAGCCAAAAGCCTTTAAAGCCTACCTAACGGTTTTATCAGTATGAAATATATCTATGTATGTATGTGCTTTCCTAGCGTCTAAGCTACTGAGCTGCTAGTCCGATTTTAACGAATGCGATGCCAATATGATTAGTAATGGTGCCGCGGGTGACACAGGATTTTTTTTAAACATTTTTTCGTAGTCAGGTTACTTATAGTTTTTAGGGTTCCGTACCCAAAGGGTAAAAACGAGATGTCTGAAGAGAAAGAAAAATGAGATGTCTGTCCGTCTGTCTCCAGGCTGTAACTCAAGAACGGTAATAGCTAGAGAGTTGAAATTCTCACAGATTATGTATTTTTGTTGCCGCTATAACAACAAATACTAAAAACAAAATAAATATTTAACAAACGTAATTTTTCAAACATTTTTTGCTCGGTATCAATGATGACAACAAGTATAGGCACTTGAAATTTTCACAAAAGCCTTAATTATATGTGTACTTTAATAATTAAAAATAATATTTAAATAAAATAATTATTTAAGGGGGGCTCCCATACAAAAAACGCAATTTTTGGCCTATTTTTGCTCTATAACGGTACGGAACCCTTCGTGCGCGAGTCCGACTCGCACTTGGCCGATTATTTAAACTTATTACTTGTTATCATTTTAAATGTATGGGTGAGGCCGCCAATTTTTGCTGATATGACGCAGAAAAATTTTGCGAGAGAAAGAAAATCTACGCTGCTTGTGACGTTGGAACACCTAAATTGTAGGGAATTTATTTCTCTACGCTATCATAGCGTTGAGAAATATGCCGTTGGAGCAGCAAAATGATAGCGTAGAGGCTATCATAGCGTAGAGAAAATCAAACTTATCTCAGTAAATAATACACAATGCGGTTTGTATTATAGCCCCAAACATGGCCCTTTTGACTACTCACATGATGCATTGATATATACATATACATTTGTATCACAAAAAAACTTCCTTTGAAAAAACTGTGTACACAGCTCGACTGAGGTTCAAATGTGAACTGTCGAGAAATGGCGAATATTACGAGATTTTCCATAGAATACGTAAAAACTCAGCGTTGCCACTTCCCGATTTTACCTTCCCTAACACCCAACGATAACAATAAATCGGTATTATTGATGACGTAAAAATGTGGGGTAGAATTGATGTTTCTAACGATTCATTTGATTTGAAAAAGCTTATAAAGAAAGTTATCTTAAAATACTATAAGAATTATATTAGGTAATAGCCATTTATATAAGTATTCATAACATATAAGATTTATCTTCAAATCTGTCATACTTACTGCTACAGCGACAGTTAAAGTACACCTCTTCCACGGCGGATTGTATATTTTAAGCTATTTTCTTACCTTTTTTATGTTTAATTGTAAATATATTTTTAGACTATGATTGGAACTCAAATAATTCTAATGCATGCTTGAGCACTTTGTTTTCTTCGTTAGAATCAATTTTCGAGCATAAGATAAACACAATACTTTTTAAAATACAAAGGGCGGAGAAAAATAATTGCAAAATCAGCAAAAATTGGCGGCCTCGCCCGTATATGGTTACAAAACTTCCGTTTTACTTGCTTGTACGTTATATTTTATAGATGCACGTGTATCCACATAGGTACATCTGGATTTCCTTAAATAAGAAGTCCTAACCGCTCGCGTGGAGTCGTGACCGGTTCTGCTGGAAGGTATAATTTGAGGTCACACCACACATGCACCGCGTGCGTCAATTCGATAATAGATAACAGATAGGCACTTGTTCAAATTGTTCTGTGGGTCGTTCAACTTCGCAATAAACTTGTAATTATATCGAAACTAGATGATCGCAACTCCCTTTGCACCTAAATTCGTTTATCGCGTAGGAACCATACCTACATTTTTCCGGGATAGAAAGTATCCTATGTCCTTTCCCGGGACGCTTTCAGCAAATCTGTTCAGCGGTTTGAGCTTGGTGAGGTAACAGACAGATAGACGGACAGACTGACACACTTTCGCATTTATAATATTAGTATGGATAGGATTAAGGGCGGGAAGACCAAAGAAATAAAAGTATTCGCAGCGACGCGACGAAGCTCCGCTTGAAACAATCCGATCGGGCCGAGGTGCGGGGCAACTTACTGCGGGGGGAACTCGTGACTGCACGGCCCGAGCGCGCCACAGTATACAAAAAATGAGCCGTAGTCTAATTAGCTATTTCATTTTATTTAGAATTTTGTTTATTTTATTTATTAACTCCTTTATAGTGATGTTAATGAGTATCTCTATAAATCATAATTATAATATTATCATGCTGCACGCATAAAAATTAACAGTTGAATTGGTTTATCCAATATTGCACTGATTTCGCTGATGTAATTATTTTGTTTTTTTTTTTATTTCATCTCATGCTTCTTATATATACAATTCTCGTGTCACAATGTTAGTTACCGTACTCCTCCAAAACGGCTTTATTGATTTTTACCTAATTTTATATGCATAGGCCTGAGAATCAGCTTCTGGGTACTTTTTAATTTTTATATTGATAAGTGCATATTTTGTTGAATAAATAAATAAGCCCTCCTAATATTTGCTCTCCTGTCAAAAACATAAGTGTTAAGAATTACTATTACTTAATAATAACACTTATCACAGATATCCTACTTAGGAATAAGAAATCCAATGTTCATGCCAACATTAATGTGAATCATCAGACACTAGCAAGCGAGATGAAGAACAATGTATGGGTTACATTTGACTTTCAAAAACTTTATGTGCTACATTTAAACTTTCAAAAATTTTCTGTGTTTAGCTTTACCGTTTTCGATTTAGCTTAAAAAAGGTACATGCTGTGGGATAGGTTTTGTAAATAATATGGGTATTCGTAACTCATTTTTCGATTTAGGGATCGATTTGTGAAATATGAAGTTTTAAAGTGGAAAAATCGTTAAGAGTCTCCACCCTTCTACCAGCTTAACGATTGCTTCTGAAAATGTGAAAAAAAAATTCACGGAAGTAGAAAATATGCTGAATTTAAATAGAAAACTATCACGGCTAAGAATACTTCATAATAATTGAGTTATAGGTGATCAACAAAAAAAATAGTATTCGATGAAGTATAAAAGGACTTTCAGTTTGACAAATTCCTTGGAACTAAGTACTAACTGAGATGATGTTGTTGTTGTAGTAGTGTAAAACACGTTATAAATGTACATTCATTGACTATACAAAAATTATCAAAAACTAGCGGTACTACTCAGTATTTGACCTATATTGCGCTTGGCCCGACACGCACTTGGGTGGTTTTTATAAATATTTCATCACCCGTTGCAAAATTATGCAAAAAAAAAAAAACTTTAAATCGCTCTCCTATAAAGTACGGTAGCGTTTTTTCAGTTTCGATACTTTAGATAAAGTATCGAAACTGAAAAAAACGGGACCATCGATTTATTATTGTTAACTATCAGTATCAGTGCGCGAAAGGACTAGTTTATCACTATTTGGTGACATACCTATTTAGTCGACACTTCAATAAAATAACATTTCGCCCATGTTATTTTATTGAAGTGACTAAATAAGTATGTCACCATGGCAACATCCATCGCTATCCCGTCGCACAAACAATGGTCGCCGTCTGTTTCGAGTTGTAATAATTTACTATTATTTATTCAACAAATGCACTTATCAATATAAGAAGTAGCCAGTAGCCGATTTTCAGACCTGACTATGCATAATATAAAATTTGGTAAAAATCAGTAAAGCCCTTTCGGAGGAGTAAGGTTACTAACATTGTGACGCGAGAATTTTATATAATTACTAGCTGTCCCGGCAAAGGTTGTTTTGCTATATAAAGTATTTCGTCCATATTATTTTATTGAAGTGACTAAATAAGTATGTCACCATGGCAACGTCCATCGCTATCCTGTCGCACAAACAATGGTCGCCGTCAGTCTCGAGTTGTAATAATTTACTATGTATTAATTATTCAACAAAATATGCACTTATCAATATAAAAATTAAGAAGTACCCAGAAGCCGATTCTCAGACCTACTGAATATGCATATAAAATTAGGTAAAAATCAATAAAGCCGTTTCGGAGGAGTACGGTAACTAACATTGTGACGCGAGAATTTTATATAATTACTAGCTGTCCCGGCAAAGGTTGTTTTGCTATATAAAGTATTTCGTCCATATTATTTTATTGAAGTGACTAAATAAGTATGTCACCATGGCAACGTCCATCGCTATCCTGTCGCACAAACAATGGTCGCCGTCAGTCTCGAGTTGTAATAATTTACTATGTATTATTTATTCAACAAAATATGCACTTATCAATATAAAAATTAAAAAGTACCCAGAAGCCGATTCTCAGACCTACTGAATATGCATATAAAATTAGGTAAAAACCAATAAAGCCGTTTCGGAGGAGTACGGTAACTAACATTGTGACACGAGAATTTTATATATAAGAAGCATGAGATGAAATAAACAAAAAACTAAAATAATTACATCAGCAAAATCAGTGCATTATTAGATAAACCAATTCAACTGTTAATTTTTATGCGTGCAGCATGATAATATTATATTTATGATTTTGCACATTTATACCTACTTTATATGGTGAAGGAGTGCATCGAGCTAATATTATTTTGAAATTATGTTTTTATCATACATTTTTTAACAAATAAAACATTACACACACTACAACATACCTACACAGAAAGAAAGATGGCAGATTTTCGAGTGACAAACCTATACATACGAATTACACTTTTTATTTATGGTTGTTAAAAATGAGTGTTCCCAAACATTCACTTGATAGCATTTGTATTTTTTTTTGCTATGCTATGCTATATATATTTTTTTTTTCAATTAAATTTCTTAATATTTGTATGCCATTCGAAGCAATTAAAAGCAACTTTTGTTATGAAACCACTTTCATAAACGCAATATTTAATATACCTATCGAACAAAGTTCTCTTCCAATGCGTACAAACTACGAAATAGTGACGTCATAATTTCGTTGCACGTTGTATGGAGCGTTTCGGGCATTGTTATTTATGTTTGAATTTTTAAGCTATCAGAGTCATTCTTCCAGCGATGTTTATATTTTTCAAGGACCTTTCAATTCCCAATAAGAAAGAAAAGTCATCATGCCTATTCTTATAATAATAATAAACATTTATTCAACAAATATTCATATCACACTACACTTAAATACACATATTACATGGACTATGTGCTACATTTGACTTTCGAAATTTTTTTAATTGTCAACATGGAGACGTAGGTTTATTTTATTATAAACGAAAACCGTCTGTGTTTAATTTTGCTGTTTTTGATTTAGAATGTCATTAAAAATTAAACATAGATTCAGTATATCACGCTTCCCTTGGGAAAATGATGTTTTTCTAGACCAAAAGGAGCCTATTTTATTCTCTGCCCTTTTAAATAAGTCTATGACAAAAATCAAGTCGATTGGTTACTTCGTTGGGGTGTGAGAGAATGACAAATGCAATATATTAATATCGTTAAAAATAGATGAAATTTCATACAAAAAAATATTATTTCATTAAAAATCCAGGTTTATTAATCACTAGATGACGCCCGTAACTTTTTTACGTGAAAAAAGTATCCTATATCCTTTCCCGGCACTAAAAGTACAATACAACTAGTAATCTCCATAACAAATTTCAACAAAATCGGTTCAGTGGTTTGGGCGTGAAGAGGAAACAGACAGACAGATAGATAGATATAACATATACTTTTGCATATTATATAATCTTTTTAATATTATAATTCTGCAGTTTGTTTGTTTGTTTGAACGCGCTAATCTCAGGAACTATTGGTCCGATTTGAAAAATTATTTTACTGTTGGATAGCCCAATTATTGTGGAAGGTTATCTAATATATAAAAATAAGTCGGATTTTCCTTCCAGACGCTATAACTCCAGAACGCACGAACCGATTTCCACGGTTTTGTATTCGTTGGAAAGGTTTCGTGAGGTTTATAGAAAAAAAACTTCAAGAGAAAAGCAGGAAAACAGGGAAAACAGGAAAAACAACGTTTGCCGGAACAGCTAGTAGGCTATATTTTATCACGCTTAGACTAATAGGAGCGAAGAAATAGAGGAAAATGTGGAAAAACGAGGGGAAATTATTTGAAAGGGCTTATTTGAACGCCCTAATCTCAGGAACTACTGGTCCGATTTGAAAAATTATTTCAGTATTAGATAGCCCATTGATTGTGGAAGGCTTTAAGCTATATTTTATCACGCTAAGATTAATAGAAGCGAATAAATCGAGGAAAATGTGGAAAAATCTGGGGAAATTATATGAAAGGGCTTATTTTTTATTGAAGTAGAATATGTGGAAAATGAAAAAGCTAACAGCTTATTGTCCCATATTCCTAAGCAAATAAAATAATTTTGATTTGATTTGATTTGATATTTGAACGCGCTAATCTCAGGGACTACTGGTCCGATTTGAAAAATTATTTCAGTGTTAGATAGCCCATTGATTGCGGAAAGCTATAAGCTATATTTTATCACGCTAAGACTAGTAGAAGCAAATAAATAGAGGAAAATGTGGAAAAAACAGGGGAAATTATATGAAAGGGCTTATTTGAACTTTCTTTCAGTGTTAGATAACCCAGTTATCGAGGAAGGCTATAGGCTATATAATATATAACAAACAGAGGAAAATGTGGAAAAACCGGCGGAAATTATTAGAAAAGGGCTTATCTCACGAACTACTAAAGCATTTTTTCTGTTATTTGGAAGAAGTAGACCACGTGAAAGGTCATAGGCTTTTTTGTGAACTAATTTTTCTGTAAAATATCTAATTCACGCGGGCGAAGCCGCGCGGAACGTCTAGTTATTTATAATACCACGTATAGAATCGAAACGGTCATTTCCGACAGAAATTATCTACTTATGAAAAAAACAGCGTTCATAATCGAAACTGGTACGTTCGATACTATTGAGAAACGAAAACACGCCCTAAACAATCAAATCTGCCCGTTTTGATAATTTACACGGTAAACATTTTTATTGAGCCCTACCGCACAAAGATAAAGTAAAATCAAATTAGTGTCATTTGTTAATGACAAAATGTACAGTCGCGATAGTGCTAGTTTCGTCCTATTTTTATGCTCACCGATACAGCGTAATCTCACGTACTTTGACTTTCTTTATTATACGACGCATAGACTATTACGTTTAAATCCATACTAATATTATAAATGCGAAAGTGTGTCTGTCAGTCTGTCTGTTACCTCTTCACGCCCAAACCGCTGAACAGATTTTGCTGAAATTTGGCATGGAGATGCTTTGAGGCCCGGAAAAGGACATAGACTATTTTTTATTCTGGAAAATGTACGGTTCCCGCGCGATAAACGATTTTTGGCGCAACGGAGTTGCGGGCGTCATCTAGTAATATTAAATACATCTCTAAGTATAGGAAACATTCCAAAATTTTTGAAGCTGTATTAAAAAATATCCTTTAAAAAAAGCTCCAAACAGTGGCGCGCACGAAGGATTCCGTACTGCAAAAATAAGCTAAAATATGAGTTTTTTGTATGGGGGAAAATATAAATTTGAGTTTTATTAAAATATCATTATTTAACAGACAGACAGACAGACGAAGTCTTAGTAATAGGGTCCCGTTTTTAACCTTTGGGTACGGGACCATAACAAGTATCTAGCCGATTTCAAATTGTACCGTGTAATAATAATTAAGATCCCCACAGAATCTATCCCCTACCTCATAATGAACCGACTTTGAGGAAACTTGCCGTATTTAAATACCTAAGTTGAACAATATCTTGAACAAAATAGGAATTACAGTTCCGTAGGTATGCGAACACAAACATAAAAAAATGTACATACATACATACACCAACCCACACATTGAAAAACACTGCCCTAAATTGAGCTAGTGCAACGAAAGGAATTACTTACAAGTTTAAGTAAGAGTGAGTAATTCAGGAGATAAAACATAAAAATTAAAAACATACATACATGCACTTCCCAGATACGGCACATTTGTTCAGACCCTGATATTACATGGATATTTCCAATGAAATATTTTACATTGATACGGGTCGAATAACTACCTTTTTTTTAAAGTTGGTTAAAAATAACCATGTCATTATAAAAGTAATAGGCAGTCAAAGATGCAAAGAAAATGTTGCAGGTGGGCATTATAAAGGATATTGTTATACTGTGGCAATATTGTTATACTGTGGCATTGGGCATGCGGCATGCCTCCGCACTACGTACTGCGAGTCTATAATATATAAAATATACAAAATAAAAATACGGTGGAGTTAGATTACAAATAATTACAATACTGTATGATAGACGATAGTATTTACGGTTGTTGTTGTGCTAATTCTAAGGTACTTCTATCGAGCCTATTTTGGACTTGGTTTGCGTCACTTGTTAGCAATGATCAACCACTTGCATAATATGTTAAAATTATTTCTCAAATTATGAAAATATGTATTCAAAATGTTGCGAGAAAAAGTTGTACGGTCCGTCCTCCTCCTCCACGAGCGCCTTAGCGCGACTAAACCACGAGCCGAGGCCTTTGCATCTGCAATTTTATAGATTTTTGATCGTCGTTATTTTATACATAATTCAATCGGATTAAAAAAATGGAGACTCCCTAAATATATTATTTGTCTTTCGTTCAGTACAAAAATTACCTGAAAATTCCAAGTAATTTGGACATAGTATGGCAATTTCGTTCAAAGAAGAGGTAACTTTGGGATTTTTTTCTATCGAGTGAAGTTCATGATATTGTGTAATGGAATATAGATACCACTGTGTTAGATCCTTAACTAACACATATATTTTTTTCAGAATTTAAATTACTATATTTGTATGTCTCCTTCACTTTTAAATCTTGAAAATCGTCTGTTTCTCGAACTAGACCCCCTTAATGCTAAAGTGTGTGTATCTGTCTGACACCACTTCACGCCCAAACAGCTGAACCGATTTTGCTGAAATTTGGTATAGAAAGGATATTGCCCACAATTTATCATAGGCGTCATCTATACAAATAAAGAATATTCTATTCTAACTATGCAATCTTTTATTCTAAACAACTGCAATTTATTTTTATGGCCGGCATAATTAAATGAAGACGAGAAAGTAACAATAAAAGGCGATGTTAGTGCCAATTTTACGATCACTTGCGGTTCGAGTTTGATTTATAGTTATAAGCCAGGGTTTACAGCTTATAAGCTATAACTGCTTATAATAAGCTGTTAAGGCAAGAGCAGCAGCTTTATCTACAATTTCTACAAAGTGCAGTTACTTCGTCCATAAACGATCGATCGTTTCGATTCATCGGAGTTTGCAAAATATGAAAGGAATTTCTCCGAAAGGAAATAAATTATAATAATTTTATTAAGTAGAGCGTACTTTATATGACCTTTTTTCGATGGATCAATCGATCGCAATTAGCAATTGAGCCGTTATTGATCTAGGTAATCTTTCATACTTTAGATTGCCAAAAACTATGATTTCTGAAAAACACAGAGGAAGCTCTACCTTGAGCAGTATATATTTGGGAACTAATTTTTTGATCAGTTATTTATATATTTGAGATGTTATTATGATCAGTTGAAAAAAATATTGAGCAGTTATTTAATTTTCTGGCGGTTGATTAATTATTGTGACTGTAAAACATGGACAGTAATAAAAAAACTATTGAGCGGTAAAAATGATGAAATGAGCAGTTCGATAAATGAATGAGCGGTAAAAATGATGGAACGAGCGGTTCGATAACGACTTAACAGAAGGCCTACTTAACCACGGATACCGAAGCGGGGGGACGGGGGGACGCAGCCCCCCGCCAAAACAAAAACAAACACAATCCAGAAAGTCCAAGAGTATGTTAGGTTAGGTTAGAACTTAGACTACAACGGCAGAGGGAGCCGAGCGAGCGCAGCGAGCGTGCTGCGGCAGCAGCCGGCGACCGTCTTATACTTTCGCTTTATAACGGCACGGAACCCTTCATGGGTGAGTTCGACTCGCACTTGGCCGATTTTTTTATATTTTACCGCCTCATTGTTTAAAGAACTTCTTAGAATGAGATTTCTTACTGACAAATTCCGATTTGTTACTGCCCACACGTAACCGCTCATTCATTAATTTTTACTGACCATTTAATTATTTTACTGTTCAATAATGTTTTCAATTATCCATTTCATTATTTTTTACTACTCATTTTTGTTTACTTTACTGCTTAGTTTTAACTGCTAAATTAGTTTTCAAACGTGCCATTTATAATTTTTAACTAACCAAAACTGCAATTTACAACTGCTCCTTTAAATCAGTGCCTATAACTTTTTAGCTTTATATATTACTAGACGTTCCGCGCGGCGTCGCCCGCATTTTCCTCTGTTTCTTCGCTCCTATATTCTCTTAACGTGATAAAACATAGCCTATAGCCTTCTTCAATAAATAAGCTATCTAACACTGAAATAATTTTTCAAATCGGACCAGTAGTTTCTGAGATTAGCGCGTTCAAACTATTACTAAATATTTCATTTAATTTTTCCCGTTTTTTCCACATTTTCCTCTATTTCTTCGCCGATAAATGGGCTATCTAACACTGAAAGAATTTTTCAAATCGGACCAGTAGTTCCTGAGATCTCTTCCGCTTTATAATATTAGTATAGATAGGCACATAGACAAAGCCTTTTTCGTGGTTTGATGTCAGCTGGCTATGGTTCCGTCATCTGGCAATGAATCAACTTCTCTGATAAAATTATACAAATACAGAAAATGAACCTATATTAACTATTCTCTTCACTTCGCCGTCGGATAAAACCGTTACAATGTTCTATAATAATTATTATTGGACGTCTATCATATTTTAGTACGTTACTACCCACTTGAGTCTTATCAAGCTAGCATAAGGTTGGAAACTGTAACTTTAACTTTAGCATACATTGTTCTTTATGTGGTGTACATAAAATCGAAATCACAGCATCAGTTGTGTGTGCGACTTTCGAGTAACGGTACCGTTTTTGCTGGTCAAAAGTTAACTGTTACCGCTAACCACATGTTACATCACATCAATTCACATCCGAAATCGATTCATAACCGTAAGCCAACATAATGTACATATCCATACTTCCATACTTCCATACTAATATTATAAATGTAAAAGTGTGTCTGTCTGTCTGTCTGTCTGTCTGTCTGTTACATGGAGCTTATATAGAGCTCTATATAAGCTCCATGGTCTGTTACCTCTTCACGCCCAAACCGATGAACCGATTTGACTGAAATTTGGTATGGATATATTTTGAGTCCCGGGAAAGGACATATAGGATACTTTTACCCCGAAATAATGTACGGTTCCCGCGCGATAAACGAATTTTGGCGCAACGGAGTTGCGGGCGTCTTCTAGTAATTTATAACCGATCTATGCTAACCTAACCTAACCTCTCTATCAAAAAGATCCGCACTCAAAGCTGTGTACCTAATTAGCGGTTAGATATTAGCACAGAATATATAGTAGTACCAAATATTATATAATATATACATGTATAACTAGGTGACACCCGCAACTACATCGCGCGGAACTGTACATTATTCGGGGTAAAAAGTATGTCCTTTCCCGGATTCCCGGGAGTATCTGCATACCAAACAGCAATATCGGTTCAGCGGCTTAAGCGTGAAGAGGTAACAGACAGACGGACCGACAGACAAAAACACTTTCGCGTTTGTAATATACAGGATGTAATAAAAATAAGTGACAATACTTTAGGGTGTTTATCTGTTCCTTGTAGAGAATTCACTGTGAAATTAGCAGCACTGAAAGAACAAATTTTTTTTTTCACTTTTGTATGGGCAAGCGCCCGAGCGTCACGAGTTTTCCCATACAAAAGTGAAAATCTTTCAGCGCTGCTACTTTCACACTGAACTCTCTACAAGGAACACATACACACCCTAAAGTATTATCACTTATTTTTATTACACCCTGTATATTATGAATTATTATGAAATTGTATCGATTTTTTGAAGGTTCCGTAGCCAAAGTGTACAAAATCGTCATAACAGAGAACATAAATCCTATAATTACCTACTATAAGTATCGACTGAGTCGATACATCCATACTTCCATACTAATATTATAAATGCGAAAGTGTGTCTGTCTGTCTGTCTGTTACCTCTTCACGCCCAAGCAGTTGAACCGATTTTGCTGTTTGGCATGGAGATACTTTGAGTCCCGGGAAAGGACATAGGATACTTTTTGTCCCGCAAAAATGTACGGTCCCCGCGCAATAAACGAGTTTTGGCACAACGGAGTTGCCGGCATCATCTAGTAATGTAGTAATTGAATCGATTCGACTCCACTGTCGATTTGTCTCTATCATGTGAACATACAGCTCTACAAGCCTTTTTTGTCACGTGGCCATAGCTGCTTGCTCCCGGCCCGTATGTTAATGTCATTCAAGTGACACAAGATCCTTGTAGATCAGCAGGCCTAGCATAACAACAGTTGACATGGGAAAAAATCGACTGACAGATTTTATCGACAAAATGGCGGATTTCCATTGTCTAACTGTCACTTTGTCTATTCTTCCGTAGAAAGACACCGTTTCTATGGTGACCATGCTACGCCTGCTGTACTTTCTAGGTAGTTGCTCATAGACGCCGCGGTATTCTTTAATCGTCATGTTTTAATAAACAACTTTGCGCGCTACTCCGACACATACTGATACTGGGCTTTTTAAGCATAGTCATAAGTCATAACAATGACATTCGTTCTAAAAATTAAAAATCACGCTTGTAATGAATGTCTACAGTCTAGATATAAGTTATTCATAGAATAGTAGGTCTTAGGGTTAACAGCTTCAACGTTATCTATTTAGGTTACACCACACTCTAGGCACTCTATTCGCATTGAGACTGTGACATCATCACGATCACGTCGAACAAATGTATCAAAATTTTCACCAGAAAAAAAAAAAAAAACTTAACAAAGTCACGGTCGCAGTCAAACTGCCGCACTCAGATACATTTAATGATGATTAAACTTTTAATCTAGGTACTGAAGACTTGGCAGATAATGGGGCCTATCACCTATGTTACTTAATACTATTTATTTAATTACAGTTAAGTAAGTAATTAATATTCGTCTTTGAGTGCAAAGTTTAGAGACAATCTACGCAATTTCGTTGAAATCAAAGTGGCTCCAAACAGTACCAAAATTTAATTTGGCCAGCATTTAGCACTCTGCACGACTTTTTTCTTACGTCTATACCCTATGGTATAGGTAGTTTTAGCTATGTTTTATTCTATTTTGTCTATGGTAGTTTTATCGCTTGTTTCATAAAACTGCACACGTTGTAGCTACACCAAAGCTACTTATTCTTTTGATAAAGATATATAATAAGGTTATAAATAGTCAGAGTCATTGTCCTGACCACGACCACGGACCACTGAGCTGTGACCACGAACAGGTCCATCTTGTTTGTTTTTGCATCGATAAAGAGTATCAATTATGTAGTCTCTCTACATTATCGCGTCTTGAGGTTCCAAATTCGAATTTTCAAAATATATATTTTTTATTAAAGTAAGTCTAGTTTTAGATAAAAGGCTCATAAGATACATAATATTATTAACATCGGGCAAAAAAACGTGACCAAAAAATTTGGCTAGTAGCCCAATTTTTCGGCTTGGGGTCATTTGGGGAATGAAAATGTTGTTAAGTACTTTATTCTGAGTTTTGAAATTATTTAACAATATTACTTATAATACCCTCATCCTGTTTTTATAGCAGTCATTACACTACACTCAATATAAAACTTTAAGTTCTAATTATAATCCACGTCGTTTAAGTAGTAATTAAGGCTGAAATTATGTTTCTGAAACTTGATCATATGTTTTTTATGTGTTTAACCGTGGTTTAATCTTAGCTAAGCTTATAAAGCTACAAAGTTGGACCATACTGAATAAACGGTAGTAGATATTTTAGGTATATTAACTATACCTAACTTACCATTTAAATATATTATTTTTAAGTCTTATTTTTAAGAATCTCTGAGATCACTATGAGGTAATCTATAAAAAGTTTTTAAACGATAAACCTGATTAGAAGCTGCCTGCTTCCTTTGATTCATGCTAAGTTGAATCATCTTGATCATCACCGACAGTAAAAAATATACTAGTCATTATAGTAACAATAATTATAAGTCTCTGAAAACAGATTTCGGTGACTGGCAAGTAGTCATATTTATACCAAGCCAGCCATGCAGAAGTCACATACACTAAAGTGTCCAAATGTGAGCACAATACGCAAGAAAATATATAAGACTACTTTTTGTTTAAAACGCTAGAGGCAGCACTATTGGCTGCAATGTTTGCAATTAATCGGTGAATCAAGGCACAAAACTTCGCATAAAATGTCAATATATTTAGTATTAAAAAGTGCCTCGTTAATGTCTACAGTCGTATGTAGACTGTAGACATTAACGAGGCACTTTTATTATTGTTATAAACTTTTTAAAACAAAGCTCACGACACGGAAATTCAGCTCACGAAAAACTACGGTCGTGACTGACGCTACATACAATCAATTAGTGTTATTTTTTGTTATATTATGTCTTAGATAAAACAATTATGATAGAGGATGAGTGATGCGATTAGTACATCAGCATCGTTTATATCCTGAAAGAGTTTGATCATCTCGTTTTGGTACAAATTACAAGACAAGTTAAGATCGAACTTATGCCCGCAATTTTGAGAAAGATGTGTTGAAATTTCTAAAATTATCCTGTGTTTGTTTTGTAGTCATGAAAACATAACAGATAGATTATAGATATATCTTAGAGATTAATATACAAGAATGGATATTTAACAGCATGTATACGGATTTATAATTTTTTTTTATCCTAAATAGTTTAGGCAGAGAACTTTTTTTAAACAGAAAGTAGGTCGAAGTAGGTTTACTTTGCTAGTAAAATTCAATTACTACTTTATGTGAATCTTCTTTTTAACGTTTCACCCTTGAACTATTCACTTAACAAGAAAATCGCAATGAGCTTTACCATGTAATACAACTCATACAATTTTCAACCAAGGCTGTTCTTCCAAAAGAAACTGATTAGGTGCGAATTCAGTTTGAATGAAATATTAATTTCTTAACCAGGAACCTATATAGTGCTCGTATTTATGTATTTCATTATGTTATGTTTTTTTCTAAATAACTAAATTAGTTTCTTCCGCATCTCACTCCATACGGGAGTGACGAGACCCCGCGAAAACCCAGTTTGAAAAACACTGAAATATGGGGTCAAAACTAAAAAAAATATATAATATTACTTAATATACTAGTACAGTATCTAATATATACTAAAATAAAGAATTTTATTTTTGCTAACATAAATTGTTTGTAATGTTTACGTTTAACAGTGCAATGATTTTCACTTTATCAAAAGTGGTACAGCCAAAGCTCTCGTTCCAGTTACCCGAATTGATCTAAGATCAGATGAGATAGGATCTAAACTCTGAATGCAATGGCTACTGCACTGATTTTCTAAATTCATTTAAGTGTTTTAGTTGTTTTGAGTTCCTTTTTATGGTTCCGTAGTCAACAAGGAACCCTTATAGTTTTGGTCTGTCCGTCCGTCTGTCTGTCCGTCTGTCTGTCCGTCTGTCTGTCTGTCTGTCTGTCTGTCCGTGGTTTTGCTCAGAGACTACAAAGCTGTAATTTGGCATGAATGCACATATTAATGATGGCAACAAAATGGTACATGAAATCTTAAAAAAATATTTTTTTATGGTAGGTACCTTCCATACACATCAAGCGGGGATGACATTTTTTTTCGCGTCCACCCCATCATGTGGGGTGTCGTTGGATAGGTTTTTTAAAACTATTATGAGTATTCATAGATCATTTTCTGATTTAGGGATCCGTTTGTGAAATATTAAGTTTTAAAGTGGAAAAAATCGTTAGAGTCCACAGTGTCCCCCCTTCTACCAGCTAAACGGTTGCTTCTGGAAATGTGAAAATATTCACGGGAGTAGGAAATACGCTGAATTTAAAAGGAAAACTATCATGGCTAAGAAGACTTCATAAGTTATTGAGTAATAGTCGATCAACTAAAAAAAATGTATTCGGCGAAGTATAAAGGAACTTTTCGTTCAAATTTCTTTGAAAGTAACTGAGATGATGTTGTTAGTTAAAACACGTTAAAAGACGTTATAAATGTACATTCATTGACCACACAAAAATTTAAAAAAACTAACGGTATTACGGAACCCTATATCGTGCGTGGCCCGACACGCACTTGGCCGGTTTTTTTAAATTATTTTCAAAGATTGAAAATTCAGGACTTAGGTACCAAGAAGAGCAACTTGCATATCATGGTCAATAACATAATTTCACAAAATATACCAAAATGGATCCAAACAGCTACGAAATGGAGACACTGATTTTGCAATGGCTTTTGCACGAAATGCTGTCTTCTGAGTTCTTGTATAGTATGAATTTTAAAATTAGAATGTTTTTTACGTACAGCTATCTACTGCTAAGCACGGCTTTACTATTTTTCATTTATTTATACAGTGCAAATAAATACTGCGCCAAATGCCGGGAAGTTTGCCCTATTCAGTTTATAGACCTCTTTGGATAAGAATTGCCGATAAAACTATCTAAAGACGCAATAGTCTACTGTCTGCCAATTTACGACTAACTGTAAATTAATATTACTGCGGTCACAGATAATAGATAGCATCTTAGCTAATAATAGCCACACCGTTCAGAATTATTTTGCCCATGAGTATCTATAAGATAGTCCTTACATGCTTTGCATAAAGTCATAGGTTAAATGAGTTATCTATATCTGCGTCGCGAATTAATGTTTATAGATTTTTATAGCGCATCATAAAATACTGGCTGGAAATTAAATTCCAAATTCAAAGATGATTTTTTTGCAGAATTAAATTTGATTTGTATGTGTACTTTAGCTAACATTTATTTTTAGGAAAATATGAGCTATATTAATATCTAGCTTTACTCTCTGTCATAGTGGAATATCGTACAGGAGCACTAACTTCTTCGAGACAAGTTGTTTTAATGCAGAAGTCAGAACCTAAAGTCTATACCACCATTCATTAAAATAAGTTGACTAGTTCTTGTATCAATCAAATGACTATAAATATTAAATACACACATAAATAATTTTCCTTTATGTGTTGTGTATAATATTATGTTCTTAAGAAATTCCTAAAAATAAATAGACTTAGCAAAAACTGAATATTAAAAAATATTTTTTTGGGACACCGCGGTCCGCGCCGCACGCAAATATTTGCCCAAAGATTTTTGTAGACACAATCGTTCTTATTAGCATAAACCACTTACTTATATTAAACAAACTGTCATACTTATTTTATTTCTTTTTTTATTTTTATTTCTTCTGAAAACTTGTAAGCTTAATAGCCGTGGTTATTAACATTAAAATTAACTAAACCTGACTTACATTGGTATATAATATAATGACGGAAAGTTATAGAAAAACATTATCTTTGTAAGTACCTAGTGCTATGCAAGGTAAAGCTTAAACTTTAAAGCTATTAAAAGAAATAAAGAGTTAATGATGTAATCGTATAAATAATAAGGTAAGTGAGTACTTTTTTATACTATTACAGTTACTTTTTATGCCTTAAATATATCCCTTTGTAGCAATTGTAAAGGTTACTGAAATTAAATGTTGTAAAAGGAAGTTTTGCTTTTGTAACACAGAATCTTACTGTTAAGCAGATAAATAAGACAATATCCTTTTGATATTAGTTATTTTGATGATATTTGATTTTCTAAACAAAAAAAAAACTATACTCAAGATTACTTAGGAAACATTGAAAGCTTTTTTTACAAAATATTTTTAAAATAAAGTTTAACCATAGAGTGTTTAGCCTATTTCGGTTATTTGATTTTGACATAAAAAAACTTTTAACATATTTACTTTGTGTATTACAAAATATTAGTTTTCAGACATTACAGATCAGCTTTATCGAAGCTTTAATTTCCAATTTCATTTAAATTATAGATATCTTACCAGCAAGGGTGAGGTAGACGACGAGCACAACTAGAAACTTGTACATTATTACTAATATATTATTAATAGTTACTGTTATTTATTATATTAATAATAATAATATTAATTAAACAAAACACGTGCGTCGCGCGCAAGCTTACGATTCGGTTTGCGATGCGAACCGGCTTGGCTCGATGCAACTTTCTATGCCAATAAGATAAACAAAGAAATGCCTAACTTTATTAAAATAATTGAGTTTCTGTCTGTTACCTTTACGTTATTACATTCGTTTGAATTCGGTTATACTTTGAAATTAATGAATTTGGCAAGGAACTTAAAGTAAGTATTATTATCCCGGTAAAGGACATAGCATAGTTGTCACAGAGGCATGTATGGTTTTCGGAAAACAAACTTTTGTACAAAGCTGCCAAATCTTATTCTTATATATAAAATTCCCGTGTCACAATGTTAGTTACCGTACTCTTCCGAAACGGCTTTACTGATTTTTACCAAATTTTATATGCATATTCAGTAGGTCTGAGAATCGGCTACTCGGTACTTTTTTATATTGATAAGTGCATTTGTTGAATAAATAATAGTAAATTATTACAACTCGAGACTAAGGGCGACCATTGTTTGTGCGACGGGACGGGACGGGTCACGGGACGTTACCATGGTAACATACTTATTTAGTCACTTCAATAAAATAATAATATGCTCGAAATACTTTAAATTATTATGACAAAGCAACGTTTGCCGGGACAGCTATAGTAATAGAATACGTTAAACGGGCAAAAGAACCGAAAATCCTTAGATAAGTATTTACTCTTCATAAAGGTAGAGCTAATACATTTAGGCCCAATTTCACCAACGTATGTTAGTGTTAGCAGCTTGTTAAAATGACATGTCTTCTCTTTCATTCATATGAAAAACGAAATAGGCAACGTGAAACTAATTCGAGCATTAACTTTAACAGTCGTTGATGATATTGGATCTTAAGGTCGACCATTTATATTATCACCACGTTTAGAAACTTGATAAATTTTTGATAGACTTTAATTATAGTGTAGTATAGTCTGAATTGTCTAGTTAATAGTAATATGGTAAGTCAAAAGTATAGAGTGTGGTCTTTTCGTTTTTAGCTTAGCTCTACCTGTGATACGCCTTATGATTTTGTAGCTAAGGTTATGCTGACTAACAGTTGCTATTTCGCTATTTATAACTTGTTTAAGCTAGTAAATGTAAGGAAACAAAATACATCTTGTCTAAGAGACTGCTAGGAAAGCAACTGATGATTATTATATGATATTTTTTCAACCACCACAAGACGGTAGAAAATGAAGTAGTTTTTACCTAGACACCAACTAATATTTACCTCTTTTAATAATCAATGTTTAATCAGAATTTATACTACACACTATAGTTTTGACATTCAAAAAGTGTATTAAACATACACTTTTTGAATCGAAACTATAGTGGGGCCTACCAATGATTAAATTATTATAAACTAGAGCTTTCTATATAATAGAGTTTATTAAAATTTACCTCCGTTGTTAAATTATGATTTATCTATTATCTACTAAAGCCTTTTGTAATAGACTTTAAGACATAGCTATGAATCTTTTACTATTTTCAACTGCAGCTATAACAGTGTAATAAAAGGCAAAGCGGGTGTTCTCTGTCGTTAAAATTAACTAGGCTGTATTGAAAGCATGTGAAAGTCTGCCAATACCAGACGAATGCTTTCTACCATCTCTGACATAGATTTATGTTAGTTTAACGTATAAATGTAAATAATTTAGATAATCTTCAAGAAATGTCATTAATATGATTGATTATCCTCTCAACTGTCAAACGCCCAAAATGGGCGTCATTATGAGCCACCTTGTATTTGGTCGTATTATGATGCCGTCATAATACGACCAAATATAATACATCTCAATGGTGGCTTATAAATAAACCATATAAGCCACCTTATAATGTTTCTCTCCTTGTTACGCTTCTTACAACGCAAACAATAAAACGGAGATGCAAATAAATTTGTGTGAGTGTCATGTTCTAAATCTGATAGAAATTGATAATATTCGTTTAATATTAAGGAATGTGGATATACTGAAGATTATTGAGCTGTATTTTTTATTATAACTTTGTCATTTTTAAATTATGAGTTTTATAAACTCATAATTTGAAAGTAACAAACTAGGCTCTAAATACGGTAAATTATGGAATCTCCGTAGGGAAGGCCCTTAAGGAATGACTCAAAAGAGTGTATAGAGTGCGTGAGCGGGAACCTAAGCGATTTCTGCTGGAACTTATTCAGGGTAGTTAGGGACAAAACATACTAAAAGTCCTGACGTCTTGGAGGTGAGCCTGAGAGAAAGGAGGGGGCGACATAGGTTTCAAACTTTGGTTTTTCGCCAATGACTAAAAAAACGATGTGTTGTAGGTACCAAAAATATTCTATCATGCAATTAAAGCTTATTAAAATATCAATAATTTTGATTCTTTACATTTTTCCAAAGACACTTTATACCTATAATATGTAATACATAGGAGAATGAACTTCTAATCTCCTCAATTGTTAAAAGCCGGTTAAAATAAAATTAAAGCAATATTTTATATATATTTTTTGCAATTTCCTTGAATGCAAGTTTATATTTTTATCTTTTGAAGCAAAACATTGGAATTACCAAATTGCTTGACATAAGCGATAGCTTGTATGACCTCTCGTCAAACGATTGTAATTTACGCACTTAAGTTATTAATTTTGCTTGATCGATTTGGATGATAACAAAAAGCATAATACCCAATCACAGTCAATTATAAAAAATAAAAAGATCGAAACTGTGGAAACTTTTGTTGCGAAACAAAAAACCGTTATCTCAAAAAATTGCCAAATAAAATTTAAATCTGCTTGTGCGGGTAGGTGTAAAACATACTTTTGTTTGTTCCTTTTGACTTTCTTAACCATATTGATAATCCATACTAATCTTATAAATGCAACAGTGTGTCTGTCTGTCTATCTGTCTGTCTGTTACTTCTTCACGCTCAAACCGCTGAACCGATTTTGCTGAAATTTGGCATGGACATACTTTGAGTCCCGGGGAAGGACATAGGATACTTTTTGTGCCGGAAAAATGTATAGTTCCCGCGCGATAAACGATTTTCTTCATCATCTAGTATAATATAAGTGTGGCGGTACCCACAATAGGCTTAATGACTAATTTTTTTCTTATTGGTAATTGAAAGACCCTTAAAAAATAGAAACATCGCTGATTGAATGACTCTGATAGCTTAAAAATTCACCAAGATATGACAATTCAAACATCTCATAAAATAAACCTGCCCGAAACGCTCCATACAAAGTGCCTACGAAAGACTGACGTCACTCTTTCGCAGTTTGTACGGATCGGGAGAGAATTTTGTTCGGTAGGTATATTAAATATTGCGTTTATGAAAATGGTTTCATAACAAAAGTTGCTTTTAATTGCATAAGTTATCGAATGGTATACAAATATTATGAAATTTAATTGAAAAAAAAATCGACTTGATTACCCAACTTTGAAGGCGCATAACAAAAAAAATACAAATGCTATCAAGCTGAAATTTTGGGAACACTTATTTTTTACCGTGATTTCTTTATTTTATTAACAAAATTAGCTAATCTTGGACCTTGTCATCATCCCTATTCGTCTAACATTCCTGCATCGCGCTCTCGAAGTTTTCTGAGCGCGTCGTCGGTATATAATATATGTCGCAGTCATCTGGTCCAATCTGCGATTCGATTGAATGCCTAGCGTATTCATTGAATGACACCATTCTATTAAATGACTCGGCTGAACGTCAATTGAACGATCGTCACTCAACGTCCAACTAGTCAGTGATTTGTAACATAGCCCTTTGAAAATAGCAGACATGAAATCAGTCAGGTAATTGAATGTTTTTAATTTTTTCCCATTGCGGCGCTAATAGTCACTTAAATAAAATTATGGCGTCAAAACTCAAACAGCTCCCACAGGCACAGTTGATAGCTCTGTGTTGATATTTTTAGGGTTCCGTAGTCAACAAGGAACCCTTATAGTTTCGGTCTGTCCGTCCGTCTGTCCGTCTGTCCGTCTGTCTGTCTGTCTGTCCGCAGTTTTTCTCAGAGACTATAGGACCTACAAAGCTGTAATTTGGCATGAATGCACATATTAAAGATGGCAACAAAATGGTACATAAAATCTTAAAAAAATATTTTTTTATGGTACCTTCCATTCCATACACATCAAGCGGGGATGAAAATTTTTTTTCGCGTCCACTCCATCGTGTGGGGTGTCGTTGGATAGGTTTTTTAAAACTATTCTGAGTAAGTATTCATAGATCATTTTCCGATTTAGGGATCCGTTTGTGAAATATTGAGTTTTAAAGCGGAAAAAATCGTTAGAGTCCAGTGTCCCCCATGGGCGCCGGCAGGGGGTGCCAGGGGGTGCACTTGCACCCCTTGGGAATCTCGTGATCAGCAGGAATTATTGAAATAAAAAGCCGCCCTATTACTATGGCGTACAAAGATAGTTCGTAATGTATCGGCACTAAATTTATTCTGTTGACGTAAATAGACACAGTCACTGTTGTTCGTAAAAAGAAAAAAGAAAAGAAAGAAAACTAAAATTTGCACCCCTTGGAAATAATTTCTGCCGGCGCCCATGTGTCCCCCCCTTCTAGAGATCAACTACGATAACATGGCGCGCCCCTCCAAAATTCAAAACCTTTGAAGTGCGTTGTCAAAACGTTTGAAGTGCGTTGTCTTGCGCGGTAGGCTAGTTATGATTAGTTGATCAACAAATTTTGGTAATAAGTGACATTTACTGAAATATTACGTGTACTGTGATTGGTTGAATACTTACTACATACAAACTCTTTCATAAGGATATGACTACACACATTGAAACAGTCATTTGGAGGGGCGCGCCAAGTTATCGTAGTTGATCTCTACCAGCTAAACGGTTGCTTCTGGAAATGTGGAAAAATTCACGGGAGTAGGAAATATGCTGAATTTAAAAGGAAAACTATCACGGCTAAGAAGACTTCACAAGTTATTGAGTAATAGTCGATCAACTAAAAAAAATGTATTCGGCGAAGTATAAAGGAACTTTTCGTTCAAATTTCTTTGAAAGTAAAGATGATGTTGTTTACTAACAACATCATCAGTCGGACTCTTAAGAGTCCGTATACGAAATTTTCCGATTTCGCTGATTTAACAGACGTGATTTTACAGTTAAAATACAGTATTTCTATAAGTTTTAATGCGCAACATGTAAGATCATTTCAATTGGAGCGTCTGCACTCTCGCCACAAAGTGAATTTCAGTTCCTTTGTGGTGAGAGTGCCGGGTCAAGTTTTATCCATCTTCGAGGTGGAGGAGTTCTGGCCCGCCCGCCGGTGTAGTTTTCCGGAGGTTCCGGGGGAAGCTCCCGAACGAAGCGCGCATCACGTCGCCGAAACAGACTACGTGATAAAGTGTAGTGTGATTGTGTGTTTGTGAATGTGTTAATAATATATATTAGGATAAAATTGTTGGGCGTGCATCCGTTGTCTGATTTCCATAACACAAGTTTTACTTAGCATGGGATTAGACGACGTGATGTACGCTACCTAGCTTTTATACTATTATATATTATTGTATGCTTAATAAAGAATTTGAAAAAGAATTTGAATCATAATCTAATTAATATTGGAGCTAGTTTTTTAAAAGTTTTTTTAAATAATCAACTCAAACCCGCGACAGTTTTATGATTTTTGCTGTAAAAGGTTTAGAATATCATCTGTTTATGGATTGTATTGACGTCTTAACGGTATGAAAAAAATACAATGTACTGTTGAGAAAGCCGTCTATACAATGTTGGAATTACTTTTTACCACTTTAATATGAAATAGTTGAGTAAAAAAATATGTAACTCGGCAAAATTTAGAGAAAATGGGCAAAGAATTGCTGTTAATTTTGACAACTTGGAGCTGTAATTCATAAAAAGAAAACGACAGAAATAATCTATAGATAAAATTCTATCCAAGTCGAGAAAAAAAAAACAAATTGTGCCAAAAAACACGATTCAAAACAACCTAAATCTCACATTATATACCTCGCCGCAAGGCTCGAGTCGGCAGTCCGCGTTTAAATATATTTTTAAATCTAATAATTAATATATATATTTTAAAATCTAGTAAGGGGAAAAACCAAATAATATTTCTGTAGCGAACCTTTGCAATTTCATATTCATCGGCAAAATTTCGTATACGGACTCTTAAACGTCACAGTCAACGTTTTGACGAGTTGTCCTTTAGTCATTCAATTGAATGGTGTCATTCAATGAATCCGCTAGTCATTTTTAATCGAATCGCAGATTAAAACAGTTAACAGCTGATGACTGCAGCGACATATACGACATCGACAGCTGAAATGTATCACGTGGGTTCCGGCCTGAACGAGCATAACACCTCGCTCGGTCGGAAGATCTCCCTTTGCGGCCTCTACACATATTCCCACATTGGTGACCCTCGATAGAACACGCCTCCTTCATCATCATCACTCCCCACCCCCTCCGCACCGCGCCAGCCAGCATCACCTCATCGGGTACCTCGTCCACTAGCCGCAATGTACCGCGGCCTTCGCATCGGCATCATCATCAGCTCTGCACGGCAGCTATCCGACTCACTGGATCCCGTGCAGCAGCTTCACAGTTCCGACTCACTGGGAGTTGGAACTTACTGCAACAGTTCCGAATCACTGGAACTCTCTGGCACTGGCGACTCAAGCGACAAGACTTCAAGATTCGACCTCCGGTCTTCGGGGGGGAATGAATGAGTGATGTGGCGATGCCCACAATTCGCCTAACATTCCTGCATCGCGCTATCGAAGTTTTCTGAGCGCGTCGGTATATTATTAAATATGACAGCAGAAATGTATCACGTGGGCTCCGGCCTGAGTCTGACCGAACATAAGGCTGCATTTCCACCAGAGCTGAGCGGAGCTGTGTTGCGAGGAATGTGTTTTTGAGAACCAATAGCATCGCCGCGCTGAGCGATATCATGGCAAAGTCATGTTAATGATGCAATTCTATTGGTTTTCAAAACACATTCCTCGCAACACAGCTCACGGCTCACGGCTCAGCTCCGGTGGAAAGGCAGCCTTACTCGTCGCTCGGTCGGAAAATCTCCCCTTGCGACCTCTATACCATACATACCTATTCCCACATAAGTATTTTTTTAATTAAAAGAAGTCGTTGAAAGGTAAAAAATGCCTATGCCTTTAACACAGATAGATGGCTGATGAGACTTTGCTACTTTATATTTATAGGCACAGTAAAATTACATTTAAAAGGTAAAAGTTTGTAAGCAGTAAGCGCGTATATTTCTTACATTTTCACGTGAAAACTATTAACTTAATGGATTTTAATAACATTTTGTATAGTATTTTAGGCATTTTAGGCAATGGATTAACTTTAATGGCCGCTCTCAGAGACATTCATTAATGATTCTTTAGTAACTTTAAATTAAAATAATAAAAATAACCTTAATGAATTAAGCTTGAAAAAAATATATTAAGTTTATGAATGCATGTAAGGGAGTTTCACATTGCAATGTTGCGAGGCGTCGCGATACCTTTTTAAATGAACCATTTAAAATTGGGATTGGCAGCCCAACGCCGCAGCGCCGCAAGATACAAGCCATGTTCATTTGGGTGGGTTGCACCAACTTACTTTAACTATAACTGTAACTTTAACTATAACTACAGTGCAAAATGTCAAATCTTTGTGACAGTGCAAAACCACTCATAATTTTATCTAAATTTTTTCGTGAGAATGTACTATGTTTCACAGTGTTATATTTTTCCTGTCAATATTTACGGATAATTCAATTTTTTATACTCGCAAGTCTCAATCCCATTACTTTTAAAATAAGAATAATAACTTTAAAAATAAACAGACATATTATGTCAATTTCTATGGTCGAAGTTATGGTTGAAGTTATGGTTAAAGCACAGAATACATAATTAGTATCTATGGTTAAAGCTGAGTTAGCCTAACTTTAACCTTAACTTTAACCACGCCTCTGGTGCAACCCACTCTTAATGTAAAGTATAATAACAAAATCAGTTTTGAATGGGTCATTTAAAATATTTCATTTTAGCTACTATTGTATCAACGCGTCACGTTACAAGATCCACAGACTATAGTCATCCCCATAAGTACAGAGTAGAAGTCAATAAGCAGCTATTACAGCTATTACACTTTGTGTAATGCCCGGGACACACGAGGCTAGTTTTTCAAGCTAGGATAGCAAGCTAGTGTTTGTAAGGTAGCAAGTAGCTTCTGGCTTCGTGTAGACAAAACTATCTTCATTTATAAAACAGAACTAGCATGCTCCAAGCTAGGTCAGCAAGCCAGGACAGTTTGGTAAAAAACTAGCTTGCTATCCTAGCTTGAAAAACTAGCCTCGTGTGTCCCGGGCATAATAGCTGTAGCAGCTCGAAAAAGGTCTTTGTCTTAAAACTTTCCGGAAAATCCGATGGAAATGTGGGAAGTTGTCAGGTTTGCGGAAAAACCTATGACTTTTCTGTGACCAGACAATGGCTCTTGGTAAAAAAATGAATGACTTGTGTTTAATAGCGGTCGATCATCACTTCGCAAGCAACAGAGCATAGGTATAATTTTAACACACACATATACTCACTCAGAGGCATTTAATGATTACTTAACACAAATTAAATGAGGATTTCCACATTAACTACATACATTTTCTGACAAATTCTTCATTAAATTAACGATTTTTTAATTTTTTTATTTTTTATTTAGTGTACTAATTTAGTGCAGCCGTAAAATAACTTTAGCAATTAACATTTAAGCAAGCCCCATAAGGACACCGGTGATCGCGATAACAATAGAATAACAATAGATTTATAAGAATACGCGATCGAAGGATTAAATAAATTCTGATTTACTTTTGTTATTTACGTAAGTTTAAACATAGTTATCAATGTTTAAGAATTATTGCATAATGTATTTTATGCTTTGCAGTTCTAGAGTTTTGAGATTTAACTCACTTTTGGGAGATAAATCGCGACTTCCAATTTCCAAAACGCATGTAAAATTTTTAGCAGCAATAAAATGTAGCTTAATATAATTAAGTATGTTATTTTGTTATCGAACTGTGTATATGTGCTACATTAAAACAAAACAAATCTTGTAGTAGGTTTTGGTAATGAAAAATAGTAGGTAATGCGTTTTAATATTCTCGTTAAAATGAAAACCCGAATTGATTGGTCCATACTTAAAAATCATCAATTTCTATCATTATCCCAATGTGTCTCTTTTTCTTTTAAGTGACATAATGTAAACGTTGGTGAAATCTTTAGACTTTAGAGCCCTTAATGCTAATTAGTGCTCTGTAAATTCTTGGTCTACCCTAGAACCGCACCCATCTTAAACTTTATCTAACGGTACCCTGGGGTACTAGCGCACCCCAACAATAATAACACATTTTTAAAAAGATATTAAAGTTTTTACTAATAAATCAACTTACATAGACTTTTTAACAATAATCTCAGTCTTTCTGAACATAATTAAATCGCATTAATTAGATACTATAAAACAATTTTGGCATATTTTGTTCTGGTGAACAATACAAATGAAAGTTTTGCACGTCTCACATTGCGTACGTGATTTGCGGTCTTTGGACCTCGGGAAGACAAAACACCTTCCAGATTTGAAATTAGGAGAAGCTATAGGAGGCGTTGGGCGTTTTTTTTTTCCAGTATATCACCAATACTTATTTGTAGACACGTTGGCAAAGTTCGGTATTGAAATCTGTCTCCTAGATACGGTTTTATGTGATCAAAAGCGAGAGTCTTCAGGTAAATGCGCCTATTCTTGAAAAATTGCTTATTAGCAGCATCTGAAGAATGTAACAGTGTCATAGAATTGATTCCCACAATATTTAGTATTCCATAGAATATACAGAGGCTCCAGCGGCGATTTTTGCGCAACACACTGTAGGTATGACTGCTTTTCTGGTTTTTTTTGCCTCTACCACGTAAAATATCTGGAACGCTCAGGACAGTGACTGGTTACGCATTAGAACAGAACTGCAAAGATACTTCTTCTATATCTTCGACTGAATCAGAAGGTGACTCTACTTCTAAACAGTGAGGACTCGAAGATAAAATGACGTCATCATGAAAATCTTGGATAACATCATCCAGCTCTTCATCAGATGCCTTACCTAAAAACAGATCTTCACCTTTTTCTTCTTCTTCCGATTCCAGAAGAATATTCTCTAAGTAGTTCATTTTCACTCAAATTACGTCTAGACGCTATCTGAAAAAAAGAAAATAAGTTAGGAGTTCGTAAACAATCCTATAATGCCATCAAAAACAAATAAACCCACAATATAAAAACTGCTTGACGATCTCGATAAATTTTATGCCCACAAATAAGCAAAAAACAATAAAACGATGAAAATGTTTAAACAATAATACTTACGTTAAGTTAAGTTAAGTACCCTGGGGTACCGCAGTACCCCATAAGCAATGTACCGCTTCCACTTGTAAGTAGAACCGTTGCTTGACTGAGGTTTCGGCGCGTCACCCCGCCCCACGTAAATACACGGACGCGCGAAACAAACCGCCGAACAGTAAAAAAAGTATAATGAAATTTTTGTTAATTTTTTCATTTGTACCCCAGGGTACGGTTCTAGGGTTAAAATTTTACGCGAATTGTGATTCGTCGAATCGGTTTATTAAAGTATGAATCCAGAAACCAGAAGCAATAATTATAAAGAAGCATCAATATGATATAACGTAAATCGATCAATAACAAATTACAGTTTACCATTTCCTCGTTCGTCATCAGTTTTTACCTGGACGTGAATAGCAGAACTATTTGATCGAAGGTGAATACGAAAACAATGCAGTAAAAAATACAATTCATCTGCCTTGTTATGAAGGAGGTGTGTTAAAAAGATTTCCGTGTAGGTTGAGGTCTGGAGAATCATGGTTAGGAGCCAATTTTCGTATGTTCGTTCGACTATCTGTAGTCCTAGCACGGCGACCAGTGGAAATGCGAAAGTATAGACAAACTGTGGAGATAAACTTAAGGTGCCGTTCCGGTCTTTTTTCGTTCCGAAAAATTCAATTAAAAATGCTACTTTATGATAGACTATAGTCCTAAAAATTCAAATAATATCCTACTTTATGACATATACTATAGTCTGTCATAAAGTGGCATTTTAATCGAATTTTTGTCGGTCGCGATTAGCCGCGGTAAAGATCGGAACGGCACCTTTAGTTTATGTCCACAGTTTGTCTATACTTTCGCATTTCTACTGGCCGCCGTGCTAGGGCTACAGGTTAGAAACGAGAAAAAAAAAAACAGCCTAAGAATAGCGAAATTATCCTACGAGACTTGGCTCTTATATCGGTAACATTTGACTCTACTGGTAGCTTTTCATTCAACGCACTGAATCCTAATTATAAGGTTATAGGGTTATTATAACTTTATGAAAGAGTAGATGTCTACGCGCAACGCGAGACATCACTAGCGCGGCTATCCCAACACTAGCGCAGCGCCGCGCCGCGCCGTCATTTTCTCAACTCAATAATTGTCAAATACAAAGGAAAATTATTCTATCGAAAACCTCAAGAATAAACAGATATTATTTTAACTGTAGTTATTTCAATAATAAACAGTAGATCTAGAGAAAAAGTATCCTATGTGCTTTCCCGGGACTCAAAGTATCTCCATAGCAAATTTCAACAAATCGGTTCAGCGGTTTGGGCGTGAAGAGGTAATAGATATTCGCAATCATAATATTACTGTACATTATTATCTTCGTTGAAATACTAAAGGTTACAGAGACTATTATTAGGAAGAGCTTATCGATTAGGAACATCCGCTTTATTCTACACTAGCGACCCGCCTTAAAATATTTAAATCGATAGCCTATGATCCTTCACGTGGACTACTTCTTATCTGTGCCAAATAACATAAGAATTGCTCCAGTAGTTCGCGAGATAAACCCTTTCAAATAATTTCCCCCGATTTTTCCATATTCTCCTATTAGTCTTAGCGTGATAAAATATAGCCTATAGCATTTCTTAATAAATGGGCTATCTAACACTGAAAGAATTTATCAAATCGGACCAGTAGTTCCTGAGATTAGCGCGTTCAAGTTAGCCCTTTCAAATAATTTTCCCCGTTTTTTCCACATTTTCCTCTATTTCTTCACTCCTATTAGTCTTAGCGTGATAAAATATAGCCTATAACCTTCCTCGATAAATGGGCTATCTAACACTGAAAGAATCATCAAAATGCGTTGCGTAGTTTTAAAAATTAAAGGGAACAAAGGGACATGAGGGAAAAAAGCGACTTTGTTTTATAATAAGTATAGAAGAATCATCCTATAGGTATAATTAAATGAGCATTAAATTTAATTCATAGTATTACATAGTAACTTATGTGTCCAGATTGAAGCATTAAAGAACTGATTATGTTTTTATTGGTGTAATAAATAACAATTTGAACATTAGCTGCAAGGATGTTTTTATCTGTAATTTTTACCCGTCTGATAGATTTAAGTCTTGACTCTTGGCAGTTGACATCGACCCAAGAAAAAAGGCAGTGGATTCTTTGTTATTATTATCTGTAATCGGAGATAATTGTATTCAAGGAAAACAAGGCATCTATAATGCACTTATCAAAAGCCATTTGTCCTACAAAATCCGGTTAAAATGGATATAAAATTGATAGAAACTAAAATTATACGTTCGTAGATAAATTAAAAAAAAGTTCGTTGTCAATAGTCTGATTAACAAGTGCCATTTTCGTCAAAACCTGATCTCATGCACCGAAAATTATGATTTTGGGCTCATTAAATTCGGAATACCATCTAGAACATTCTATCAAAATTCCAAGAGGGGCTGAAAAAAAATGCAATAGTTATAAACAATTAAGTAAACATAAAAAGAAGGGTTTTTATTTTTTTTAATATTTCAAAAACTATTTGAGATAATCAAAATTTGAAAATAGATCCTTAAAGAGCAGGAAATTTGTTAAAAAAATCTTAGATCCTGGAACCTTACCAAATAAATGAATAATCCTCTTTGGAAGTCGGTTAAACAAACTTATACTCTGGTAAACAAGTGCCATTTTCGTCAAAACCTGATCTCATGCACCGAAAATTATGATTTTGATCTCATTCGATTCGGAATACCATCTAGAATATTTTATCAAAATTCCAAGATGGGCTGAAAAAAAATGCAAAAGTTATAAACAATTAAGTAAACATAAAAATAAGGGTTTGGTTTTTTTTTTTTTATATTTCAAAAACTATATGAGACAATCAAATTTGAAAATAGATCCTTAAAGAACAGGAAATTTCCTAAAAAAATTCCTAGATGCTGAATTTTTCTTTTGTTGTATAGGGTATTTTTTCCGATTGATCCGGTTCCGAGTTGGTACCATGTTCACAAAAGTGGTGGTCTGCTGATGGGAACCATGAGGCTAAAAAAAAAGGAGACAGCGTCTACTTTTTTCAATTCACAAAATATTCAGAAACGAAGCCTATATGCTTGTTTTGCGTGGAAAATTAAGACGGTTTTGTTCAGAGTAGAACCTTCTAAAGTGCAATTTGAGGGAGATACAATCGCTTTATAAATGACACGGCTCACGAGTCATACGCCACACGTTAAAAACCCATAAGACGTGGTTGCCGTGTAATACGAAATGAATGCACCTTTAAAAAAGGTTGGCGGCCCCTCTTGTTTTGCAATTCACAGAATATTCAGAGGCGAAGCCTGTAGGCTTGTTCTACGTGTAAAATTAAGATAATTTTGTTCAGAGTAGACCCTTCTAAAGTGTAATTTGAGGGAGATACAATCGTTTTTTAAATGACACGGCTCACGTGTCATACGCCACACGTTAAAAAAATGTATGACACGGCTCCCGTGTCATCCGCACTGAATCGGTTAATAGTCTTCGTGTTTTTATTATGGAACCATGTTGTTTTCTCTAAAACTTGACTACTCTGGGACTACTCTGAGCTTAGGTAAATTGTAAAATCTTGTAAATTAATCAAAATATCTGGATACATATTATACTCACACCGATTCGTTCAATGTAAGAGCTATCCAATTAATAAAATGGTGATAAGTGTCCACGATAATAATTTTGTGTATAGTTATAATATTTAGAATTATATTACACTTTTGGAATCTCCAATCCCCTGGACATATCAGTGCTTAGAAGTGCCGTAGTCTCAAGGGATATAGAATTCTAATGATAGATAATGATGATCCACTGCAATTACCTACTATTGATGTTCTGCGTAATGCAATTATAGCTTCCTTGGCTTTTATTACTTACTAGCTGTTGCCCGCGACTTCGTCCGCGTGGACTTCAGTTTATAGCTGTTGTTCTCGTACATCGATTGAATAGTTTACGCGCAAATCATAAAGGGACATTACAACATTTTTTGGGACAAAAAGTATCTCTTGTCCTTCCCGAGAGTCAAAGTATCTCCATTTTCCATACCAAAATTCATCAAAATCGATTGAATAGTTTACGCGCAAATCATAAAAGTATATTGTGCGGTAACCGTACATTTTTCCGGGACAAAATGTATCCTATGTCCTTTTCCGGAACTCAAAGTATATCTATACCAAATTTCAGCAAAATCGGTCCAGCTGTTTACGCGTGATGTCATAACCAAGGGAAATATGGATTCATTTTTATTATTTAAGTATAGACGTTCCGCGCGGCTTCGCCCGCGTAAATTAGATATTTCGCAGACAAATTACGTCAAAAAAAATAGCATATTATGATCCTTCATGTGCTCTACTTCCTATCTGTCCCAAATAACAGAATTAATGCTCTAGTAGTTCGTGAGATAAGTCCTTTCAAATAATTTCCCCCGTTTTTTCCACATTTTCCTCTATTTCTTCGTTCCTATTAGTCTTAGCATAATAAAATATAACCTATAGCCTTTCTCGATAAATGAGCTATTTAATACTGAAATAATTTTTCAAATCGGACCAGTAGTTCCTGAGATTACCGCGTTCAAATAAGCCCTTTCAAATATTTTCCCCCGTTTTTTCCATATTTTCCTCTATTTCTTCGCTCCTATTAATCTTATCATGATAAAATATAGCCTATATCCTTTCACGATAAATGGGCTATCTAACACTGAAAGAACTTTTCAAATCGGACCAGTAGTTCCTTAGATTAGCGCGTTCAAATAATTTCCCCCCGTTTTTTCCACATTTTCCCTTTATTTCTTCGCTCCTATCAGTCATAGCGTGATAAAATATAACCTATAGCCTTCCTCGATAAATGGACTAACACTGAAAGAATTTTTCAAATCGGAGCAGTAGTATCGTAATCGGAGATTAGAGCGTTCAAACAAACAAACAAACAAACTAACAAACTCTTCCGCTTTATAATATTAGAATAGATGCAAAGACTTGTGACCGTCCTCACTTCTTTTAATATTCTAATGAGTTTCTTATACTTAATATTATGTCATTCTTATAATGGCTTAAGACTACCTAGCACTTAACAGTAGTATAAACTATATTAATATTATAATAAGGAAACAAAACACAAATATTCTAAAAAACTTGTTTTATTTGCATAACGTCGCCACTTAATAAATAATATAAAAGAAAAACACACTCACGATTCATATACATCCAATAACTAATATAACTAATATAAAAATATGATTATCATTAAAATAATGTCATCTACGTTCATGGCACTCTTTCTCAAAGCTTTACCTACATCGCAGTAATAATAATTCTAATTTACATTTTTAAATCACGTTCAAATGTGCGCTAAATTCAAATTTAGAATTATCTTTTTCCTCAAATTTAAGCCAGCATCAGTCTTTTTATTAAATTATGCATCAACATGCCAAAAGTAATTCTAAAATTGAATTTAAAAATTCCCTTGAATTCTATAGGCAGTAGCAGATTTTGACTTGCTCAAAGCCCTTCTATTTGGCATTACTTAGTTCTAATCTCAATTAAGTCTAGTCTGACTTCGCACAAAGTGAGCTGATTAGCGCTTTCCGTACCTGGAACAAAAGAAAAATATGTAAGCGAGAAATTCCATAAACGTACGTTGTCAAATTACGATATTTTATTAATGTTTTTGCCATAAAAATTGATTTACTTCTTAGATTATGATATTTCATAACTTTTATAGTCGTAAATGTATATTTTATAGCTCTGTTAAGCTGTATAGTCGTCATTTATGTGTTAAATGAGCCTCAATTAAGAAAATATTTTTCGAAATCGGTATACAAACTATCAATCAAAATCCAAGTCATTCAGATTACCTAGTATTCCTCTACACGTGTCTTAAAAAGTAATATTTGATAGTTAAGCTTACCCGTAAGATTCTGAATGTGCAGAGGCACTTGCTGAAGCCGAGGCTGTGGCGTGGCTGCTTCCTCCATTTCCCCCATTTCCTCCACATACTCCACATCCGTGACCACCATTCCCTCCGTTTCCGTAGCTACTGGCGTGTGCGTCGCTGTTGGCGTATGCATTGCTGTTGCCATATCCTCCGCCGTTGCCATATTCACCGCTGTTATGGTTATTGCTGTATCCGCTATTGCCGAAGTCTTCGTATCCAGCATTGTTTCCGTGGCCACTGTTGCCATATCCGCCGCCGCCTCCGCCTCCCCCTCCGCCGCCGCCTCCGCCCCCGCCTCCGCCTCCGCCTCCGCCTCCGCCACCGCCCCCAAATCCAAAACCTCCGCCGAAACCTCCCCCATATCCTCCGCCGTTTCCACCGTTGTGTCCGTGTCCGCCATGTCCTTGTGAACCGCTGTTATAACCTCCTTCGTAGTTTCCACCACCATTTCCGTAACCGCCTCCGTAACCGCCACCGTAACCACCTCCTCCTCCTTCATAACCACCTGTGAAAAAAGGTTAAGATTGAAATAGCTTGTAGTATAGTTATACGTTTTTGTGTATTGTTCATTTTCTCTAAGGCCTTAGATTGTGTTAACCACTGCTTAAACTTTAGATTCCAATTTAAGACAAGTGTTCTTCAAGGTTTAATTTTGGATCTTTATTTCAAGAATTTGTTTCTTCTGACTTCTTTTGTACATGTAAAATGATTAATATAAAGATAATATTATGCAACTTACCATGTTCTTTAACAACTTTCACGACTACGACTTTAGTAGGCTCCTCGTAAACTTGACCACTTCCGCCTCCGTAACCGCTTCCACCTCCGTAGCCACTTCCGCCTCCGTATCCGCTCCCGCCTCCGTAACCGCTTCCACCTCCGTAGCCACTTCCGCCTCCGTAACCTCCTCCTCCGTAGCCTCCTCCAAAGCCGAGTCCTCCGCCTAAACCTAATCCGCCTCCGATGCCGAAGGAAAGTCCGCCTCCTAGTATCTTGGATAAGTGACGCTTTTGCCTTGCATCTTGCGACTTGATTTCTTGGTCTTCTAGTTTCTGTATAAAATTGCTAGGTATTAGTAATATAGATAGAATAAATAAAAGCCACTCTACGTCATTATGATTTTTCGAAAATGGTTTTAAAACGAAACTCGCCAGTTGTGAAGTGTGTTTTTACTTGTTTACATAAAATCACCATTAACGAATTCTGCATACATACATCCTGCATACATAATACGTGATTATAATTGAATAATATACCTGTAGCAGTAGCTAGTGTCATCGCAACTAATGATATCACATTGAATAGGAAACTAATGAACTGACGATAATGATAAATTAACTAGTGATTTGACTCATCTCGATCATTCTATAGGGATGATTAAATCTAATTGATATAGCTTCATTAGACAAGGATTTTTAAAATAATACAATTATTATTGTCCTGCACTTCAAGGTCTTATGTTTCATTATTTATTTAATGATTCCTACTATGACGATAGAAATGATCTTTTTGAAAATTAGAACTTACTAGTAGTGCCCTATTTAAAATACAAGCTAACTAAGACTCAAATTCATTTGTCAAAATTGTATTTTGAGGTGATATATCTTTTACAAAAAATGAGTCTTTTTGCAAAAATTTTTTTTGTTTATTTATGTATGAATACTTGATAAATTTATACACCTTCAAGTTTTTTTGGTAATAGAACTTATTTGACCTTGATGATCGGAAAATCGTTATAATGTTAAGTTAATTAATTTTTATTGTTTGTAGAACAAACAAAAACAAAGGCCAATTTTTAAAGGAGTCCTAATTTATCTTACAAAAGGTTTGAAGTTAGAGAGCAAATAACCATAATATAGGTAACCTAGTCCTAACCCAAACTGTGACCCTAACTTTAAGCTCTATTTGTACCTAAAATGTTGTTGATTCTTTGACTACACAGTTGAGTGCATCAAAGCCTTATTTGTAATTTTGTTTACCTCAACGAAAATCTTAACGTTGTCTAGATTCTCAGGTTCTGCTGAGTGTGCTTGCGTCTCGTGGTCCGTGGCTGGGTTCTGCACCACCCCACCCAACGCCCCTACCACCAGAACCAAAAACACCACACCTCGTAGCTCCATGTTCGTAACTAACGCTGGACCTGCAGCGCGACCTATATATAGAGCCATTTTTTCGCCCACCGACGTCACAACCGCGACATCTTTATGACGCTCTCTGAATAGAAAATCAAAGCAATCATCAAATACGTAATATAATTTATGAGACGGTTTATCCCGTATTATAAAGTTACCGAGAAATTCATAATTGATTAGACACATCCTTTCTTTGATTGATATTTCAAAGGTAATTCCTGAAGACGTCACTAATCAAAAATATTACACGGATAATATAATACCACTGTAGAGTATGCTCTGTAGTCGGGTTGATTAAGGCCGCAACGCGACGACGCGAGGCGAGGCGCGGCGTGGCATAATCTGAATCAATCCTAAGGGTTGATTCACACCGCAACGCTACGCGTAGATGTATTTCTAAATTTGTACTGAATTGGCACATTGGCATGTCGCCTCGCGCAATTGAAATTTGTCAAATCCATACAAACCTCGCCTCGCCTCGTCGCGTTGAGGTCTAAATTGATCCTTACTGCCGTACTCAGAGACAAATATTTAATTACTTTAGTCACCGGCTACACGGTCAAATTCTCATAAATCTGATTGACGGAATATTGATGGTTATAAAAAGTTCATGTTAAAAATACGATCAATCCATCAATCCGTGGCGTACACGATCAAATTTTCGTCAATCCGTACCAGATTGATGGAATTGATGAAGATTTTGACATAAGACCCAAACATTATCTGTTACCCAACAGAATCTGTTAAACTCTTCAAGATTCAATCATTTTGTCTTTTGAAACGTCTCTACTCTCTAAGTTCAGCCGTATTATGTTGATAATATTATGATTAGTTTAATTCTCTTTTACCCATGTTTTCATTTATTCTTTTTAGTGAGAGTTTAATAGGTTATAATATTATTATTTGGTTTGGTTTGTCTGCAAACTTACTTCACCCTCAGTCACTTATTTGACTACCGACATTTTGGAACTTTTATGGGGATTTTAAAAATGGTAAAGGTTTTGAGACAACTCGTCTTAGAGAAAGCATAATCCGGATCTAAGTACCCCTAACATATAATATCGATAGTTGTCATTCATTGGACCTACACCAGTAACTTATTTCGTATGCACATCTACAATGACATGACATCATGTCGGTGACTCTTTTAATCCTAGTGCCAAGTAAAACTGGACTAGAGATTAAATCATACAACACTATGCCAAAATACGTGAAACCATGCTGAATCCGGTAGTGGTGATAAAATCCAGGAGCGTAACTGGGTAGACCACACAGAATTTTGATGTTGAAGTTTGAAATAGCGTTTTTTTAGTCTTGATCTAATTCACTTTCAGCCTTTAGCCCTTATTAATATTGAATAACTTTTATCGCGGAATTCGAGCGTGGCGACCGAATGACGGTAACGAAACGTTGCCGGACTTAGGCACGGTGTTTGTGTGCGTGTGACTATATTATGCAAATTATAATTGCATAAGTTGATAAAAATGCTATGCAATAGCTTTACCGCGGCAGTCCCCAAGTGCCACGCATATTTTTTATGAAGGTGAAAATTAGAAGATACTTTATCCTCTTCGTATTTAGGGTCATAAGGAATATGTTTTAACTTTTAAGGCATAGTTATTATTATTAGTTACTGAAGATAGAACTAAAAAATCATAAAGATGGATGTACTATGCTAATGATCTACTGTGTCTTTTTTATCTATAGACATAATTAATAATTATCCATAATTATTATCTTATTAATATGATGCCAAAGAAAAGTACCTAGTATATTAGAAGTGTCAAGTGGGTTTTCCTAGCCATTTTCTTCAAAATTTATCTCACCGATCACGCCTATTCAACGTCAGATATGAATAATTCATTTGTTTAATACTACAAGCATCATAACAAGGTTTAAAAATAAAAAAATAATCATAACATAATGCACGGAAGATCCCAAAACATATATTATGCTAGCGGCGTACAGGTTTTTACGTTGGTAGAGTGGAGTTATTTTAATGTGTTAAACCACAGAGTCCGGCTTGGAGGCATGTGCTATACTGTAGTTAGTTTGTTAAAGCAGCTTAGATACTTAACCTGTGGCCCGCTGAGACTTTATCAGTGGCCCGCATAAACCATTTTTGAATTCACGTCTACCGGCAAAATAGTGCAGTCCTCGTGAAAGTCGTAAAAATTTTCCACTTAAAAATCGCTAATTTTGAAGATCGTTATTTTTAGCCCTAAAATTTTGGTTGCGGTCTGCGACGCCAAGAAATGGTCATAGCACACATATCAACTCGGAAAGGGATCGTCACCGTATCGCCACGTATCGCCTTCGCCTCGCCGCCAACCAGGCGTCAACCTAACGTATGCACGTATTATATCCTAATATCACACCGTAAAATCCTGCATGAATCGTTTTTTTCGATCAAATATATTTTAAAATAATCTTTAGAACGTATGGAATGGATTAATGTTGGGTTGCCTTGTTAAAAGTAGCCGCAAGTACCTCTAATTGAGCAAAATGAAAGCCCGTAATACAAACTTGCGTGTATTCAATAGAAAAGTAATGACTAAGAAGGAATGACATTGAGGAACGACAGGTCACAGGACACTGCGCATAAAAATAAAAACGCCTGTTAAATAAAAATAGCAATCTTGCGATTTCTCGACGTCCTGAAATCCTGCCAGGCATAATAATTGTAAGCCTGAACATTTGTCGTATACAAAAGTGATGGCATCCCCAGTTTGCGGCTATCGTGCAACTGGCAACCATGGATATTCATGTACAAAATGCATAAAACTTTAATTTTGCATCAAAATTATTAAAAAAATCGATGCTTCAATTTTGATGAAGAACTATGTCTGTTTACGGGCTGGCAACCCTAGGTTGCGGCCGACTTAGAGCTGGCAACCATTTATACCTTATTTTGTTACGTCATTTTCTTTCAAATGATGTAAAATTTATTGAAAAAAATATACATGCAAATTAATGCATTTATCTCATGAACATTAAACTTAATTAGAGGTACTTGCGGCTACTTTTGACAAGGCAACCCAACATTAATTCATTCTATACGTTCTAAAGATTATTTAAAAATATATTTGATCGAAAAAAACGATTCATGCAGAATTTTACGGTCGGATCCAATATTATCAACTCAGCTACGGCTAGGCGACGCCTCACTTACGGCTCGCCGACCGCTGTCCCCTTCCTATCCGAGGCGAGACGCGATTACGTTACGGTTCCGGTTAGTGTGCGTTGTAGTAGGGAGTTTCATACAAACAATATTGAGCGGCTCGAGGCGATACGGTGCCGATCCCTTTCCGAGTTGACCTTAAAGAGTTTTTGTGGCCCGTATGAAATAAATGTTGAGTATCACTGCTTTTGGATGTGTATGCGTCTATTAATCTCGCCACAATGTCAACTTCAGTTTCTTTATGGTGAGAGTACCGACCCATCTTCTGTCGACTTTTGAAGCGGAGAAATTCTGGCCGACTGGTGTGGTCTTAGGTCTACCGAAGGTTACGGGGAGACCCCGGAATAAGGCGCGCTCCACGTCGCCGCGCCGTTAATTCGTGATAAAGTGTAGTTATTAAGTATATAACATAATTAATATGTATCTTAGTTTTTAGGGTATATATTGTACTAGATGATGCCCGCAACTCCGTTGCGCCAAAATTCGTTTATCGCCCGGGAACCGTACATTTTTCAACGAACGACTGAGTAATTGCTTCTATATCTGTATGATAAGTTATTGGGTCGATAGCTTCCTCATAGATACGATTAATATTTGTTTAGATAAGTGCTGATCTCTTTGTGTGCGTTAAGCTGCTAAGCTGGAATCTGTGTATGTAATTTTGAAGTCTGCAGTTAGCAGATTATTATGCAATAGATAAAGATCACGATAGGCTCAAATATATTATAATACTAGATGACGCCCAACATGACGATAACTCCGTTGCACAGAAATCAGTATATATCCCACGAAAACCGTAAATTTCTCCAGGATAAAAAGTATTAATTGATGTCCTTTCCCGGGGCTCAAAGTAGCTATACTGCATGCAATTTTAATGGTTGTTTTCTCGCAGTAAAATGATTCTATCTTAGTAGTACAATAGATTAGTGAAGTTTTTTGTTATTCAAATCTTAAATAAAATTCGGCCGGGTCATAGCCGCTCGCGCCTATTTGCGTAAAGTTTACCATACCATACCATAGTACGTCATACAAAATATTTTTTATTTTCAGAAAATAACTTGCATGATTCGATAGTACTTAGGTAAATCGTTCTGCTACGGGAAAACAACCACTAAAATGTCACGTCGTATTTCAAATTTCAGTAAAATAAGTATAGTGGTTTGGACGTAAAGTGGTAACAGATAGACAAATATACACTTTCGCATTTATAATATTAAGTATGGATTAATATGGATATCCTCTAAAAAGGTATTTTAATAAGGTCCAGTATTTGTTTAATTGTTATTTGACTACAATTAAAATTTCATTGTAAACCTGAGTAAATATAAAAACTCATACAAAAACTTACAAAATAGCATAAAACCGTAAGTTGCTATACAAAACAGAATTTTTATTACTTTCAAATGAACCTAGTCTCCAAGTTAATGTATTGTTTAGACAGTTAACTTTTAGAACATCAAAACTGCTTTCAGCTTTTAAACGGCCATAATTTCGGTGTCAAATCGTAAAGTTTCTATTTAAAATCATTAAACAGTCTATAAGGTTATAGCGTTTACGACAAAAAATGCTTCAAAGAATGATTTATCTACTAGACTCAGGAGGTGAGGTGTGGAGAGATTTAAGGATGTATATAACATTTATAAATTCAAAGATTTTGACCTAAATTCGAAATATGTAGTAGAATAAAACATCCTGCATTGATTGATACCAAAATATCAATACCTTACTGACAAGTTATGTGAAATAATTCATTTTAAAATTTCCATGTATCATACGTAAGCGTGCCGGAAGTGGTACAATTTTTGAGAATTCGTCAGAATTGGGAACTTTGTAACAAAGAAAAATGCCTGAAAAACTGCTATCAGTTACTTTGTACGATTTGCGATTTTTTAAGCCCACAAAAAAGTGGGTTCACCGGTAATTTGGTTAAATATTTCAAATTGAAATTGATAAAAACTTTCCTTCAAAAAGTAATGGCGAAACAGCTGTTAGATTAGACATATTACAGCTTTCGCGCATGTGCAGTAATATAAATTAAATCAACTTCTGTCAGATTTTGGCACATGACACTAACACTGACACTGGTTTTTAACTTTGCGCATGCGAAACGAACATTGCCATGACGACCATTGTGTTTGTAATTTATTAGCGGTGGTCAAATTACATCTCAATTTTTTTCAATAATAATTAAATATCGAATAATTCCTTAAGAATCTATTATAAATAATCATTATAATTAATAATAAGTGTCTGGGTGTTCAATTTTTTACATATTTAGTACTTTCATAATTTAATTGGATGTACTACGGAATTTGACCTTATATACATCCTTAAATGTTATTTTATTTAAACTTTAATGTCATTTAAATCAGAACATACAATTTTAACTTTGGGATTTTTAGCTAGTTACTTCTTAGAAAGTCTTAACGACGATTGTTTTTCTTAGCTGTTATAATCAAAATAACAAGACAGATCCTTACTTCGGCCATTCTCAGGAGAGCAAAATTTACGTGTCCCGGGCTTGTATACTCTGTAATATTATCTTATTCAAGTATGTGATATTTATAAATGGTAGATAGCATCAGTATTTAGCTACAAACTTAAACACAGGCTTCTAATTTAAGTAATTCAGCCTAAATTAATTGAAGTCGTGTTCAAAACCATGTTTTTCTAACTACCGTACCGTTCCTAACGCCAAAAAACCGTTAAACCGTTGCTTGTAATTTTTATAACGTATAATTTAATCTATTCATGTTTTTAAACGCCTATAAACATTGGTTATCGCATTGCAAAATATCGACTCAATAGGCCCAGCCTATAAATAGGTATCATGAAATAATCGCTCTTCCGATCAAAAGTCCTAATTACCGTAACACCTGCTGTTTTTGGATGCCCATCCAAAAATATCAGGATTTGGCACATTACGAGTGCGTGGGTTGCTTCTCCTTACTGTGTGCTATGGCCCATCAGCGGTCCCACGTCGTTAATGTTAGTGTGCCGCCGATAAAGCACGTTAGTATCTAATTACCGTAGCTTTGCTTATAAACTTGTCTAGTTACCGTAATCGTTACTTTTCAATTATGTTAAAATTTGATTTTTATTATGTATATTATGTTTATGTTACATAATTTGGCCTACGTACGTTGCCCTAAGCTAGTTTTTGTAAATTGTGTCGTTGTATCGTTACGTAAAACACTACATTTGTCTAATTACCATACCCATAAATTTTTAAGTCTCATTATCCAAAAAACTTTAACTAACTGTTTCACGCCACATTTATTATTGTGTTCGTATCTTTCATTTCTTTAATATTTCAATGTGTCTAAGTCAAATCGACGAAGAAAAAAAATGGTTACGGTAATGAGGCAAATAATGCCAAACCGGAGAATGGCCGACTTACGAATTACGATTTTTTTCATTTCACATCATTACGAAATTTTATGCCTAGACTCGATATATTTTGAATTTTAGCTTCTAATGGTTTTAAACTAATTCTTGTTATTAGAAACGAAGTAAAAGACTTCCGTGATATCAACCATAAAAAAACTTTGAAACTCTTAAAGCTTAAGCTAACATTTCATCTCATTTTTACATAATAACTGTATTTTAAATTATTATTTTTAACAAAAAATTTAAACCGACTTCCAAGGTAAAAACAATAGTAATATGAACTAAAAAGTATTAAATAACTCTTACTCTTTAATAGCACGCCTTTTTCAGAATTCGTCTAAATCTCAACTATTTTTGTACTTACATATTATACTACAGTCTTCATTATTTTGAAGTCGGTACCAGCTAATTTAATCGTGAGTTCAGTAATGTCAGAATATTTGAAACTTTTGAGACTGGTACCGACTTCAAAGTAATGAAGACTGTAGTATATGTAAGTACAGAAATAGTTGAGATTTAGACGAATTCTCAAAAAGGCGTGCTATTAAAAAGTAAGAGTTATTTAATAGTTTTTAGCTCATATTACTATTGTTTTTACCTTGGAAGTCGGTTTAAATTTTTTGTTAAAAATAATAATTTCACTCTTTTTAGTTAAATATCTACAAAATTAGGCTTTATCCGTAAATAACCAATACGAATGTTAACATTATGTTACTGTAAGCGAAATTGTGGTAAATGCTTGCAGTTACTTTATCTAAGCGATGCTGCAATTTCCAAAATTTTATCTTCAAAGGTTCAGGAGTTCTGTTCAGTGCCTTTGCACCAAGAGACAACTTCGTATGAAATTTCTCTTATTCGTAACATATGTTTAACTTACTAGCTAAACAACATTTTAACCCACAGTCTTAACCACTTTGAGTGCTTTGATAAATTTCAAGGATTTCCCTCAATTGCTCATAGATCCCATCATCTGCTCACCACTTTCGTAATTGTTATACAAAATTAAGATTATATCCTATACAACAACACGAGAATTTTGAAAATCGGTCCACAAACAGCGAAATCATCATCAAAAACATCTGCTTCGATGCAAAATATCACGAAAAGTACCAATAATAATTGGGTCATAGTGTGATGACCCATGATATAATTATGGTTGTGATGATGATGATTAATCAAATTGATGTATTAGCTTATGCTTTCAGTTGTTTAAACAACGGTGAAATCCCCGAACCTGTACCTATTAGCATTCAAAAGTTCTGTTCGGTACCTTCGGATCCAGAGTATAATCTGGTGCGAAATCCTACTTTTTGTTAGCATTTACCTCGAATGCTTCAGAAAAAATCGAAATCACTATAATATGTTTCCATACAAATTTCAAGGAGTCCCCTCGATTCCTCAAGGATCCCATCATCAGATCACCATTTTTATGAACATGGTACCAAATTCAAGTTAAACCCCATACGACACAAAAAGAATTTTGAAATTCGGACCACAAACGGCTGAGCAATCGTTGAACATACAAAAAAAAAGATACATACAGCCGAACATATTACCTCCTCCTTTTTGGAAGTCGGTCAAAAAAGATAAAACCGACTTCAAAATTGTACGTAATTGAGAATTTAAATTCCCTATCTCAAAAACTACTGAACCGATTTTGATGAAACTTGCAGTATTCCCTAAGTTAAACAATACCTAGTACAATAAAAAAAGAATCATTTAGATTGGACTTGTGGTTTCGGAGATGTGCGTGCACAAACATAAAAACATACATACATACATACATAACCTTTTGAAATTTGGCACATTTGTTCAAAAGCTATTATTAACATATACAAAAACTGGGCAGTTCTAGAAATATTACATACATACGCGTCGAATTGATAACCTTTTTTTTGAAGTCGGTTTAAAATAATATTATAAATGCGAAAGTGTGGCTGACTCACAGACAGGCTGACTATATTTTACCTCTATACGTATATCGCTAAGCCGATTTTGTAATTCTGTTATAAGATACTTTGATTACCTTTTATCCCGGCAAAATGTACGGTTCCAGACGCAACTAAGATGCGGTCATCATCTTGTTTTATCATCTTGTTCGCCATTTGAACTTTAGCTTTCAATGGTTTTATACAAGTTCTTCTTAATAGAAATATCTACAATATATAACTAAACATAATCTTTAGCTACAATTACAATATAACCTTTCATAATCATAATCTTGGTAATAAGCCCGGTGTAGTACGCAATAAGGCGGGTGCACACGCATCGTCGGTGGCGTCATAAGGCGGGTGCACACGTCTGTAACGTGGAGGACAGGATGTGGGGCCACATGGCCCGCGAGAGGCGGCTGCGGCACGCCCGACTAGCGGACAGAATATTGTGGATATGCTTCAGGTGTTTCTAAATTATTTCAATTAACCCCAAATTGTTTAAAATATTGCCCCGTGTTGCAAAAGTTAAAACTACCGAAAAGCTAATACAGAGCCAGATGCGATCATCCATACACTTTTGTTAACAACGTTGGCGTAATTCTACTGTGAGTCATAAAGTGGCTTTCAACTGTTAATGATAATACAGGGTGTAACAAAACTAAGTGATAATACTTTAGGGTGTGTATGTGTTCCTTGTAAAGAATTCACTGTGAAATTAGCAGTGCTGAAAGACAATTTTTTTTCAATTTAGTATGGTCCGAGCGTCACGAGTTTCCCCATACAAAAGTGAAAAAATAATAATCTTTCAGCGCTGCTACTTTCACAGTGAACTCTCTACAAGGAACTCGTACACACCCTAAAGTATTATCACTTAGTTTTGTTATACCCTGTATATTTTTATCATTAACGCAAGTTTAATAATTGTTTCCTCACCTAACCACAGAATACAATATAATATTAGTACAAACCAAAACCCAAAAGCTAAGTTCTGACGTAAACGAAAAAGCCTAAGTTCTGACGTAAACGATTAGACGTACGTAAAATTAAAACCCATGTTTATCGAATCTGATCGGAAAATTTCCAAAACATTTTAAATGTCGGCTTTTTCTGTTCGGTCGAATGCTGTTTTTGTATATGACGTGATATTACCTAATATGTACGAATTAACTTTGAACACATACATCTTTATTCCAATTATTTAGAATAAAGTGTCGCTAGTTTCGTGTCGCTAGCTGCGGAGGGTATAAGTATTTCATAGAAATACATAGAAACCAGTAGTATCGCGACGACACTTCCGCGTCATCTGCAGTTGTCGTGTGTCGTTCGGTTCCAACCTTTAATGTACCTACCCAAGATTTAGGTCAATACAAACGATTCTCTGACAACTCTGGAAATATTACATACATAGAGATCAACTACGATAACATGGCGCGCCCCTTCAAATTTCAAAACGTTTGAAGTGCGTTGTTTTGCGCGGTAGGCTAGTTATGATTAGTTGACCAACAAATCTTGGTAATAAGTGACATTAACAGAAATATTACGTGTACTGTGGTTGGTTGAATACTTACTACATACAAACTCTTTCATAAGGATGTGACTACACACATTGAAACAGTCATTTGGAGGGGCGCGCCATGTTATCGTAGTTGATCTCTACGTGTCGAATTGATAACCTCCTTTTTTGAAGTCGATTAATAAGCACCCTGCAACACTATGAAGCGAGCTCTTTGCTACACGGGTGCTACGGCTGCAGGTATATCATCATGCCTAGATTTTTGCTCATTCAATAATTTATATCGGTGCTTTTGCATTTATATTTTTACGGCGTTATAATAAACTAGATGACACCCGCAACTTCGTTGTTATGAATTTATATTATTAGTATGGATTAATGGAACTTGCTAAATATAAATAAAAAATAGTAAGTGAGTAAATGAAGGGGGCAAACGAGCAACGGGTCACCTGATGGAATGAAACTACCATCGCCCGTGGACACTCTCAACATTAGAAGAGCTGCAGGTGCGTTACCGGCCTTTAAAGAGGGAATAGTGAATACGCTCTCATCTTGAATTAACCTAAAGTTTCAGCAACTAATAACTTTAAGTTTTCCCTTATATTAGTTCTTAGATATTCCATATTTGAATTCTAAAATTTTACTGTCAAGATTACCGCGAGACTTACAGCAAAGCCTTTCTGCTGATGCGCTTGAGTTACTTTGATTCACTATAAAAATGATTGGCATAGCATGATTGGCATCTTATACTATAAAAATGTTGACTGTCGTTAACAAAAATAACAAGAACAACAAGAACAAGTCAACATTACTTTCGCATTGTACCTACAATCTACATAGACCAAGTTATACGTTTGCCGTCGTCCAACAAGCTGCAACAAGTACCATGCCTAGAAAACGAATATAAATTCAAAAAACTTCGAAATTAAAAAAATGTCGCCTTGTCATTTTTTATATTAAGGCGACGCCTTGATAATTTGGCTATAGCGATGCCGATTTTTCTCAGCAATGACTAAAGCTAAGAAACTAAAGTTCATTGTCAGTATTCATCATGTCTTTGTCTTTGAATTGCCCATAGCATAACACGATTGGACAACTTTTATAACACAGAATTATCAATCGAAAAGACCTCTGTAAAAAAAGGGATTCCTATTTTTCCAACAGAGGAGAGTGATTTAAGGTTCCAAAATTTGTACATAAATTGGTTGAAGCATACACTTTAATATGTGCATAGCTTATATGAAATGTATTTATGGTTTTTAAATTACGCGACAAAAACCATTTTATCGCTTACGCCCTTTCCATTTTTTGCTGTTCCATTGCTTGTTTTCTATGAGAGGCCGGCCCGGCCTCTCATAGAAAACAAGCAATCTAAAACATATCCAACACGGTTTCTTACTTTAACGCGGCGTCACCTTAATACAAAAAATTATAGGGCGAAAGCTAGCCAGTAGCCAGTAGCCAGACGTACGGCTTTCGATTTCCAAATTCGTTTTCCGTACTTATTTGGAAATTTGAATGCATGGGAGTAGTAGAAAATAATGTATTTTCTACTGCTCCCATGCATTCAAATCTGGCGCACAAGTTCGAACGGAACGAATTCCGCACGTTTGTTTGCGCTAGTCTCCGCACGTTTTTAGGAAATCGAATATGGAAAACGTGTATGCGGTCAGCCTAAGACCAGGTTTACACGGCATAATCCTGCACGTTTTTGCATAATTTTTGGCAGTACTTATACGTCTTAACGAATAAATAGTGGCGATTACAATGTAGGTATATAGAACCATTCACACGTCGATTGTACTGCACGATTTGTTGCAGTACAATCGGCGTATGAATGTAATTAAGATGTATACTGCAAAAAACGTGCAGGATTGTGCCGTGTGAATCTACTTTTAGTGTAATATCTCGCCACAAAGTGAATTTCAGTTCCTTCGTGGTGAGAGTGCCGACTCAAGTTTTATCCATCTTCGAGGTGGAGGAGTTCTGGCCCGCCGGTGTAGTTTACCGGAGGTTCCGGGGGAGGCTCCCGAACGAAGCGCGCATCACGTCGCCGAAAGAGACATTACGTGATAAAGTGTAGTGTGATTGTGTGTGCGAATGTGTAAATCTATACATATTATTTTAATATGTAGAGCAGCTATCCCCAACCAATCCCCAATCCGCGGCCCGCGGGCCGCATGCGGCCCACCGGGACTTTATTTGTGGCCCGTGTGCTGTTAACAACTGCAGTTAAACCATTTTTAAAATCTCGCCAGCCAGCAAAATAATGTAAAGTCGTCGTGAAAGTCGTGAAATTTTTTCCACTTTTAAATTGTTAATTTTGCAGAAATGTATTTTTTCACTCTGAAAAATTTTAGTTGCGGCCCGCGACATTAAGACCAAAACATGTTTGTGGCCCGTATGACAAAAATGTTGGGGACCACTGATGTAGAGGATCTCGACTATCAGATGCTTTTTGTTGACTTTTTGAATGACTCTGACTCATACTTCTACGGACAACGTAATAGAATAAATATGCGTGTGCGATTCGTTACGGTGATCAAGTCATGATTCATATATACCTACTGGATTATGTGATGTGGTTTTACTGAGTATTTATTATCCTACAATTATCTACATAGTTATTTGCAATATTATATTCAGAGATATACGCTACAAATACTATTAGGTAGGAAGATATTTTTACTGAGAAATGTTACGTCATTGATACATCGGAATTATAACGTATTACACAATATAATATTATACTGCTTCATTAAATGATATGGATAAAAAAAATATTTCAAATAACTTAATTTAAAATGGTGGACAGAGCGAAATTAAAATTACTTACTTGTAGAAAGCCCGTAAATCAGTTCACAATGTTTAGATTTTACAGATTTTCGGTAGACTGCAGTAGAGAAAAATGAAAAACAATATAAAGTAAGAAAACTTTATTCTATTCTGAGCATATTATATTGAGTACCATAGGGAATTGAGTAGGTATAATTAAATACCTATTACAATTTATGAGTTTTGTACGACAAAAACATTTTGAATATTAATTACAAACTTAATTATTGTACTTAACTTGCTACAAAAATTATACAATCTATACATTTTATAAAAACAAAGTCGCTTTTTTCCCTCACGTCCCTTTGTTCCCCTTAATATATTTTAAGACTACGCAACGGATTTTGATGATTCTTTCAGTGTTAGATAGCCCATTTATCGAGGAAGGCTATAGGCTATACTTCATCACGCTAAGACGAATAGGAGCGAAGAAATACAGGAAAATGTGGAAAAAACAGGGCGCTAATCTCAGGAACTATTGAACCGATTTGAAAAATTATTTCAGTGTTAGCCCATTTATTGAGGAAGGCTATATTTTATCACGCTAAGACTAATAAGAGAATGTGGAAAAAACGGGGGAAATTATTTGAAAGGGCTTATCTCGCGAACTACTGGAGCAATTTTGATGTTATTTGCCACAGATAAGAAGAAGACCACGTGAAGGAATATAAGCTATCGATTTTAATCATTTTTTCAGTGGTTATAATATATTTTATACCCGTGCGACGCCGGGGCGGGTCGCTAGTTAAGTATATAATACGTTTGTGGCTCGGCGTTTGAGTTTTTATTTTTAAAGTTTTCTCTGTCATGGCGGCTTTCTTCTCTTCTTTCGGTGAGTCGTATAAATACTTTTTTTTACTAAATTATAAATTTGTCCATTATTCTTACTTACTAATCACAGTCAACAACGAATCCGAATTAAAGCGTTTCCTTTAGCGTTTTCTGAAACAAAAAACATTATTTTAAAATTGCGTGGTTAAGATCCGGTTCGTTTTGATTAATGTGAGGTTATTTTCAGCCAGACAACTTAACATAATTACATTTTATTTGAGGATAACATGTTTAACAATATTTTCAATAGCCCGGTCTAATTAGACGCAAAAAATCGTAACCTCGGAATAATTCGCAATAAAACCTCAAAAGTCCCCGGCGATCCTCCTTGTGCTTAAAATATTTATTCAAGGTCAAAGGTATGAAAATTAGGTTTTTCCCGTTTTTTCCAAACTGTATATTTTATCACAAAAATAGGTAGGACAAGAGGTAGATCATAGAATTCTTTACAAAAAATATTCAGACACTTTTTGCATACGACTTACCATTCTTTATAAATAGCGGGCTAAAAGTTTGGGAAAATCATATCTATGCCTTCTTATAAAGCTAAATAATTTGTGGAACTACTGCTTTGAATTGAAGAATTCGTTTTTTAGGATTCCGTAGCCAAAATGGCAAAAAACGGAACCCTTATAGATTCGTCATGTCTGTCTGTCTGTCTGTCTGTCTGTCTGTCTGTCCGTCCGTCCGTCCGTCCGTCCGTCCGTCCATCCGTCCGTCCGTCTTCAAAAATTTATACGTCATAAATGGTAAACCTTAATTTAACTTTCATTAAATCAACTAAAATATAAAAATAAATCAAAAACCTTTTAATTTTATAGAAATAAACTTTATTGCTGCTGCGGAACCCTTCATGGGCGAGTCCAACTCACACTTGGCCGGTTTTTTAATGTTGGATAGTCTTAATAATCGAGGAAGACTTGAGCTATATAACATCACGTTGGCACCAATAGGAGCAAAGAAACAAAGGAAAATTGGAAAAACGGGGAAAATTATTTGAAAGAGCTTATCTCACAAACGGCTGAATTATTTTTCGTGTTATTTGGCACACATATAAAGTAAACCACGTGAAGGGACAAGAGCTCTTTTGTTTCTCGGGAAAATGTACGATTTCCGTGAAATTTATAATTAACAGGCGGAGCGGAACTTCTTGTTGTTGAGCATACGAGGGCTGTTCTCAGCCAAATATATACGTCTGCGTGACTTACCAAATCTAAACTTTTCGAGTCGCGAAGAGCAACAGCACGCTTGCAAGTCACTCAGAAGTATGTCAGGCGACAGGCCGAGAACATTTCAAACAACCCTAGTATGTAGTATGTGGCTCCCCCCCCGCGTTAATTATAAAATTCACAGAAACCGTAAATTTTCCTGCAAAACAAAATAGCCAATGTCCCTCCACGTTATTCTATATTTGTGCCAAATAACATAAAAATTGCTTCGGCAGTTAGTAAGATAAGCTCTTTCAAATAATTTTCCCCGTTTTTCCACATTTTCCTCAGTTTCTTTGCTCCTATTGGTGGTAACGTGATGCTATATAGCTCAAGTCTTCCTCGATAAATAAGACTATCCAACAAAAAACAAATTTTTCAATTCAAAGCAGTAGTTCTACAAATTCTTTAGCTTTATAATTTAAGTATAGATATGATTTTCCCAAAGTTTAAGCCCGCCATTTATAAGGAATGGTAAGTCGTATGAAAAAAGTGTCTGAATATTTTTTGTAGACAATTCTATGATCTATAACTCTTGTCCATCTATTTTTGTGATAAAATGTACAGTTTGGAAAAAAACGGGAAACACCTCATTTGCATACCTTTGACCTTGAATAACATTTTTAACACAAGGAGGATCGCCGGGGACTTTTGAGGTTTTATTTATAATGGTGCATTAATAACGTCTCTACCAATTTTCAGCTCTATTCGAATTATTCCGAGGTCGAATGTTTAATTTTCCTGGGGTACAAGCAATGTGTAAAAATGTAGGTATTATCAGAGAAGTTGATTCCTATGCAGATAGCCGACCTGCGTAATTTGGTCGCGTTATGTCGAACCCAGCCGACATAACATAATTCGACCAAAAGACGTAAGTCCGTCAACTGCCTATGAATCAATTTCTTCGATGGTACTCAATAAGTCTTTTCTGTCACGACACTAACCCATAAGCAACTGCTCTGGCCTCGGCGTATGCCTGGCCGCCGCCGCCATATCCGGGATTGTAACCGTAGCCACGGTTGCCACCGCCGTAGCCACGGTAGCCACCGCCGCCACCACCGCCACCACCGCCGCCTCCGCCGCCACCACCGCCCCCGCCATATCCGCCCCCGTAGCCACCGCCCCCGCCCCCTCCCCCGCCGCCGCCCCCGCCACCACTGCCATAGCCATGGCCGCCGTAGTTGCCACCTCCGTAGTGACTTCTGCCACCACCTGGTAGTTTAAATATGTATTTATATATAACTTCAATAAGAAAAACGAACTGTTTTAGTGTCACAGAGATTATCTTCCTTACTCAATAGATTGGGGCAAGGAAGATCTTCAGAGCGTCCGTAGCCTAGTGGGAAGACCGTCGATTTGCACTCGAGAGGGCGCAGGTTCGATCCCGGGTGGAGGCGTATACCAATGAGACATTTTCAGATCTCAGGTACGTGGCCGTTCCACGTCCAGCCCAGGTGTGAGACATTTTCAGATCTCAGGTACGTGGCCGTTCCACGTCCAGCCCAGGTGTACACCTACCATTGACTTGACATAATTCTACCAAATATTGTAGGCCCATTGGCCATTTGCCTATGAAGAATTCTACCTTAACTTCTTACTACTTTTTATGATGATGATAGTTTTCGAACCATGACCACCGTATTTCCGCTTTAGCAGGTGACGCCTTTGCCTGTTGTGAACTTGGTCTTCAAGTTTCTGCAACAAAATGCCGTTATTGGAGTTAATTAAAAATGATCGTATACTTATTTTGGAGTGTCTTTGGTACTAGACAATAGAAGTCATTATTTTTGGGAATTCAAAGTATAGTTGGCGACTTCTGTAGACGTCCTTTCGCGTAGATTTCATTTCCAAGAAGGGTCAATACCGGTTGCTTGCAGCCTGTCTACCGACTCCCTGCTCTTAGATTCTTTCTGTTTGTCTGGGCTTAAACGGAGTCGATATGTATATTTTGTATGTACTTGTGAAAGTTGTAGAATCACAGTCAATATGACCAATTTACTAAGCTTGCCCACAGCTTGCAAAATTCTATAATTCACAATGTTGTTTATTTTGACTCTGTTTTATATAATCATTGGCATCATTACTGTTCCTACTTCACAAAACGCTCGTATCTATCGTTTGTCAAGTCATTCTGCTTTCTCTTTCATTGCTATGGTAAATGAAGACAAACGAAACGAGATGATTAACTTTAACAGGGGTTTGTAAAGTTAGCCCTCAAGCAATTCAACAGGTTGTAGACATTATTAAACCAAACATCCTATTATTAGTGGACTGTAGTTAAGCAAAACTGGTTTAACATAGCAGGCAAGACGTATTTTTTGTCCGTTAAAATATTATCAACGTTTTCAAATTGCAATGAAATACTTTGGTTGCTATCCGAATCTTTTTACGCTTGTAAGGATAAAATCTTATAAATAATAAATTAATGGTAATATACTGCTGCTATTAAAATACTCAAGTTACATGAAATTTCAAATTGCCTAAATAGGCAAAATTATTTAGGACCAAGACATAAACATACCAGGTCCTAAATAATTTTTGAAGTGAAAACTTCTTTAGCGGCGTTGAGCACTTTTGTGGGATGGGTAAAAACTGTGAAACTCGTGTCGGATTCTCGTGCTGATCGAAAAACCTTGGAAAAACCGTAAGACGGTTGGAGAGTAGTGTTTTGTGTCAAACTTGAACTCGAACTCGAACTCGAACTCGCACTTGCACTCGAACTCGAACTCGAACTCGAATTGATTGTAAGTTTCGATTAATTAAAAAAATCGATTTTTTAATAATCGATTTTCATAAAAAATGCACAACGTTAATAATCAAGTTTTCACTTCTGCCGGCACTCCCGTAGTGCAACCCGTCTTTTTTTTTACCATCTATGAAGTTTGAATATATTTTCCTACATTCGTTCCTATCTTAATTTACCTGGACATACACCGATTCGGGATTAACCGGCAACGATTTGGGTTGGTGCTTCGCTTTATCCTGGGACCACACCACCAGAAACGGGAACTGCCTCGCACGGTCCGTCACATGGTTCTTCCCTTCCCTGGGTGGGGCCAGCACAGGGGCGACCTCCACCACCTTCTCCTCATCCCCAAGAGACCCAAAAACCCCCACCACCAGACCCAATACCACCACAATCAGCTTCATCGTGATAACTGAGGTCGGCGCGAGCGCTAAACTATTTATAAGTCTGCAGAAATTTACGTCATGAATGGGATTCGATCTATAATTATTGTGGAAATAATTGATTTTCGGTTATTCCCCTAATCCTAGGCTGGTTTGTAACGGACTGTAATTTTTCGCTGAAAGTCAGTTATTTACAGTTAGGCTCAGTCTAAACTGAGCCTGAAAGATTTTTTAATGTTACGTGTAGTACCTATTATAAAGGCAGCACTTACCACTGGCTTTAGAACATGGCTGGCTACTCGTTACTAATGCGTATGCAATGTTAGGAACATTGCATACGCATTAGTAACGAGTAGCCACGTTATTGTAATGTAAAATTCTACGTTTGGTGTACTAACCAAACAAAACAAACAAAAAATGTTACGTTTTGTAAAATTTTGACGCCTAAACTCGCTACAGATACTACCATAATAAACAGGTACATAACTTTAGGGTGTGTATGTGACTATGTGTCTCTTAAATAATATAGAGTTCACTGTGGGAGTAGCAGCGCTAAAAGAGTTACTTTTTTTAATTAAATTGTATGGAGAAATTCATAACGCTGCCCATACACATCACAAAAAATACTCTTTCAGCGTTGATACTTTCACGTTAAAATCTATACAGGGTGCAATTAAACCTTCCTGCCAAATTTTTTCCAGAGCTTAGGTATCATTAGGAGAGTCCATTAAAAAAATTGGCTGTTATTTTTTTAATGACATTAATTTATCCCATTTAAAATCGTTGCAGAACGGTCACTCACGGAGCGGGGGGATGAGCAGGGGTGACGCGGGGGAGGCGCGCACGCGGGGGCACTTCACGCGCGGACGACGGGTCGTGTCCATGAGTGTTTTTAGGATAACTTTCGGAAGCTTTTTCTCAACATTTTAGTACTGAGTGATTATAAAAGAAAAAAATACGTATATTTTAATTTTTAACAAGGATCACTGTATCAAAATTTAGCAGGAATGTTTATTTGCACCGTGTATAAGGGGTTAGGGGACACATTATAATATTATACACAGTTACACACCCTGGAGTATTATTGCTTTGTTTTGTTTGTGACAAAATAAAATGATGTATACGAGTGTATTTATTCTTCCTTATTTGTTTTTAAGAATAAATTATTTTATCAATTATTAATGAGATTTTACCACCAATGACTTGCTTTTGAGTACTTATACTTCACACATACGTTAGACTTACTTTGCAGTATGCTCAAGCGTTTTAGTATAAATATAGTAAAAACATATTTTTTAAACTGATGCGCAAAAAATTAACAGTGATAGTTATATTATATAATATACTTTTTAAATGGCGGCCTAATGCTTGGTGCTTCTATGTTAGTCCAAGTAAATATGTTTTTCTGGATAGTGCGTTGCCCGCGCCACTAGCCTTCCACTGCCACTTGCATGACTGACACTGGTTGAGTTTCAGAACACACCCGTAACTTTTTTACGTAATCTCGGGTCCATTTATTAAATAAATGGTTGTCATAATATATTTTTTATTGACTGTCCCCCCTAACTGTCTATGGACCATTGAGATAGACTAGTGGAGAGAGCCTTCTATCGGTGTATAAGCGTGAAAAGCGTGTCAAGTTGAGTCCGACCTTCTCGTTCATAACAAAGGAGTCGGTCTGCATATTTCATGTGATAAAAGTGTTAATTAAGGTTTTTAGTAAACACTTTATGCTTTTTTTCGGTAGAGGAAAATGAAAAACAATATTATAATGTAAGAAAACTTTATTCTATACTGAGCATAATTATTATGAGTAGGTAGTAGGTACCATACGAAATTGAGTAGGTATAATTATTACAAATTATTTGAATATTAATTACAAACTTAACTATTGTCCTTAATTTGATACAAAAATTACACAATTAGGTACATATTTTATGACTTAATTTTACATTAGGTATAAAAAACATTACGTCTGTGGCTCGGCGTTCGAATTTTAAAGTTTTCTTTGTCATGGCGGCTTGCTTCTCTTCTATCGGTGAGTCGTATTTAAGTCTTTATTTCACTAAATTATAAATTATTAGTCCATTATTCTAACTTATTAATCACAGTCAACAACGAAACCAAATTTAATTAAAGCGTGATTCCTAGCGTTTTCTGAAACAAAAAACATTATTTTAAAATTATTGTGCTGTTAAACACCGGTTTGTTTTGATTAATGTGACATCAAGTTATTTTCAGCCAGACAACTTAAAATTTACATTTTATTTGAGGATAACATGTTTAACAATATTTTCAAGCAGTGTGTAAAAAATAAAAATATATAGGTAATGTGATGGCAAAAAGTGAGAAAAGAAATTGACTCTAGCAATAACGGGGGTAATTGGAGTAAAACATTTTGATCCTTTTTTTTCATTATAGCGGCTGATTCTGTGTGTGAAACATAATAAAAAAAATATCCAATGATCAAGGATATTTTTTTAAAATTGCTGCCATACAGATTTGCCATCAGATCCTGGTAGACCTATATCAGAGAAGTTGATTCATAGGCAGATAGCAGACCTGCGTAATTTGGTCGCGTTATGTCAAACAGTCAAAACCATCCGACAGGATGATGACTTACTTTGTTGACATAACCCTACAAAATGAAAATGGTCCGTCAACTGCCTATGAATCAATTTCTTCGATGGTACTCAATAAGTCTTTTCTGTCACGACACTAACCCATAAGCAACTGCTCTGGCTTCGGCGTACGCCTGGCCGCCGCCACCGCCACAGGTGTTGCAGCCGCTGCCATGTCCGGTATTGCCACCATTGCCATAGTTGCCACCGCCGTAGCCACCGCCGTAGCCACCGCCTCCACCCCCGCCGCCACCACCGCCCCCGCCATATCCGCCCCCGTAGCCACCGCCCCCGCCACCTCCCCCGCCGCCGCCACCGCCCCCGCCGCCGTAGCCATGACCGCCGTAGTTGCCACCGCCGTAGTTGCCACCGCCGTAGTGACCGCCACCACCACCTGGTAGAGTAAATATGTATTTATATATACGTCGAGTAACTTCAATAAGAAAGACGAACTGATTTTGTGTAACAGTGATCATCTTTCTAACTCAATAGATTGGGGCAAGGAAGATCTCAAGAGCGTCCTAGTGGGAAGACCGTTTGCACTCGAGAGGGTGCAGGTTCGATCCCGGGTGGAGGCGTGTACCAATGAGAGATTCTCAAGTACATAATACGGACGCTTGTACTGTGAAGGAAAACATCGCGAGGAAACTTGCACATGGTTGGTCCCAGACGTATTGATCTGCTCATTCCTCTGAATCATGTTACGCTGAGCGTTGCTGACTATGTTCCGAGAATGCCGTATGTGCTTAGGCAACTATACGGACATTTAAAATCTTGTCCAAGGCACTATAGTATCCGTCTATTGCCGGTCTTAGATCACATTAACACTAGCATTGACTTGACATATACACACCAAATGTTGTAGGCCCATTGGCCATTTGCCTATGTATGAATTCTATAAGCTTCTTACCATCTTTTATGATGACGATAGTTTTCGATTCACCACCACCACCATGGCCACCATACTTATGCTCCAGGATCTTCTTCAGCAGGTGGCGCCTCTGCCTGTTGTGAACTTGGTCTTCAAGTTTCTGCAACAAAATGCCGTTTTTGGAGTTAATAATAATTACTAAGAAACGTGTCGTATGCTTCTTTTGGAGTGTCTTAGGTACTAGACCAGGGGTCACCAATCAATTTCGCTCGGGGTCCGTTTTAAGAAATAAAATGACCTTCGCGGTCCACACTGTATATATTTTTTTTTATTTATTAAACAAAATATGTAATTACGGAAATTACAAAGGTGTTTATTTGTATCATTGAGAAAAGTGAAAATTTTTGTTGCTTGTTGTGTTCATGTTCATCAGTATGTCCGGGCCGAAATTAATTTCTAACGAAGTTCATCTTCGAACATGCTTGGTCCGCACACAATGTTTCGGCGGTCCGGATGCGGACCGCGATCCGCCATTTGGTGACCCCTGTACTAGACAATAGTAATTAATTTTGGAAACTTTATTTAGTTTAGTTGGTCGAAAATTTTTGTACACGTCCTTTCGCGTAGATTTAATTTCCAATAAGGGTCAATACTGGTTGCTTGCAGCTCTATATCTACAGACTCCCTTTGACCTTTTCAAGTTGTCTGGGCTAAAACGGAGTCGATAAGACGTAGTATGTATGAAGGTATGTAAGTTGAAAAATCACCGTCAATACGAATAGTTTACACTTTACAGGCTAAGCTTACCTACAGCTTGCAAAATTCTATAATTTAGAATGTTGTTTATTTTGACTCTTTTATTCTTAGTATCATTACTGTTCCTACTTCATAAAACCCTCGTATCAATTGTTTGTCAAAAGATCATGCATTCTCTTTCATTGATATGGTAAATGAGAGAGACAGACGAAACGAGACAATTAACTTTAGCAGGGGTTTGGAAAGTTGGCCCTCAAGCAATCCAACAGGTTGTAGACATTTTTAAACCAAACACCATAGATTAATCATTGGTCTTCGCGCACGGCGCTACGACCGCGGCGCGCGAAGACCAATCATGATTAATCTATGCCAAACACTCTATTATTAGCAGACCGTAGTTAAGCAAAACTGGTTTAAAATAGCAGACAAGTATTCTTTGACCGTAAAAATATTATCAGGGTTTTTAAATTGCAATGAAATATTTGGGTTATGGTTAAAATTCAGAGAAAACACAAACTTTTTAATGATTTCTCCTATTGCGACAGTGATTTTGGTTGCTATACGAATCTTTTTACGCTCGTAAGGAAAAAATATTTTAAAAGATGAATTAATTACAATTTAATATACTGTTGCTATTAAAATACTCAAGTTGTAATAAAATGTTCAAATTAGCTGTTTTATTCTAGGTCCTAAATACTTGTAATTACTATCTAGCTTTAATACATTTTTCTATAATCCAATATTTATTTACCTGGACATAAACTGGTTCAGGGTTAACCGGCAACGATTTGGGTTGGTGCTGCGCCTTATCGTGGGACCACACCACCAGAAACGGAAACTGCCTCGCCCGGTCAGTCACGTGGATCTTCCCCTCCCTGGGTGGGGCTAACACAGGTGCCACCTCCACCACCTTCTCCCCATCTCCAAGAGACCCAAACGCCCCCACCACCAGACCCAATACCACCACAATCAGCTTCATCGTGATAACTGAGGTCGGCGCAAGCGCTAAACTATTTATAAGTCTACAGATGTTTACGTCACTTGTCTAGGATTCGATCTATTGTGGAAATAACCGATTTTCGGTTATTCCCCTAATCCTAGGCCGGTTTGTAATGGACTGTAATTTTTTTACTGAAAGTTTTGACTGAGACTGAAAGTTTTGTTTTATGTTACCTGTAGTAGTATAAAGGTGGCACTTACCACTTGCCTAATAGAATATATTTTCTAACATCGCATACGCATTACTAACGTCGAGTCGCCATCTATTGTAATGTGAAATTCTATGTTTGGTGTACGAAGTACGAACCACAGAATTTTACGTTTGAAAAACGTTGACGCCTACAGATACTACCTAAACCTAGGTGGGACAAAACGACGCGAAGTGATCATACTTTAGGTGTGTGTGTGTGTGTGTGTGTGTGTGTCCCTTATAATATAGAGTTCACTGTGTGAGTAGCAGTGCTGGAAGAGTTACTTTTTTAAATCTATACGTGGGAGAGCCATGCTTCGGCATGATGGGCCGGTTCGACCGGAGAAATACCACGTTCTCACAGAAAACTTGCGCTGTGTTTCGCCGAGTAAGTGAATTTACCGGAGGCCCAATCCCCTACCCTATTCCTTCCCTACCCATCCCTACCCTCCCCTATTACCTTATTTCCTCTTAAAAGGCCGGCAACGCACCTACAGCTCTTCTGATGCTGTGAATGTCCATGGGCGACGGAAGTTGCTTTCCATCAGGTGACCCGTTTGCTCGCTTGCTCCCTTATTTCATAAAAAAAAGTCAGGGGGGTCAAAAGTGCGTCGAAACAGTTCGTGTAAATAGGCCGCGCACTCCGTGTGCTTTGATATATGGGACATATACAATTCTTAAAGTATTAATACTAATTTGTTGTGTTACAGAATGTAACAAAATAAAGTTATATTATTATATGAGTTTATACGCATTCTTCCTTATTTGTTCGGAATAAATTATTTTATCAATTATTATGAATGAGATCTTACAACCAATGACTTACGTAGGTACTACTTCACAGTTCACACATATCGACACCGGAAATATCACTTAACGTAAGGGACATTTTGGCGAAAATGAGTTATATATATCATTGAATTCAGAATTTCGAGCTCTATCGTTTGGCATACTTGAAATTCTTCTATCGTTAAAAAAATGTCCCTTACAGTACACATTTTTTAAAGTCTAGACAGGTTTTTTCCTAAAAAGATTGATTTAACGGACGTAAATAATTTTAAGTGTTAAAAAAAAATAACGTAAATGCTTTTAAAATAAAATTCAGTCCCTTACGTTAACCTTTAGCTTAGTACCATTTTCTTAACATGTCCTTTACGTTAAGAATTGGTACATAATAATAGTCATAGCTTCACTAAAATTTGTCCCTTACCTTAATTTTAAATATCATTTTTCAAGTAAGAAGATAATCTTTTGGCACCTACTCAAAAAGTATTATCCGTAAAAGTATTATCCGTAAAAGTTTAAGGTTTTTTTATAAAGTTTTAGTGTTTTAGCTAAACAAGCTAGCATTAAAGATGACAATACTCTCCTGGCCGCAAATGAAATCAAGATGCAAGAACTTTTTTAGAGAATGAAGCAAATGATCAACAACTTGGGCCTCTCATTTAATAAAGGGAAACCAAAAACATGGTCAAAGACAGAAGCAACACTCTGCCTTTGACTGGCGCGGTAAAATTGGAAGTGGTTAGCAAATTTGTCTTTGATCTTTACGAACAACGGCTCCTGTTAACCAAATATACGTAGAAGAATTGGGATGACTAAGAGCGCCATGTCTCAAAATGCATAAAACCTGGCTTGACATGAAGATTTCGTTAAAAACCAGGAGGAAACTTGTGTACGTGCTCATATTCTTTATCTGTCTTTAATGACCCGAGACATGGACTCTGAAGTCTGCAGACCGCAGACGTATCGACGCCGTCGAGGGTGCTGGAGGAAAATGCTCTGAATTCCATAAACTGCTTTCAGAACCAACCAACCATTCTGGCTCAACTAAACAAGGTTCTCTACCACCTGTCTAATAACGCATCTTAGAATATTTCAGACACATTACCAGAAAAAAAGGAGGAAACTTTGAAACCATGGTATGGAAAACTCATGATAATTGGCAAGATTGAGGGGAAAAAGACGGCGGAGCCGCTGTCTCATGCGTTGGTCTGATCAAATCCATACCACACTTGAGTCGACTGTCTGCGACGCACTTTGAGTGGCCGATAATAGAAATAGCTGGCGTAACACCATAAAAAGGAAGGTCATAGAAGGGGAAGGTCATGATTGGGCACTGGCGAAGCAGCTCTGACAGGTGCGATAAAAGAGAACAGTGGCTCCTGATAAGGTGAAATGAGAAGCTTAATAACAGGTCAAGAACGAACATTTAGACTTGTGGTGTGCGATCGCTAGGTCAGGTTCACATAAAGAGGCCGCAGAGCGGAACAGGGAGGAAGATCCATCTTCTATTCGGCTCAGGATACAGATTTCGGTAGGACAAAAGAGCAGAGCGTGGTTTTGCAAAGTTACACCTTGTCTAAAGGGGCTCTGGGTGTAGATGGGAACAGTCCCGGTGCCAAGGGAAATGCTTCAGTCAGTCGAAGTTCCCTTATTTTGCTGGAAATCCTATCCCTTATGTGGTAGACCAGCCAGTCGTGGTGGGCTTATTGTATTAGATTTTAATATATTACATCAAACTTCCTCCAAAGCATAGTTTTTTAAGTCCTTTACAGTATATTTGTGTCGCAGCTTCATATTAAATTTGGTGCTTACTTTAATATGGCATAGTTGACATAAAAAAATTCAGTGCTGTAAGGGACAAATAAGCAATTTCTTTGAATGTAAAGGACATGCTATTTTCTAAACGCGTAAATTTACGAAAATATTTTTATAGTTATATAGCCGACAAAATTTTAAGAAACTTTGCCATAAACACCTTTAAGATCGGACTAAATGATAAAAAATTACAGACGAATTTGTAAAAAAAAAGTTGTTTTTTTCGCTCTCCTGAAAAGTCGTGTTTTGTCCCTTACATTAAGTGATATTTCCGGTGTCGATATATACGTTAGACTTACTATGCTCAAGCGTTTTAGTATGCATATCGTAAAACGATGCGAAGACTGGTGCGCAAAAAAATAACAATGAATATAATTACTTTTTTGAATAGCGGTCAAATGCTTGGTGCAAGTAAATATTTTTCTGATATGCTTCCACTGCCTGATAAGACTGATACTGGTTGAGTTTCAGAACACACCTCGTTTAACGTAGTCTCGGGTCAGTATATTAATGGTTTTATTTTAATTACTTAATTTACTGTCCCCCCTAACTGCGTATTGACTCGTTATTTTTTTTTTTGTTGCTATAAACTGTTTTGATATTTCAATCAAGGCTAAAAGCATCTAGGAAATGAACAGTTGCATCAACATTCAACTGCTTAAAACTTAAAATACTTAAAACCCCATCTGGTTTATGTGGGGTTAAAAAGAATTGTTTCCCGTTCCCGACTGTTTTCGGTAACGCCATGGATACGGTAAGCCGGCTCGTTCGCCTGTGGTTATTTGTCATTGTAAACCTGAAAGCTTAGCTACGATGGTTTAAATGGTGAATGAATGGTGATGGTGAATACAACAAAATAATCTTGATAATATGATATGACTTCCAAGTAATATCAACCGTAAAGATTGCTATCTAATAAAGCTAATTGTTCATAAATATCCAATAAATAGGTACAGGAAAATATAAGTACTTAAATGTTTTAATGACTTTGGTTCTTACTTTGTTGTGATAGAAACCTTTTCAAAATTGGTTATTTATGATAAGATCTGGAAATAGCTAATTCTGATTCTGATAATAATTATAATGCATCGCAAAAACTATTTTATTTTACGCGAAAATATAATAAATAAGCAATAACACAATAATTACAAAATCCAATCATTTTAATTACTTACATACTTGTAAGCACTGGTTTAGTACTTGTATTTTTTGTGAAACGATCTGAGTTAAAGTTAACTCTGAGTTAAACATCATGTCATGTCTATCACTCACTTGGTGAGTGACAGATATGACATGATGTTACCTTTAAGTTCAATTTTGAATAGAAGTCATTGTTAGAGGCACTGCAGGTCTCTGGCAAAAAATACTGCTTTTTTGCCTGCAAAAATCTCGCAGGAACGGTACTTTTATTCGGAGCTTATGGACACAATCAAATCAGCCTTTCCGTAACTAATAATCTAACTTTATTCTTAGTTGTCAAACAATAATTACTACGAAAGGTACAGCTAGGTGTATCAACTTTGTGCTAAGAGATTCATACCTAATAATCAAAAAGATATTTACTTGCTAAGCTCCTTATGAATTTATTGCCATTTTCTATGACTGGTTTCCAATTAAGTTTGATTTGGTTCTGGAATATTACAAGTTTTTTCTACGATAAGCCGATGTTTACATTGATTGAAAAAAAAAACTGTTTTGGTGGCTCGTTTGTGGCCGTTTTAACTGCGTCATAAGTAACGCAAAAAAGATTTGGAAAAAAACTTTGGTAAAACGTAGAGTCATTAGTGGACATACTTAATAAGGGCTTGGCGTAGGTACTCTAAAAGTAACATAAAAGGTTCGAATAAAATAATGTCGAAATTTAAGTTTCTACTGAAACTTATGTATCAATGTGTGAAAGAGTACATAATGCATTTTCTTCTTTTGAAAATCTTCAGGAAATAAACAGATAAGTGAGATACGGACTAACGAAAAGAAAATGGAAAATGCTTGCCACTTTCATTTTCACAACTTGTCTACCATCCTCCTTTATCAGCAACGGATTTATAAATAGGCTACGGCCCACGGAAGAGAGGCGGCAGCGGTCATAGGGTCTAAACACACTAGGCTGAATTACGCCGGCGTAATTTACGTGGATGAAATTACGTCCAGCCGCTTACATCTGATGCGACACACTATAAATTACGCTAAGAGCCGAAATTTCGCGGCGTAATTTCCGTTGCGGAACGCGCGCGTTGAGTATTTAAAATTCTCAGATGTAATGTGTGCGTTAACGCTTTGGAGATAAGGTTGGATTTGCTATGTTCGGTTTTGATAATTCGGTCGCGTATAGTGTGTTGCTATACAAAACATTACCGCCGAATCGCTGCCGAACCTTACGCTCGACTCGGCTCGACGGAAATTCGGCTCGCGACGGAACTTTGGCATAGTGTGTCTGTCGCGTTCCGTCCGTATTTTGTATGCTTTTGATACGCGGCGTAAACGTGGCGGAATTAACGTCAGCGTAATTCAGCCTAGTGTGTTTAGACAAGTAGACTAGGCCCTACAAGGTTACGTACATGGGGCGGCGAAAATAAAGTGGCCTACTCATAAAAATGTAATTCGGCACTGTCCTTTATCCAAATTAGCTATTCAAATTCTTATCCTTTCTTTTTGCATATGTATCTCCTTTCCCTGTTTGGTTGAAGATTTTGATGAACGAAAAATTGCTAGATTCCAGTCTATTTGGTGCAGTGTGCATACTACCTAGTGCCAACACCATCTTAGTGATAGTCACCATATAGATGAAGAAATGTAAACTAAAAACCATATATATATATATATATATATATATATATATATATATATATATATATATATATAGTTTTATATATATATATATATATAAACAAACGAACATATAACCCCCTCCTTTTTGGAAGTCGGTTAAAAATTAACATCATATAATAATGTAATAAGGCAAAATAATGTAGAAAATTAGAAATTGGCCTGTATTAAAAAAAAACACCATCGTAGTAACAATAACCGCATATCGTAATTAGCACCGAATAACACTTCCGTTTATTACGTTTTTCAAAGAATCTTCAAGTTTTATTAGCAATACTACTAAGCGACGTATAATATAACATACTTACTTGCACGTAAATCGGTTGAGGTTCATGTTTTCTAGCTGTTTTTATGGCTTTGTTGTTGCCACTCAGTACTCTCAACGCCGGGAAATCCTTGGCCATTTCCATCGCATTCTTGTTTGATGCGAAAACTGGCACCACAACACCATTTTCGCACTCTATTGTTTTCACCACCATAACTACTATAAATAGACTGTATAACATGGTGTCTGAGTGTATAATAAGAATAATAATGGATGCATGTTTATATATTTTAAGCATAATCACGATTTCGATGTCTTCCTAGTTTTCAATGGCACAGTGATGGATTTGAGTGCCGCTTTCGATAAACAAATAAACGAGTAATCTTTAAACGTTTTTTTTTTTTGTTTTTTGTGTTTTTTATTTTCCTGTTCATGATATAGGTATAATTTATTTTAAGTATCCAAAAAGAGTTGTGTGTGTTCTGTTTGTGGTATTTCAGCTCCCAATCAAATGAACCGATTTACTTACCTATTTAGTTTTGTTTAGAACTGTTGCGATTTATATTTTTTTATCTTTTGGTCGCTTACTGCTTGACGATGATGGGGTACCTCAAATATTCTTTGTTTTTTAGGGTTCCGTATTTATTTTTCATTAGTTACGGTTACAATCCAAATGACTTACCTCGTTACTATCAAATCAAAATATAGATATATTTTATTTGTAAAACTATAAAAGATATTGTGTTGTCTCTATCTGTCATGCCTCCCATGCGACTTTTTCCAAATATAGGTACCAGACAAAGAAGACAGAAAGTACTTACATTAATTTTCTATACTATTTTTAGGGTTCCGTAGTCAACAACGAATCCTTATAGTTTCGGTCTGTCCGTCCGTCTGTCCGTCTGTCTGTCTGTCCGCGGTTTTGCTCAGAGACTATAGGACCTACAAAGCTGTAATTTGGCATGAATGTGTGAGGTACGACCCACTTTACTCAAAATATAGATGAATATAAATGACTATTATTTCAATAATAGTCATAAATAACATGATGTATAATGGTAACAATGGTTTTGTCTTATTGTTTTGCTATTTACTTTAAATTCTTATGAGAAGTACATATTTCAATAATTCATGTGAGTTGAACTAATTATTATTAATAATTAATTCATGATATTTGGACAACAAATATAATATTATAACATTATTTTTGAACACGTCAATTAATCTTTAAACAGACAATAATTATTGTTGTTTCCGGTTATGATACTTTTGTTACAAAAGATAGTACAGTTAATAAATTAATATAAAAGTGTTATAATTAAATAGTTGATTTATAATGATTTCAGGATGATTGTAACTATGAATCATTGTATTTATGATATTAGATACAAATCTTGGTAGTCAGACGTGGGGCGGAGTGGGGTTGTTTTTGATATGGCAGTATTTAAGGCGGGCTGTCTGATGGAAGGGACTCACTCTCTCTCTCTTGTCGTAAGCCGTCACTCTGCCTCCTGTCAATGTGAATTGGCTCTGAGTACTTCGAACAAAGATCGTTATAAGATAAGTATTTATTTGGTTAAAACGCTTCTTGGCCTTTTGTGTAATATCAGTTCTTTCAGCTTAATAATTGGAAATGAAGAAAAGCTAAGTGAATAATTGTATTACGTATTACAATACGTATAAACTACGTTTTATTTATTGGTGTTTATGATTTATACAATACCTTTATTTAGCAAGCCTAAGCCATTTCTGACAAATGCACATATTAATGATGCCGTCAAAATGGTACTTACATAAAATCTAAAAAAAAAAAAATTTTTATGATACTTTCCCTACAAATCAAGCGGGGATGAATTTGTTTTTTCGCGTCCGCCCTATCGTGTGGGGTGTCGTTGGATAGGTTTTTTAAAATTATTATGAGTATTCGTAGATCATTTTCCGATTTAGGGATCCGTTTGTGAAATATTAAGTTTTAAAGTGGAAAAAATCGTTAGTCCAGTGTCCCCTCCTTCTACCAGCTAAACGGTAGCTTCTGTGTAAAAAAATTCACGGGAGTAGGAAATATGGTGAATTTAAAAGGAAAACTATCACGCCTAAGAAGATTTCATAAGTTATTGATTAATAGTCGATCAACTAAAAAAAATGTTTTCGGCGAAGTATAAATTAGGAACTTTTCGTTCAAATTCCTTTGAAAGTAACTGAGATAATGTTGTTAGTAGTGTAAAACACGTTATAAATGTACATTATCCATACACAAATTTTAAGAAACTAGCGGTACTACGAAACCCTACATTGCGCGTGGCTCGACATGCACTTGGCCGGTTTTTTAATTCTGTCGTGTGACTTTCGTGGTATACTGTATAACAGCAGACCTTGTATACTATTATATTCGCCACATAAATATTTTTAAAAGGCTAGAGTTCAGAGTTCTAGAATTTAGACAGGTTATTGAATACCTGACTCGATCGTGACTATACTTTATCAAGTGCGTAGTTGCTAGTTAGGTAAAGTATACGTTGTATATAATCCGTTGTGTATAATTAATCTGTGGGTGGGTCGTCCGCTCAACTGGTCACTGGGGAATCCTCAGTTTAATAAACAGGTACATAAAGTTGTATAAAGGTTGATGCCGAACGATCGTGAAGTCGCAGCGTCATGCGATTTGTCTGTGCTTGCCTCAGTATGGGTATTTTGATGGTGGTACAGTCTTATTTTATAGGGTTCCTACACCCGTTGTTATTATCAGCATATAGGTATTGTCAAACTTTGAGTTGTCTCTAAATTAACTTCAAGTTTAAAAAATTTAATAGTGTTTACTTGTTTATCTTTTAGCATTACTACAAGCTCAAAGTGTAGAGATAAAACCATGGAAATTAGTTATTGTCTGTAATCTTTAATAATAACTGGCGACCCGCCCCGGCGTCGCACGGATATAAAATATATTATAGCCACTGAAAAAATTATATATATATATATATATATATATATATATATATATATATATATATATGCCTATGATCCTTCACGTGGTCTACTTCTTATCTGTGCCAAATAGCATAAAGATTGCTCCAGTAATTTGCGAGATGAGGCCTTTCAAATAATTTACCCCGTTTTTTCCACATTTTCCTCTACTTCTTCGCTCCTATTAGTCTTAGCGTGATAAAATATAGCCTATAGCCTTCCTCGATAAAATATGGGCTATCTAACACTGAAAGAATAATCAAAATCCGTTGCGTGGTTTTAAAGATTAAAGGGAATAAAGGGACAAAAGTGAAAAAAGCGACTTTGTTTTATAATATGTATAGATATAGAAGAATTGTAATTTCAATTTTCGTAAAAGAACTGCAGATGCATATCCGCTATAATCTGCATGTGATATCATGGTTGTACAATTCCGTTTCGACCATGTGCATGTTTCGACGTTCAATTGCAAGTGTGTCGTGACCTTAACGTTCTCTACATAATTATAGTAGACGTTATTTGAAATTCATACAAATGTACAATTATATTTCCGTATACGGTCATATTACTGTCGATCGCAAAAAATGGGAATCACCAACTTGAAGTATCACATTACAAAAACGGATCTATAATTTACATATCTTTCGTGTTGCACAAATAATAATAAAACACACAAACACATCCTTGTTTATTGGTAAAAACACAAACATAATATTATTGAGGGCTTATAAGATATTATTATTTTTTACGCATCATTAATAAGTACCTATTTATAACTCATATCGCATGATATGTTAATTGTTAACAATGTTATGTAAATGTACGGAATTGTTTATTAGGTACGTATTATTTATAATAACGATTTTACCTAAGGAGGTAAATAAAACAAATTCAAACCTCTTAATCACACTTTTTACTCTATATAATATGATGAAACTGTTTTATACACCACCGGTCGCACAGGCGTGGCTTCGAATCTGACGTGCCATTTTGAGTCGTAAGTCGTTGACTGATAGTTGATGGCATCGAAACGAGTCGGGTAAAATGCTTCAGCAGTCGATAGCTGGGGTGACCAGCGAGAAAACGTCATTCTGCCTGTGTCCATCGTGAAAGACGTAGTTTCATACCCTGGCAACACCGGTGTAGGTTCTACCGCGAAGGTCGAAATAGTCTCGTCCAGGGTGTACACGCACGATAAATATAGAGTTATTAAAATAATTATAGCCATTTTGAACAAGAATTCACGGTGGCAGGTCACGCACGAATGCCAAATTCGGATTCAAGTTATACTCGTTTGATGCGAAATGCGACGGGAGAGGATAAAAACTAAAGAGGGAGAAGAGCTATTCGAAAATAAATGATTCTGTTTTGTAGCTTTTTAAAGCTATCTACATATAAATACAACTTATTGGCTGTCATTATTATCGTTGGTGTTTTGAAGATACTTCTTTAATTCTTTGTTTATCGTGTCAGTGTATTTTTAGGGCTTCCTAATATTGAAGTTTTAGTTAGTGTAAATAACTCGAAACTTTTTCATTGTTGTTAATTTTAAATTTTGAGAGAATGTAAATGTTTTTTTGTACGTACGTCCAAATATAGTTATGGTGAAGTTATAAACATCAGATAACCTGTAGGAGGAAAACGTGTACGAACCGGTTGTTAGCATTATTAACAACGATATTTTAGACTTAACTATTGGAAATATTATATGGGATTTAAATAAACAGTATAACAAAAGTGACAGACGCCGACATGACTAGTTTAATCCTTCGATCGGGGATTCCAAGAATTGCTATTGTATTCTATTGTTGTCGCGATCACCGGTGCTTGTACGGGGCTTGATGGGTTAAGAGGGTAAAAATACATCGTCTAACTTCAAGCTATCCTTTTACATTGGTTTAAGTAGAATATCATCACGATGCATTCATCTTCATCATGGGACATTTCCCTTCGTGGTTTATAAAGCACGCTTAAGAGGTCCCTTACCTCTTTCCTCGTTTGGCTTTTAGATTTGGAAGTTAGAAGTCGCTAAAAACAAAATACATCACTATGCATTCACGATTTATTTCAATATAATCACCACTACTTGGCACTAGGATTTCATATGGGAGGCTTCGTTTCATAGAAGATTGCGTTCACAACTGTAGCTGGTTGGAGCCAGTCGATATCGAAGGTCGAGGACTGCAGCATGATGGCAGCATCCATCTCCGTCGGCAGCACCGCTTCTCCAGTAGAGAATATTGACGTTCTAGGTGCTTCTAGAACACCAGTATCAGCGGCCGTCGGCGTGCAACCAAGAGGTTGCTCCTGCACCCTTCCTTCTCCTGTCTTCTCCACTTTATTCGTTTTCAAATCGGATAATACAGGCGTGGGTTCCACCGTGTAGCCATCATCAGAGAACACTTGGCTTAAAGTCACGAGTAGTATAAAAAGAAATAACATGGTATAGTCAGTTTGCCGGGTAAGACGCAAATGGCTAAGGAATTCATTATTACTCCTTGTTAGCCTTGCTGTGATGAAATTGTGTACTTTGGTTAATAGTCGCAAGGTTCTTAAAAATCGGAAGTATGTTGTATGTCATGGGCATAAGAATTAATGGTGAGAAAGTGCCGTTTCTCGACCAAATCAAGTTAGGAGTGCTTGGGATTTTGAGGTTCCGCAGTTGTTTTACGCGGCTAACTCTTTTTATAACATTTTAATTTCTAAGTAAGTATATATGAAAAAAAACAATAAAAAAATTTTCAATGTTGCGATGCAATGGGAAGATAAATGTTCATACTTGAAATATCGATCTTTTTGATTTAAGATATTTAGTTTTCTAACATTATTTTTGTTTAAAATGTTCAAGTTAGGGGCAAAATAAGTATAAGCATATTTTTATTGACCACGAAATCCTACGCCTAAAATCATTAATCACAATAATATTATTATGGCACTAAACTAAGGCGTAAGGTGTTATAATTCCAGTATTACTGGTTCTAACTACTAGTTTAAGTTTATAATAACTGTTCATTACTATTCAATACCCATTAGGGTATTAAATATTATATAATATATATCCTATATTGATTTAGTAAATTAAAATTTGTCTTTTTAAATAGATAATTGTGAAATTGCTATATTTACAAGATGTTTCGTGAATCGTTGTTGTCAGTCAAAGTTTGGTTACTATTAAAATGTAAAATAAAACCGGCCAAGTGTGTCGGGCCACGCGCAATATAGGGTTCCGCTAGTTTCTTTTTTAATTTTTGTGTGGTCAATAAATGTACATTTATAACGTGTTTTACACTACTAACAATATCATCTCAGTTACTTTCAAAGGAATTTGAACGAAAAGTTCCTTTATACTTCGCCGAATATATTTTTTTTAGTTGATCGACTATTACTCAATAACTTATGAAGTCTTCTTAGCCGTGATAGTTTTCCTTTTAAATTCAGCATATTTCCTACTCCCGTGAATTTTTTCACATTTCCAGAAGCAACCGTTTAGGTGGTAGAAGGGGGGGGGGGGACACTGGACTCTAACGATTTTTCCACTTTAAAACTTAATATTTCACAAACGGATCCCTAAATTGGAAAATTGATCTATGAATACTTATAATAGTTTAAAAAAATCTATCCAACGACACCCCACGCGATGGGGTGGACGCGAAAAAAAATTTCCATCCCCGCTTGATGTGTATGAAGGTACCATAAAAAAATATTTTTTTAAGATTTTATGTACCATTTTGATGCCATTATTAATATGTGCATTCATGCCAAATTACAGCTTTGTAGGTCCTATAGTCTCTGAGCAAAACCGCGGACAGACAGACAGACGGACAGACAGACGGACGGACAGACCGAAACTATAAGGGTTCCTTGTTGACTACGGAACCCTAAAAATCTACCCTAAATACCTCACAAAGCTCGGCTTTTAGCTAGTGGATTAAATAGTTTTTGTCGCGGTAAAATGCACAACAAAGCTACCAGTGTATGTCCTTGTATAAAAAATAGAACGTTATAGGTACATAGTCAGATAATAGTAAATTTATTGTTTGCGCCCATTTTGCGCCTAACGTTTCTAAGGCGTTTTCAAAACATTTTCTCTCCTTAGACTTATTGCCAATCAAAGTATCACAGTAATTTAAGAATACTTTTAAATATAACATAATTTAAATATAAAAAGCTATTAAACATAATGTTTAATAGCTTTTTTGAAAAACGAGCCCAAAAGTAATTTTTTTCTAAGACGCTCGTAAGGCCCTTCAAGAAATTAATACTCATTTTACTTAACACTATTTGTAATAATTAAGTAATTTAATTGATGATCTCATTATAATATTACTAGCGACCTGCCCCGGCTTCGCACGGGTATAAAATATATAGCCACTGAAAAAAATATTAAATCGATTCAGCAGTTTTGATTTATATTCATTTTTCGTTGTTTAGCTCTGAAAAGAACAGCTGTTGGTTAGCCCTGAGAAAAACTTTTGCGTATGTGTAGTTTTAAGAACAAAATCTAAAAAAATCGCATGAAAATTATTATAATACTTCGTACCTAAACTCATAGAAGTAAAGTCTAAACTCCCCTCTCGCACGCGCACCCCCGCCATCGCGCCATGATGACGCCCACTTCGCAACGGGTCGTGCGGTAGACATCGTAATATTTTAATTTCGTCATAATATCAAAACCAAACGTCAAATTTTGGTCATTCAAGACCAAAATATATCATCTACATAAACTGTACTTAGTGACGAAATAATTTATTTTGATAAGGATTAATAGCATGAGTAAAATAAACGCGTTTAAATGTAGTCCAAAAAAAATTTTTTTTTTAATTAAAAAAAATGGCTGTCGTGCCTCACTTGACATAGATAGGTATAGTGTGTCGCGGACTTTTTGTAGATATTTATAAGATCTACAACTAATTGGAACATTTAATGGTTCTATCTTTTATAGTTAAGGCAGCGTACGAAAAATAAGTAACTTTTCTGGTTAATTTTTTACACCTTGTGTCCGAAAAACCCAAATATCTAACGGAAACCTACGTTTTCCAAAATAAAATTTAGCCTATGTTACTCGTGGATAATGTAGCTTTCGAATGGTGAAAGAATTTTTAAAATCGGTCCAGTAGTTTTTCGTTTTTGAGCCTATTCATTACAATTATACGAACAAAGTTTACCTCTTTATAATATTAGTATAGATTATACATAAAAAATCGGATTCGCGCGCGTTGATTAATTTATTAAATCTACGTATTACCAAAGTATTCTAGATATAAAATAATTCTATAAATTGTCTAAAATTAGTTGTATTCATAAATCCTTTTAATGGAACGAAATGGAATGGAAAATGGAACCGTCTAGATATAAGCAATAGGATAATAAATAATTAACAGACAAAATAACATCTTGTATTTTATATTGTTTCAAACGAGCCATAGATACCAGATCACACCTGGGATTCTCCGTGGTAATGTTATATGGAACTACTTATTGTTGAATTGATCTTGATAATTGATATACCTAGAAAAAACAATAAAGAAAAACAAAACAGATATGACGCTTACTATAAATGCAGTAAAACTAATTTGCTGTTGGTTCTTGGTAATCTTCATTATTTTATAGAAACCCAAACTAATCTAAATACGCGTCTATAATTTATCCCCTTATTCGTGCTATATAAGGCATCAGTGATAAAAATGTCACATCAAGCAATAATTTAACTTCATAATATTATGTATGTAACTTTGTAAAATTGATTTTTATCCATCCCTGATCGTGTCATTACTTCTTAAGTCTGGTATTTTTAAATGTTTTGAATAACATGTTGTAGCCTGCATTATAATTATTATGTACATATTTTGTCTATAACAATATGTGTAAGTAATGTACTTTTACCTTTTACCTTACTATAATGTTTTAGTTTCATGTATGTAACTTAGCAAACTTAACTTTGCAATACCTTAAGATTATACAAAACCAACAAACAAAATGTACTTGAATCTTACTATTCTGTTCCAGCTTTATGTATGTAACATTGGTTATACTGCTATAACTAGCACTAAATCTTGTCATTACTTCATAATCTATTCTGTTATTTTTAAGTTTTGAATTATGCATACAATAATTACTCTACATAAGGTGATTCGTTTTTCATACAAAAATAAAATCGGCATTCACAAGCTAAATATTAGTAGATATACCTCGATATTTGCGTAGGGAATTACTTTGGGATAGGTACTTATTTTCGCAAAATCAATAAAATTTCATATTTATAATGTCAGAGATATCAGACGATGATAAATCTTATTATAAATTACGCATATTGTCATGTTCGTCGTCTGATATATTAATATAATATCTCTGACATTATAAATATGAAATTTTATTGATTTTTTTCGACAATAAGTATCCCAAAGTAATTCCCTACGCAAATATGGAGGCATATCTACTAATATTATTTAGCTTGTGAATGCAGATAAAACTGTGAAACTCGCGTCAGATTTTCGTGTTGATCGAAAAACCATAGAAAAAGCGTAAGACGGTTGGAGAGTAGTGTTTTGTGTCGAACTCGAACTCGAACCCGAACTCGAAAATTCGAAAACTCGAAAACTCGAGAACTAGAACTCGAATTGTAAGGGTTTCGATAAATTAAAAAAAATCGATTTTTTTAAAAATCGATTTTCATAAAAAATGGATTAAAAAATGCACAACGTTAATAATCAAGTTTTTATCTTAGCGTGACGTCATAACTTTAAAATTATACATCTCAAAACTATAACCAACTCAATATTTTAAATTCAATATTTTAAAATGCGATGTCGCAACACTTAGGATCCTTGTCACACCAAGTCACACTCCTTCCACCCTTAGGTGTGACATACATTATGGATGCCCCCTTATAATTAGCATTAGTTTTTTTTTTTTAAGTTTACATACAAACACACACACACGCACGCACACAACTGACTTCTACTCTTCTACTTAAACATTAAATTTTGTTATTGTAACATGCGGACAACATTGTAAGTCTCACAATAATTATCATACTTTATTTATATTATTCTGTGAATAATAATATTTTGGTTTGTAACATTGTTAGTTGTCCCTAATAAATAAAATAGAACTAATCTACTAATACTTTATTGTTTTAATCTAAATCCCTTTTAATTTGTCAATTCAAAAGAATTAACAAAATATTGGGGGTAATCACAAGAAGAATATTAAAATTAGTGGGTATATCGAAAAAATGGAACGCAATCACCTCTTCATACGTTATGCGCTCCTGGTGCTTCATAGTTTAAAACAAATGGGATACCCCTATTAATGTGTCAATTTACAAGAATTGAAACTAAAATATATATTGGGGGTAGTCAAGTCCTGAAATAAACGATTCTGATTCTGAAAAATCTTAGAATTAGTGGGTAGGTCGAAAAAATTGAACGCAAACACCTCTTCATACGTTATGCGCTCCTGGTACTTCATAGTTTAAAACAAATGGGCTGCCCCTTTTAATTTGTCAATTCACATTTATTTGTCAATTCATAAGAATTAAAACAAAATATCGGGGGTAGTCACAAGATAAATATTATATAATTATAGGTAGGTCGAAGAAATTGATCGCAAACACCTCTTCATACGTTATGCGCTTCTGGTACTTCATAATATCTTAAAACAAATGGGCTATCCCAGTATTAATTTGTCAATTTACAAAAATTAAAACAAAATATTGGGGGTAGTCACAAGATAAATATTAGAATTAGTGGGTGTAGGGGCGAAAGCCCTACGACGTGTGTTTGGGGGGAAATTGGGATATAATGAAGGAAGAAAAAAATGGGTACCTGTTGATAATATATGCTGGCGGCCGGGCTGAGACGAGACGAGCTGATAGTCACACTGTCACCGTGGTCTATAATCACTATCACTGAGCTTAGTTCATGAGGATAAATGACGGATAATTTTTGGATTTGGAAGTTTGGGCCGATCGGCTAACCGAGGATTTTCGTATGTAACGAACGCGCGCCGGCTACGGTTCAAAGCGGAATGTGTCACTTGTCACTCGCGTGTCTAGCGTATGACAGTTGACAGCGCATAGTGCAGACACACGCGCTGCAGTGTTGGCAACGTCGCGCTAGAGTTTGGTGCGAACATCCTGGGGGGGCCCGGCAATGGGCGTGAGCTGATCCCCATCTTGATCTGAATCCAGTGGAAGCCGGGCAATCTTGTCGACAGGTCTCCGCAGCTGGCCTTGTGAGGTGGCCAAGTCCACGACTCTGATGACTCCATCCTTCCCAGGTAGTAGGTGTGTGATTCTTCCCATCTTCCATTGGAGCGGAGGCAGACTGTCCTCCCTGAGCAGAACCAGTTCCCCAATTTTGGGTGGAGAGGAAGAGGAAAGCCATTTGGAGCGGATTTCAAGGGTATGGAGGTAGGACTTAGTCCAGAGAGCCCAGAAGCGCTGAGAGAGAGATTGGATGAGCTGAAAGCGCTTAAGAGGGGAGATGACTCTGTCATCTATTGTGTGTTCGGGAAGAGCTGTGAGCGGACGGCCTATGAGGAAATGGCCGGCTGTGAGGGGCTGATAGTCCGTAGGATCGGACGAGAGTGGGCTGATGGGCCGAGAATTTAATACGGCCTCAATTCTAACGATCAGAGTTGAGAATTCATCAAATGTGAGACGTTGTTCACCGGTTACACGGCAGATAAGTTGCTTTGCACTTTTAACATTAATCTCGTGGATGCCTCCCATCCACGGGGCCTTGGGCGGATTAAGTAACCAAGTTATATTTTGAGTTGAGAGTTTATGAGAGATGGCGTCATTATTGTCATTGAGAAATTGTTGAACTTCTAGGAGCTGATTCATAGCACCTACATAGTTTGTGCCGCAATCGGAACGTATTAAAACGGGAACACCGCGACCTGAGCAAAATCTTTGTAACGTAGCAATAAATGCGTCTGTGGAAAGTGCGGATACTGGTTCCAAGTGAACCGCCTTAGTAGTGAGACAAACGAATATACAAAAATAACCTTTAATTAACTTAGCATTTCGTAGTTGACTTGATTTAAGTAAAAATGGGCCGGCAAAATCAGTAGACACGTGACTAAATACGGGCTGAGGTATAACTCTGTCGGCTGGAAGGTCAGCCATGACAGGCATTTCGGGCTGAGCGCGGCAACGGAAACATCGTATGCATTTATACGTTTTATGTCGAATGATGCGGCGTGCGGATAATATCCAGAATTGTTGACGTAATATAGCGTGTAATGTATCGGTGCCAGGCTGACAATGAATGCGATGATAGTGATCGATGATAAGGTCTGTAAGCGGACTAGAACTAGGCAGTATGAATGGATGCTGAGCATCGTATGTGAGTTCCGAGCGAGTGAGTCTACCACCTACTCGAAGGAGACCGTCCTGCATAAAAAGTGATAGCCGTTGTAACCTAACTGTGCAGAGTTTGTTAATTTGCAGGCGGTGAATGTCTTCTGCGAACGAGTTCTGTTGAACTGAGCGTATCCAAAAGAGCAGAGCTTGTCTACGTTCATTGACAGTTAGTGGACCTAGTTCTCGTGAGTGTGTAGGTAATTTACAGTTTGAAATAAATCGTCGCATGTACGATGTGACGCTGATAAGTTTATCTAATGAGCTAAAGCGTGTAAGAAGATCACTATCGATACCGGGGATTGTGAAATGACATGGAACTTGTTTAGGTTTGAGTCCAGGTAATTTCTGTCGATTGTGAGCTGAAGGCATCTTGGGCCACGTATCCTCTGGCAGCTTGAGCCAAGGAGGAGACTACCATAAGCAATGCGAAAGAAGAGAATGTGCTGAGATTCCTCTGCTGGCACAATCGGCAGAGTTTAAGTGTGTAAGTACATGACGCCAGATGAGTGAGAGGGTTATTAGTCATTTTGGTTACTCTGTTAGCTTCGAATGTTTGTAAACGATGAGTGGGAGTTTTAATCCACGCGAGTACAATGTTGCTGTCTGACCAACAGACGTGTTGAGATATTGTGAGATGAGCGGAGAGATGTTGAGAGACACGAGACATGAGTTGAGATAAAAGTATAGCCGCGGATAATTCTAATTTAGGAATTGTGAGCTTATTTTTAATAGGGGCTACCTTAGATTTTGCAATTATGAGCTGAACGTTAGCCAATCCATCGTGATTTAATTCGTGTAAATATACGACTACAGCAAAACCATTTTCTGAGGCATCTGCTAAGCCATGAAGTGAGTATGTAGACGTTAATCTGTGCGGAGCTACGTGTCTGGAAAAATGTATGTCTGAGATGTGCGGAAGATCATAAGAAATGCGCTGCCAGTCTTGTGTAATGTTATCAGGAGTGGGGTCGTCCCAATCCAATTTGAGCAACCACAATTTTTGTAGAAGTAATTTTGCGCGGAATATGACAGGAGTGATCCAACCGTTTGGATCATAAAGAGAAGCTACAGTGCTGAGTATGGATCGCTTTGTTACGTGGGTGATTGGTGGCAGCGAAATGTGATATGGAAATTCATCATATTGCGGAATCCATCTAATACCTAAGACCTTAACAGATGGAGAGTCTGAGCTGATGTCAAAGTCCTTAGGCATTTCGCATTGATCATCTGGGAAACGCTGTAAAAGTTGAAGAGTGTTAGATTTCCATTTACTGAGCTGGAATCCACCTAGCGATAATGAATTAATAAGCTGAGTTTGAAGGGCTGAAGCTTCCTCTATGGAGTCATGACCACAGAGAATATCATCTACGAAAATGGAATTACGTAATTAATATGAGCAGCTTAGGGATAGCGATGACCTTCATCATCAGCGAGTTGTAATAATGTGCGGATAGCGTGATAAGGGCTCGAATGTAATCCGTAGGTAACAGTGTTGAGCGCATATGTGAGTAAAGGGAGACGATCTCCAGAGTATGAGCTGATAATTACGTTGATCTGGATTAATAATAATATTTCTAAACATCATTTTTATGTCTGTGGTAAAAACTACACGATGTGTCCTAAATGTCATAATTATATCGACAATATCACGCTGAAGGGCGGGGCCTGTGTGCAGACAATCATTCAGGCTGACACCATTAGATGACTTGCAACTGCCATCGAATACTGTGTGGAGTTTATCAGTACCTGATTTAAATACACCATGATGAGGAATATAATAATGAGGTTTATGTGTAAAAGTGGAAGGATGACAAGGTGTCATGTGACCTAAATTTATGTATTCATTCATAAATTATACGTATTTTGAGCGGAGTGAATGATCAAATTGTAATCGCTTTTCTAAGTTGAGAAATCTACGGAGCGCAATAGCATGTGTACTACCTAACTGCGGAGCATTCGATAAAAATGGAAGAGTTACAATATAACGTCCCGATTGGTTACGAGTAGTTGTTGAGCGGAATAAGTCTTCACATTGTTCATGCAATGGGTTTGAGTTGAGTTTTGAGTTGGACGCGGCTGGGGTTATTCTAACTCCCAGAATCGCTCTAGACTTCTATTTATATCTTGCTTAGAATGGGAATGAGCAGAAGGAGCTGAGGTAACTTGAACTACTGAGTTATCGTTACCTAATTGTTCAATGGGACCTATAAGTGCAAAATCAAAAATCGTGCCGAAGGCTAATGGGCTTCCCCGGGCCCAAAGTCAACTTAGTACCATCTAACACATGGCCTAAAACATCTGAGCCTAAAATGAGATCTATGGGCGCAGGAGTATGATAATCTTGATCCGCTAACGGAATGAGCTGACTTTCCGAATCATGTACTACACCGGGAACTTTTTGCATAGGTAGGTAATCTGTGACATCCTTTAACATATGAGCTGAAGTTGTGATATAAGGCGTGTCACTACGTATGGGCCGAAAAGTAATCGAAACATGACCTTTAGAATTTTGTATGTGCTGGTCATCTACGCCTGTAATTTTTAATAAGCAATTTTTCGGTTGTAAATTAAGTGTTTTTACTAGGCGCTGAGTAATTAGAGTGATCATACTTCCACAATCTAGTAGTGCGCGGGCTTTGTGATAGTTACCATATTTATCTGAGATTTTTAAAACGACTGTAGGCAATAATATGGGCGTTTGTAATGTGTTTTTTGTAATTTTGCTGAGTGGTATTAAACTGAGTGGAATTATTATAAGCTGATTTATCATGAGAAAAATTATTACTTAAATTATTGGGCTGATTTTCTAACTCTGAACGCTCCGTGATGGTAGGTAGTCATTGTTTATTATTATTATGAGGCGAAGATGAACGGGATTGAATAGATGTAGATAGCTGATGATGGACGATAGCATGGTTTGTGTTAGATGTGTATGTGTGGGCAGTATTTTTACTACGACGACGGGGCTGCGCGCGTAGGTGAGCAGGAAGTAAATGGGCCGACGAAGTTGGCGAGCGTGGTGCATCATGACGATGAAGCGAAGTGTGGTGATTAGGACTACCGCAATCCTTGCAGGCACCAGTCGACCTACATTCATTCTCGTAGTGCGGACCTAAACATTTTCGACACCTACCTTTTGACTTTATGAAGTCCCAACGTCCTTGAATGGGCTGATGGTTGTACTTGGGACAAGCTATTAATTTATGTTCCGTCGACCTACAGTAAGGGCAATAAAATTTAGGCTTATGACTGGCTTGAGCTGAGTATACGTGCTGAACCTGTCGGGGGGGAGAGGGGGGTGTATAGTGTTGGCGAGAATGAGATGGAGCTGGGCTGACATGCGGGGTACGCATGGTATGTGCTGAGGGCGAGCGCTGATACGCAGGGCTGATGGGTCTAAAGCGGGGACTGCGCGGAGAACGGGGGGAGGGGGGTTGTTGATGGGAAGGGCACGCTTGACCTTGAGACTCAGCAGCGCGCGCTGGCGTCGGACATTCTGTCTCGATGCAGCGCGCGTGCTCCTCTAAGAAAGATAATAAATTGCCTAGAGTATCAGAGGCGCTGTATCTCCTCTCAAATAATGTGCGGAGCTTCTCCTGTAGCTTGCGGACTACAATCGAAACAAAAACATAATTACTGTCCATGGGTAAATTTAAATTTATTAGTGCACTTTGGGCGGATATGAGCGGAGTAAGGAAAGTAGCCCGGATACTCGAGCGTATGTGTATATTGGGCAGACCGAGTATTATATCAACGAACCTGTCGATTAACACACGACGGTTCTCGTATCGGCGCGTTAGTATATCGAGCGCAACACTATAACTCTCGTTTGTAATTTTTAAATGGGATATCATCGATAATGCCTAAAGCGAGGACAAGGACGAAAGTAAAGAGTCCTCGCCCAAACCTCAGCCCAAGCGACAAATCTCCATCTAAACCCGCCCCACGAGTCATAAATGAAGACTTACTCGAAAAAGTCGATGACATGTTCAAAGACCTGAAAACAAAACCTCATCAAAAAGATGTAGACAAAGTAGATAACGTAATGTACTCGACCAAACTGGTCGTAGACGAAGATCTACCTCATGATTTGAAACTCAAAACGGACGAAGTCTATCACCAATACGAACATATGCAACCTTTACATTGCAAGACGACCGATCCATTCCAATTTTACACGGGTTCTTGCGATGGGAGGTACAAACCGGGGGAGAAACATCGCCACGTCGAAACCTCTACATTGGCCGATAGAATAGAACAAGTTCATTTCGCGACGAATGAAAAAAATCCAGGAAGTAACTGATATAGTTCAAGGTGATGTTAAAGATGGCTTAGATAAACTAGGAAAGGAAAAGGATAATGTCAAACAAAAAACGAGTGATTTAAAGGATGAAATAATTGAAAAAACTACTCAGATAAAGAAGGATGTTAATTCTAAGGGGGAGGAAGTAAAGACGAATCTCAAAGACGGTGTGAAAATGTTAACAAAGGTGTAAATGAAAAAATTGATGATGTGTCTCAGAAAACAAAAAACCTCAAGGACGATTTCAGTAACAAAGCTGCAGAAATAAATTCTCATGTTGCATCGGAAATTGATAATCTAAGAGCATCTGCGGAGAAGACTAATAACTCCTTGACGGAAAACATTGACCGCACACGCGGTGATGCGAAAAACAAGATCAACGAATTAGATTTCGTTGCTCGGGAAAGAGCTGAAGATTTAAAAATTTATGGCAATGAAAAATTAAGCCAAATTGAAGCTAGCCTTGAAAATGCTTCAAATACTCTTAGAGATAGGACACAAGCAAGAATTGACACAGTAACCCAAAAAGTTCAAAAGACTGAAAAGGAGTTAAACAATAAGCAAGCTGAATTAAGCTCCAAGGCAGCTGAAATTAAGTCAGATGCAGAGGAGCAAGTTTCTGAAGTTATCAAGACAGCAGAAAACACGGTAAATGACATTGGAAAGTCACTGGATTCTGCAAAAGATAAAGCAAAATCTATGGGAAAGTAAAAATCAAAGGAAGGCAAAAATTTCCTTTCGGGGCTAGTGCATAATATATCCGGCTCGAAGGACCAGAAAATGTAGGGGCGAAAGCCCTACGACGTGTGTTTGAGGGGAAATTGGGATATAATGAAGGAAGACAAAAAATGGGTACCTGTTGATTATATATGCTGGCAGCCGGGCTGAGACGAGACGAGCAGATAGACACACTGTCACCGTGGTCTAGAATCACTATCACTGAGCTTAGTTCATGAGGATAAATCACGGATAATTATTGGATTAATCGCGAAGTTTGGGCCGATCGGCTAACCGAGGATTTTCGTATGTAACGAACGCGCGCCGGCCACGGTTCAAAGCGAAATGTGTAACTTGTCACTCGCGTGTTTAGCGTATGACAGTTGACAGCGCATAGTGCAGACACACGCGCTGCAGTGTTGGCAACGTCGCGCTAGAGTTTGGCGCGAACAGTGAGTAAGTCGAAAAAATTGAACGCAAACACCTCGCATGCGTTATGCGCTCCTGGTACTTCATAGTTTATTTTCATAGTTTATAATATTCTTCACAATTACTTACATTTAAATGCTACAATATATTATGTAGAAATAGCACTTCAACTTTGTCTGTTTTTTTATTTAAATCAAATTTGTTTTAAATACTGTATTATAGTTACGAATTATAACAATGTATGAAAATAAGATAACAACTAAAAATTTTGCTCTTTACTTACTTTAAGAGCAAATTATCCAATGCCGAATGCGCTATATTTTTTTCAAGGCGCTCAATATAATGTAAAATTATAACTACCTATGCCATCCATCGCCAAGTTGTGGGAACTACTAGTTTTTTATTTATTTATGGATCTACGGCTATATAAACCAAAGTATCGAGGAAAAAAATTAAAAGGCGGGAAACAAAATTGTCGTAAGAAGTCTAACGTCGTATTTTTCTTATCGTCTAGTTTCGACTTGACGATAAGAAAAATGATAAAAGTCTAGTAAAAGTCTAAAATATCGTCAGTGCAGTCAACGGCGACTCATTCGGTTTAAAAATCAGTCAATTGATTTAGTAAAATGTTATAAATCAATGTTAGTGCTAGACGCTTTATTAAAACTGTGTGCTGCTATTTCGTGCTAATTTATGCTGTATTACTGGATATAATATGTGTATACACAGTATATGTGTATTAGGGTGTCCCTTATATGACAAAAAAATATATTTTTTTCGAATTTCAAAATGTATGTTTTTTAATAACATTATAAGATACTCAAATATAAAATTTCGCCTTCCTACCAAAATTGCAACCCGTGCCGACCGAGCCTCAAAGTTTTGTATGAAACGTTATTTTATCCTGATATGTCGGTCTACATTAAATTACTAGAACTGCAATAAAAGTAAGTGGAAATGAAACTATTCAATAAGATGAACATTAATCTTTAATTAATAACATACATTTCTTACAATCAGACTGGGTAACTTCTTTTTAGAGTAGTGTTTTTTACAGTTAAGATACATTTTTCTATGTTCCTGCATTCAGCGCAGCAACAACTGTTTTTGTTCATCTTCAGCCGTGCATCAATTTAACAGCCCTTTCAGCAGTAAAATTTACATCTCTCAAATGACTTATTTTCTTTAAAATTCTAGAAAAGCATTATTGTTCCAAGAAGATACCATGAAACAACGTTTGAGACAATTTTTCCTTCGACGGATCACGGCGTTTGCTAAAATTTGTGATTATGTCCCCGTTAAAGTTGAAAATCAACTACTTTTTAGTTTGGTTACCAATATTCATCAACAAACAGTGATATAATGACTGTCTCTTCACATAAATACCATCAATTATGGCTAAACTTTCTTAGAGAGGCCTTAAAAATGGTTTTATCATTTTTTCCGTACTCTTTAACATCTTCATGAAGCACAAATCTTAGAAATATGCTTTAGTTACCACGGCGCATTTGAAAATAATAAGCAAATATCTTGTAGAGCCTTCTTGTCCTTCGTACTTATTGTAAATAGTGACTAGATAGTAAACAAATTTCTAACGATAGTTTGCTTTTTTACCACTTTCTCCAAACATGATATAAATCAATAAATTTCTTCACGCAGTTAGGAGTAAATAAACTGACATGTTTACGCACTAAATAATGGAGCAAATTCCAAAAAAAAAAAACATTTACTTTCAAGTCACAACGCAGTACTTATACGTAACTTGTATGAAGAAGTTTAATCTCAAGTCGGCATTGGTTATAGTTTAGGAATCGAACTCATATTTATTTCTAGACAATATAGGGTCATTACGAAACTTTTAAGACGGTATGCGTAAAAATATATCGAACTTGAAATTTAAGGGACACCCTAATGTGTCTTGTTGGATCACGCTGAAGTTCGCCCATAATGGACGGCCTAGTATGATGGTCTACAGCTATTATATTATGTGCCATTATTGTGGTAGTAGAAGGACCAGAAACAAAAAGGCCAGGCTACTGAATTATAAATAATTTAATTCAATTATTAATTAATGTACATTGCTTACATCTAAGTTAAGACAATTTTACGACTTTGTTCGCACAAAAATAAAATATATCGACGGTTTGGTACATTTTACTAGCTTAGTAAGGTCAGACAAAAGGCTGGTAATAATGGCATTTACGCTCACGTAAAAACAAATTTCACGAAAACTGTACTCGGCGAAACATGACGGTAGCGGTCATTGACTCCCTGTCAAAAACTCGTCATTTTCTATACAAAGCCACGATTGACAACATCTGACACTTCTTTGTCAATCGCGGTTTAAGCGTCTCCCAGACAGACGCGGCCTGCGGTGGCGGTGGCGGTAGCGGTCAGTCGGATGGCTTGGCCGCGTAGCCGCGTGTGTCTGTGTCGTTCCTAGAACTCTCAAGTCATCCAACTGACCGCCACCGCCACCGCAGGCCGCGTCTGTCTGGGAGACGCTTTATTATATAGAAAATAACAAGTTTTTGACAGGGAGTCAATGACCGCTATCGCCGTGTTTCGCAGGGTACAGTATAGATACCTTTTTTCAATTGAAAAAATTCAATTGAGTTCGAAATCACAGAAAATAATATTATACCTATCCCTCTTTCTACGCAAAAAAAATAGTCACATTGCTAATAAAATTAGACTTATAAACAAAGTGACGATACGAGGCACATAACTGAAGTGCCTCATTCGCCGTTTGGACTAGCTCAAGAGATATAATTGGTCGCTGCAGCATTTGTGTCCTAACACACTTTTTTTTTTTTTTTGTTAAGAGTCCGTATACGAAATTTTGCCGATGAATATGAAATTGCAAAGGTTCGCTACAGAAATATTATTTGGTTTTTCCCCCTTATTCGATTTAAAAAATATATATATTAATTATTAGATTTGAAAATATATTTAAGCGCGGACTGCCGACTCGATCCTTGCGGCGAGTAATATAATGTAAGATTTAGGTTGTTTTGAATCGTGTTTTTTGGCACAATTTGTTTTTTTTTTTTTTTTTTCGAATTGAATAGAATTTTATCTATAGATTATTTCTGTCGTTTTCTTTTTATGAATTACAGCTCCAAGTTGCCGAAATTAACAGCAATTCTTTGCCCATTTTCTCTAAAATTTTGCCGAGTTACATATTTTTTTACTCAATTATTTCATATTAAAGTGGTAAAAAGTAATTCCAACATTGTATAGACGGCTTTCTCAACAGTACATTGTATTTTTTTCATACCGTTAAAACGTCAATACAATCCATAAACAAGTGATATTCTAAACCTTTTACTGTCGCGTGAGTTGAATTATTTAAAAATACTTTTAAAAAAACTAGCTCCAACATTAGATTATAATTGAAATGATCTTACATGTTGTGCATTAAAGCTTATAGAAATACTGTATTTTAACTGTTAAATCAGCGAAATTGGCAAATTTCGTATACGGACTCTTAAATTTTGAATGCAGTCTTGTTCCAAAATCTTAATGATCTAAAGAACATAACTGCATTCACAGCTCAATTACGTTTGAGTTATGAATACAGTTTTTTGTGGGTTAGTACACGAATGTTTAATAGCGTCATAATATTATCTTGTGCCTCGACATTTGGACTATCTCAGGAGATGATGATCGATAGGAAGTCGTCGCTGAGTTTAGATGTCCTGGGTCTGGAGATGGCTGCAGCAGCTACCCCTCGCCCTGTGCCAGGGAAGTTGAACCCGGGAGCCCCACGGTGGCGCACGTCCAGAAGACCGTCGCCGAACGAAGCCTGGAAAAAATATTATATAGTTATCACAATATATTCTAATATATAAAATTCTCGTGTCACAGTGTTTGTGCGTGAACTCCTCGAAAACGGCGCAAACCGATTTTAATGAAATTTTGTATTCATTCGTCGGGCCTGAGAATAGGTTTTTAATTTTTATCTACTTTTTTTTTATACTGATAATAAAAATAACTTATATGGCAAACCAACGTTTTCCAGGCCAGCTAGTTACATTATATTATAGTTTTCGCTTTCGAGTTCTAGGAAGAATATTATAAATTATAATGTTACTAGACGTTCTGCGCGGCTTCGCCTGCGTGAATTAGATATTTCACAGACAAATTAGGCCACAAAATAGCATATGATCCTTCACGTGGTCAATTTCTTATGTGTGCCAAATAACAGAAAAATTGCTCTTCATGCGATAAGCCCTTTCAAATAATTTCCCTCCGTTTTTCCACATTTTCCTCTATTTCTTCGCTCCTATTAGTCTTAGCGTGATAAAATATAGTATATAGGTCGATCAACTTTTATTGGTCCGACGGTACACGCATCATGTCCCTGAACGATAATTAATAAATATTAAATCATAAAGTGTTAAATTGGTTTTAATTATATTCCTTTTAATATTTTCTAGCGTTATTGTGAACAATATTTTACTTGTTTTATTAATTTGTGCGTAGTTTAATGGTTGTCCGAGAGACTAAATGAAATTTTCCAGTACTATCACACTTGTCCCCAAACCACAATGCATTAACAAACTTCGCATCACGAAAAACATACTATCACGACCATAAATACCAAATACATTTCTTGTTTCAGTTCATAATTATTATTGACATCAAAACATACAAACAATTTTTTTTATTGGATATAATACGATCTTCAGGCATTTTACTTTTGTCCCCATAAATCACCTACATGGCACAAGTCTCACGGACAACCGTAATTTAGTTAATGAACCAAAACACAGGTGGCGCGGTAGACTCCTAAACAACAAGCCAAACACAAAAGTTAATTGTCGGGCTCAAACGCCATTTTGATTTGTATAAAATCACGGCGACAGTCGTCCGAGCGACGTTGGTGAGTGTAGGTGGCTTTTTGTCAGTCCGTCGGACAACTGTGATTAAAACATAAGTACTTGATGCATCGTTATCAATTATACTACACGAGATGCGCTTTCGTCTATGTTTTAGTGTGAGCTGAGATTATTATATAAAATAACAATAGTATTTGCTTGGCGGCTCAAAATTTAAAAAATGTCCCGCGGACAACCAGTCACTTGGACAACCAAAGTGGTTAATTAATTTAGTAAAATCAATAATACAATACGTAACAAGTAACAACCTCGCCTTAATAGTTTTTTGTAAAAAGATATCACTATTTCCGCTTTACTTAATTTTTTTATATTAGAAACATAATTTGGTTGCCCAAAAGACATCATTCGTTTCAATTTTAATAAAAATATTTCGTATTTTGGGTGTACATAAAACAAATATCAAAAAATTATTTATTATTCAATATTAGAAGAATTTGTTTTTATTCTTAAGGGCATTTAACATTTAAAAAAGTACTACTGTGTAAGTTGTCCAAAGGACATTATTTCCCGTGAAAAGATCGGTTAGTGAAGTTAAATCTACAAAATATGTGCTTAATCAACATCACTCCTGCTTATATAATCTTAATCTACGAAGAATCCTCTTCTAAATAATATAGTAAAATGCTGAAAATGAAGCAAAAAAAAAGGTGTAAATTATGCTCGGGACCTTTAAAAATCGATTGACCCATATAGTCTTCCTCGACAAATGGGCTATCTAACATTGAAAGAATTTTTCAAATCGGACGAGTAGTTCCCGAGATTAGCGCGTTCAAACAAACAAACTTTTCCGCTTTATAATATTAAGAATAGATGTCTAATGCGAATGAATGTGGTGTCATTAGATCCATACTTCTGTTAAAAAAAAACCTTTGGAGTTTCTTAACTTACTGCAGTGACATCTTAAAAGATTATAGTCATCATCATCAAATAAATCAAGTTATACCTCGTTACAGCCAACGTTCAAAACTTAAAAACGAGTTATAAAATGTACGTACTATCGAGGAAATTGATTCCTAGACAGTCGACGGACCTACTTCAGTTGGTCGGCTTATGTCAATTCAATGTTAGCTGTGATCGGTCTGATGGGTTTTACGTAACGCGACCAAATTACTTAGGTCCTCCATCTCCTAGGAGTCAACTTCTCTGATAGCACTTTTACCATAAATCGGGGAAGAAAGGAAATTTTAAGTCTACTATGTTCAACTTTGCAGAAGTTAAGAGTCACTGTATGAAGAAAAAGCACATCGCCGCCGAAAGCTCATAAAAGCTATTAATATTTATTATAATTCATAACTACATTATTATCTCTTTCAAAGTTCAAAAGCATCTATTTGTCAAACAGCAGAGAATGCATCATGATGCTAAAATATCATGGTCTCATGGTCCCAGGGTCCCAGTGTTTTCCTATCTCACGTCCGAGGGCTACATAATTGCTTCTCATCAGCTGGCTGTCTGCTCGTTTACAAACAGAGCAACAAGTATGCAAACGAGATCTCGAAGGGCAGTAGATCATGCAGGATGTGAAAGTGCGCAGCCTTAACATTTCATGATGGTCAGTGTGATGACGGAGTGGTCCTTTTGTGATGGACTAAGGAAATGCAAAGATACGGCCATACTCAGAGAATTTTTATGATAACTGAACTTTAATAAAGAGTTTGACAGTATGGAGCAATCTTTATCCAGCTTTTCTGGCTTTGCACACTTCTTTTCACCAAGAAAGGATCCTTCCTCCTGCCTCTACTTCTAAACCCTTATGCTTCTGTTGTTACTTGCGTCATACTCACGAAAAAAATAATACTCGGTATAATATTATTATTTTGTTATGATTTGTACCCTTTTGTACCTCTACCATCTTAAATCTTCTTTGTTTAAGACCCAGGTTACACTCCTTATGTCAAAATATACCCCTTTATGTTTTTTTAATGTTAATTGCTCAAAAGTCAAAACATCATCAACTCACACCAGGTCCAAAGCCGTTGCCGCTGAAGCCGAAAGCCGAAGAGGCGCTCTGGCCACCGCCGAAGCCGCCGCCGAAAGCCGAGGACGATGAACCCGCGGCTGATACCGATGAGCCGAACGACGCTGCCTGGCTGCTCGCCTGACTGCCGGAGAAGCCACTGAAAAGCCGGAAAAAATATTGATTTAGAAATCGGAAGTCTTGAATCTTTTTGGGGTTGAATGAATAATTCAAGACGTGAGTGGAAGAATAAGATAAGTGACATGAAAAAACTTCCCGCTTTTTTGCTTTTTTGTTACACATTGTTTTAAGTATTTAAATACCAGTTGTTTTATTATAATAAAAATAATAAAGCATTACGTTGTCTGTCCTACATCCTGTAGATTTACATAAAAGAAAAAATATATATTTTTGGGCTTACGCGCGTTTATGTCTTTTGTAACCGAGTGTTGAAACTTAACTTTTGACCCTTATATTTAAGGAAATAATATAATTTTAGCAAATATTAGTATCTTCGTAATAAGATAAAATTAAACTGGTTCTTTATTTATTTAATACTGACAAAATAACTGTATTTTAAAAAGATAAAACCGACTTCAAAATTGTACGTAATTGAGAATTAAAATTCCCTATCTCAAAAACTACTAAACCGATTTTGATGAAACTTGCAGTATTCCCTAAGTTGAACAATACCTTGTTTAAAAAAAAAGAATCATTTATATCGGAGTTGTAGTTCCGGAGATATGCGTGCACAAACATAAAAACATACATACATACATACATACACTTTTGAAATTTGACACATTTGTTCAGAAGCTGTTATAGATTAACATATACAAAAACTGGGCAGTTCTGGAAATATTACATACATACGCGTCGAATTGATAACCTTCTTTTTTTGAAGTCGGTTAATAAAAATGAATTGTGTGAAATATTTTACTGCCAATATTTTTTGCATCTAATTTACCATTTATTAGCATAATTAGTGTTCGTTTGTTGTAAAATTAATTAAAAATATTCATAAGAGTGAGTAATCCTTACATTTACATATTATTATCTAATAACTTCCTATTTCGATTAATGTATATAAATTTGATACAGCCCGAATAATCTAAGTCCAGACATAAGTTTTATGGGCTAAAAATTTATAATTATTTATATATATTTAAAAATGATTTTAGGTTGGCAAGAGGACATTATTATCAGCATAAAACAACTACTAGGACTTTTAATAGCAGTAATTCAACCTCCCAACAAGATCGTCAAGCTAAAAAGTCTTTAAGTCGCATTCGTATTTCGTACATTCGTGTTAAATAAAACGATTTCCTACAAGTTACAAAAGTAGCATCAAACATTGACATTTTCAGTGTTTAGAAAACGCTTGTGTCACATGACCAAGCAATTACCTGGCAAGATGTCCGAATAGGCATTGTTTCTCAATCCATACGCACAGAGTACAATTTTATACGCATTTAGCTTCAGTCACATTTACTTTAAAAGAACCTCGTATCATCAGTAAATTTAGAATTCTTACCCCCCAAATCCATTGAACGAGGCCGCCTGACTCGCTGCTTGAGAAGCACTGAATCCTTCGTTAAATCCAAAGGAGAAAGACTGAGAAGCAGAGTGGCTGACTCCAGCGCCACTCAAGCTGCTGCTCACACTACCCGTGAACCCCCCTTTCTGGGGTTTCACGTTGAAACGCTCTCCGAACTTGGGATTCAATCCCCTTTCGCTTGGCAATAGCGTGCTGGGATCTCGCTCCAGATGCTCCAAAACTGGTAGAACTGGGGGAGTTATTATTGGCTCCAACTTTCTTTCATCCCTGTCGCCCGGGAAGACGAAACTCCTCGCCGGCGCGGGAACCGCAACACGGACGAAAAGGAATACACACAGAATCGCTCTCATTTTGAAAGTGAGGATATTCGAAATTTGAACTGGTCCTATATTCGATTTTCGAAAGTTTCGGCTGCGTTTTTTTCGATACTACGGGCGTCGCGCGATGTATTTAGTATTAATAGGGTGACGCGAGGTCAGAGAGACTTGGCATGCGACCCGCGCGCTAGCCTTCAGAAAAACCACTGAGCGATCCCGAGCCTCCCCTACCGCTGGTGTTAGAGGTTGGTTGGGAAACCCGCGCCTTGCTAGTCGCGGCACGCGCCATGCTAATCTTAGTTACGCATTGTTTGACTAACGTTTAGTGGTTTATTTACATACGCCAACCTCGAGATTGTTTACAGTAACAAGCTTAGCTACATGTTAAAATGTTTAAAAAATCAGGAATCTTTCAAGATTCATTCATTATAAAGGCTTTAATAGTTCCATACTAATACACTATTTATGGGTATTTAAGGGTATCCCCGGAAAGGTGACAGGAAAGATTTCACCTAAGAAATGTACTATTAGGTGTATTTTGCAAAAAATCTATACTAGTCCTTACTAATATTATAAACGCACAAGTGTGTCTGTCTGTCTGTTACCTCTTCACGCCCAAATCGCTGAACCGATTTTGCTGAAATTTGGCATGGAGATACCATGCCAAATTTCAGCAAAATCAGTTGGGTCGCGGGAAAGGACATAGGATACTTTTTATCCCAGAAAAATGTACGGTTCCCGCGCGATAAACTAATTTTGGCGCAACGAAGTTGCGGGCATCATCTAGTTTCAGCATAAAAGTCAAAAACTTTTTTTAAACAATATTGTAGACTAGATAACCCGACTTTGTATCACTTCTCTCCATTATAAACCTTCGCTGGACTCCACGAATATTTCAAGACTAAAATAAGACAAATCGGTTCGCCGTTCACGAGTTTTAGATGGAGTAATCACTAACGAAGTTGAATATAATAATAACGAAATACATTTTTATTTAAAGATATACATCAAAACAGATACCGTCAATCATCATTGTAGGCACCATAAAGGTACTTTAACATATATACATACCTACTATTTAACATATATACATACCTACTATTAACATATATACATACCTACTATTTAACATATATACATACCTACTATTAACATTGTAGGCACCATAAAGGTACTTTAACATATATACATACCTACTATTATTATTAAGGCCTTTATAGTGGTCTGGAAAGTGACGTAGATCTTATCTAGATGTCCGTTATCTATAACGGACTTCTGGATAATGTTCTGTTATGTTCTGTCTGTAGACAGAACAGAATTTCAGTATAAACTGTTCCTCACTGATAAGTTTAGTATTTAATTCAAATTCTTTTTTAAACGTACATAATAAATTAATAATACAAAAAAGCGCAGGCAGTATACTTACATCACGTCGCGTCGTCTAATCTCATACGAGGTTAAACTTGTGTTATGGCAATCATACGTTGGAACTTGGATGTACACTGAAAAATTTTACCCTAGTAGGTATTTTAGTGTCTTGTGAACGCCTAAGGGCCGGGACACATAAACACGGCACGACGTCGTACGACGTCGTACGTGTCGTGGGAATCCACGACGCGCGTCGTACAAAACCATGACACGGCGTCGTACGACGTCGCATCGTAGAAACTCATCTTTGAATTTCTACGTGAGTTTCTACGACGCGACGTCGTACGACGTCGTACGCAGTCGTGCCGTGGTTTTTTACGATGCGCGACGTGGATTCCCACGACACGGCGTCGTACGACGTCATGCCGTGTTTTTGTGTCCCGGCCCTAATATAAAAATATTGAACAATCTTTCGAAGCAGTAGAAATGATGGATATGAGTGAATTCGTATCCGCGTGTTTGTGAGTCATGGCCGACCGTTTGGAAATGGCTGCGTCACAAATATCCTAAACTTGACTCATTCAACTGACTTGTACTCGAAATATTACATAATTTAAATTATATAACATCAAAATAATTACGAGGAGGTACCTTCATTCAATTTCTATTTACGACCGATCCAATCTTGATTCAGATTCGATCGTTCGAGTGCGGATTCGAGATTTGGGAGTACCTACTGCACTGCAGCAGTGCAGTAGGTACTCCCAAATCTCGAACCAAAATCGTCATCATGTTAAGGAAATGTCAAACTTCTCGATTACAAACTACATAATATTATGTACCTATACCACCGCGCGTTTTTTCTCCCTCAAAAACAGTATACGTAAGTTATGACATACTTGTACCCGTTGATTTTCTCTGTCTGTCTGTCTGTCTCGTACTAAGTGGGTACAGACTACAGCTCCATCTGGCTCCATATTGATAGAAGCAAATCAAAAAGAGCAATCGAAAAAAACTTATTGACTTTTTTAAATATTTGTTGCAAATAAATTACACATTCAAAATCAATGTTTTGCTAATTTATTTTCTATCCTATGTCAGACGTGCCCATAACATGTAAATTACATTTAGAATTTGCAAAAAAAGAAAGCATAATTACAATAAATCAATATGCCGAACTTGACAATGAATCAAGAACTTGATTTCATGAGACCGGTATGCGGTGGTTTACGTAAGCGGTGTGAACGGTCGCGCAGACCCACAATTATTTTGTACGTTAATAAAACCTCAAAAATGCTAAAACGTTTTTGGGCTTAATTCTTGTAAAAAGCGATTTAGGATTGCCGACAGAAATCTGAATGAAACAAAAATTGAAACTGTGCCTTATATAAAAAACTTGTGTATTAAAAAGAGTTTTATGAGTCGCTATTTTACTTAATAGTGTACTTTTACTTTATCACAACTTTCTAATAGGGATAGACATAAGTATAATACCTACTATGATCTATATTTTATGATTATTGAAGTGAAAACTTCTTTAGCGGCGTTGAGCACCAGTGTTGCCAGATGGTCTCGGCGATTTCCCCCCGAACTTATTTGATTTCCCCCCAGAAATACCCTATTTTGCCCCTATCTTGGTCGAAAACCCCCTAAATCTAGCTAAATCTAGGGGAAAACCCGATATTTTGCCTCTATTTTGCCCCTATCTTGGTCGAAAACTCCCTAAATCTAGGGGGAAATCCCCTGATCTGGCAGCACTGTTGAGCACTTTTGTGGGATGGGTAAAAACTTTGAAACTCGCGTCAGATTCTCGTGCTGATCGAAAAACCTTGGAAAAACCGTAAGACGGTTGGAGAGTAGTGTTTTGTGTCGAACTCGAACTCGAATTGATTGTAAGGGTTTCGATTAATTTAAAAAATCGATTTTTTAATAATCGATTTTCATAAAAAATGGGTTAAAAAAATGCACAACGCTAATAATCAAGTTTTCACTTCTGCCGGCACTCCCGGAGTGCAACCCGTCTTTTTTTTAATATACTTATTTCGTAAAATAAACATTATAGATATTCCTACGAAACCACGTCTGTTTTAGACACCGTGTTGCCATTTTTTATCACTAGCCATAAACAAAACCATAAAGATAACGGAATATCAATACAATATAGCGAGGAGAATTTCTGAAACTAATAGAGTTAATTATTTTATTGCTATCAGGTGCTGGTTTTTCTAGTTTTGTATTGATTAAGTATAAATAATTTAGAGAGATAAATATCTCTGATAATAGCCGACTAACGCTTAAAATAAAGTTATTGTTTTATAGGATTTTAGAGGTACAATATTTTGTAGGTAAAAAAACTTTAGAAAAGACATAAACTCAATATTAGATGTAGAATCAGAACTAAGAGCGCTTACAGACGAACGGCACGTGTCGGCGGCACCGGGCACGCGTCGGCGGCAGTCGACGGCAGTCGACGGCAGACGACGGCACGTGTCGGCGGCATGTGTCGGTGGCAGTCGGCGGCAGTTGACGGCAGCCGTCGACAGTTTATCACGCTTGCAGTTGTGACGTAGCGCGTAAAGGTAAGCGTCCACAGGTCGGTATCGTACGCAACGGACTAATGGATATTTTTTTTACAGTACGTCCACTGTATCGGCAGCGTACGGATTACCAACTGGCCAGTATGTTTATCTTCAAATTAGTCCAAACAAAATTTCTAAGTCAAAATTTCTGCTTTCAACTTTTCCATCCACACGGGGGGTGTGGTTTTGAGCATTAATTTACTAGGCCAATCGGTAATCCGTACGCTCCTGATTCAGCTGACGTACTGTGAAAAATTTATCCGTTTGATGCGAGACGTCCGTTGCGTACGATACCGATCTGTGGTCGCCTACCTTCAGGCGGTACGTCACAACTGGGGATCTACCACCAACTCTACTAAGCGACACCGTTTGACAGATAAGAATTTATTACTTTAACGTCAAGCTAGCGATCTTAAAAAAGTTGATATTTCACAGCGGATTTAACTTTGTTTTGTATATTTTACTGTTTTTTAGTAAAATTATATTTAAAAAGTGAGTACGGTAATGTTATTGTAATCTTACAACAAAGTGTTCTGGAAACATGATAGTTTTAGGAAAGGTTGTGGTAGGCCCCCTGCAAGCGTCATAAACTGTCAAGGGCTGCCGTCGGCTGCCGTCGACTGCCGCCGACTGCCGCCGACTGCCGCCGACATGTGCCGTCATCTGCCGTCGACTGCAGCCGACACGTGCCGCCGAAAGCCGTCGACTGCCGCCGACATGTGCCACCGACACGTGCCGTTCGTCTGTAAGAAGCCTTAGACATATAGTTCAGGTGTGATGCATTCAACATTTTATAACTACAAAATAATGTCTTAAAATGCCACTATTATTATATTTCTTTCTCGGTTCCTCATCATTATTGTAATAAGGGAAAAGACCTAATGGCAGACACTTTAAGGAAACATGAAACATTTGAATGTTATAAAATATATATTTATGAGAATAAAGGATTGATAACTTCTTCCGTATCTTCAGTAACTCTTACAAAATAAAACTATTATAATTATTCACTGACAAATCAATAAAATAAAATATTATTGGTCTTTTTGTAAACTTAGTCAAAAGAACTAATAGATGACATCACAAAAAACGAACATCGCTAATAGTAGACACCAATAATATGAACTAATAGTTGTCATAGAACATTAAATTACATTTTACATTTTTCATATTATTATGTCTTTATTTGCCGTTTTTCAAAAGATTTCATTTACATCATCAGAAATATTATCCACGTTGTCTCCATATTCTATCCATTCTTCTTCCATGCTGAAACTATCTTTCCTTTTATTTTTAAAGTGAAAACTTCTTTAGCGTCGTTGAGCACTTTTGTGGGATGGGTAAAAACTGTGAAACTCGCGTCAGATTCTCGTGCTGATCGAAAAACCTTGGAAAAACCGTAAGACGGTTGGAGAGTAGTGTTGTGAAACTTGATCGAAACTTGATCGAAACTTGGTCCAAACTTGATCGAAACTTGATCGAAACTTGATCGAAACAAATTGATTGAAACTTGATTGAAACTTGATTGAGACTTGATTGAAACTTGATTGAAACTTGATTGAAACTTGATTGAAACTTGATTGAAACTTGATTGAAACTTGATTGAAATTTGATTGAAATTTGATTGAAATTGTTTGAAATTTGATTTAAAAATTGATTGTAAGGGTTTCGATTAATTAAAAAATCGATTTTTTTAAAATCGATTTTCATAAAAAATGGGTTAAAAATTTAATCGATTTTCATAAAAAATGGGTTAAAAAATGCACAACGTTAATAATCAAGTTTTCACTTCTGCCGGCACTCCCGGAGTGCAACCCGTCTTTTATATTTTATTTTTAACCGACTTCCAAAAAACGAGGAGGTTATATGTTCGGCTGTGGATTTTTTTTTTTTTATTTTTTTTTTTGTATGTTCAACGATTACTCCGCCGTTTGTGAACCGATTTTCGAAATTTTTGTTTTGTTGTATTAGGTTTCACTCCAATTTGGTACCATGTTCACAAAAGTGGTGACCTGATGATGGGATCCATGAGTAATCGAGGGAACTCCTCGAAATTTATATAGAAAAATATGGTGATTTTGGTTTTATGTGAAGTGTACTAAGAATATGCTACCAAAAAGTCAAATATTGGGTCAAAGTATACCATGGTTTCGAAGATGCTGAGAGAACTCCTGACTCCTTATAGATACACGTTCGGGAGTTTCGGCGTTGTTTTAAGAACAGAAAGCATATGCTACTATGCAATTCATATTCATCATCATAATCATCATCATCATCATCATCGTCATCATCATCATTAAGGTCACCAATGTCTCATGGCACAGAATTAATAATAGTACAAGGCATAGGTATGGATATACTAATAATAATAATTATATACTGTATAACAACACCTGTTTGTTTAATACATGGCGGTCGGCGCCGCAGAGGCGACGGCGTCGCCGCGCCGCCGCGCCGCGTGGCGCGTGGCGGCAGACAACAGATCGAATACTTTACTAATTACTTTATAAAATTTAAATAGACAAATAGAATTAAAATAAAGTTATTTTAAAAAGAGCATTTACACAAAACAAAGTCATTAAGTGTCTTTTTAATCAGTTATACTTATTAATCGATAGATGGCGCACTAAGTATCGATTTGAATTCTTGATTAAGCGCTTATTCCACTTATCCTAGCTAGGAAGTCCTAGCTAGGGTCCTAAAAAATTTAGTCAAGTGGAATAACATTTAGAAGCTAGGATCCTAGCTAGGATCCTAAATCGGAAAAAATTTAGTCAAGTGGAATAACATTTAGAAAGCTAGGATCCTAGCTAGGACTTCCTAGCTAGGATAAGTGGAATAAGCGCTTTACAAGAATAGAGCTGTCAATAATTATGATAATATTTAATATTATGAGTAGCTACGCTACATCCTATGCAAGTTTATACAATTTTTTATCTGATAGATCCTTCGATCGTGGAAAAACGAGACACAATAGCCTTTCTATTGTTATCTCAATCGCCGGTGACCGCTTGGGGCTTGAAGCATTAAAATTGTTAAATTACTTAGCACAATATGTTCACTTCACTGATAATATATGATTTTGTGAGTGTGAGTTGTGACTCTTGACAAATTGTAATAAGATACGTAAAATATACGCGAAGGTTTACCTACTAGTGTAACTAAAAAGAGTGAAATTATTATTATTTTTAACAAAAAATTAAAACCGACTTCCAAGGTAAAAACAATAATAACATTAATATGAACTAAAAAGTATTAAATAATTTTTACTATCTAATGGTGCCTTTTTCCGAATTCGGCTAAAACTCAACTATTTCTGTATTCAATCTTCATAATTTTGAAGACGGTGCCAGTTCCAAAAGTTTCAAATATTCTGTCAGAGGACTGAAGATTCAGCTATCTGGTACCGACTTCAAAATAATGAAGATTGAATACAGAAATAGTTGAGTTTTAGCCGAATTCGGAAAAAGGCACCATTAGATAGTAAAAATTATTTAATACTTTTTAGTTCATATTAATGTTATTATTGTTTTTACCTTGGAAGTCGGTTTTAATTTTTTGTTAAAAATAATAATTCATTTTTTTTTCCTAGCAAATTTATTTTCAGTCTTTAGTCTCTATGCTTCTCTTGCCTCTTCTTTTTTCTTCTTTTTTATCTTAGCTCTCCTTTTTCTTCTTTTTACTGCTAAAAAACTAAAGCAATCGATTTTTACAGACACCTTGTCCATTTTTAACCGACTTCCAAAAAACGAGGAGGTTATATGTTCGGCTGTGAATTTTTTTTTTTTTTTGTATGTTCAACGATTACTCCGCCGTTTGTGAACCGATTTTCGAAATTTTTGTTGTGTTGTATTAGGTTTCACTCCAATTTGGTACCATGTTCACAAAAGTGGTGACCTGATGATGGGATCCATGAGTAATCGAGGGAACTCCTCGAAATTTATATGGAAACATATGGTGATTTTGGTTTTATGAGAAGTATCTTAAGCATATGCTACCAAAACGCAAGATTTTGCACCGAGGTATACTATGGTTCCGAAGCTACTAAGAGAACTCTGGATTCCTTATAGATACAAGTTTGGGAGTTTAGGCGCTGTTTTAAGAACTGAAAGCATATGCTGCTATGCAAATTACATTCATCATCATCATCATCATCATTACCATGTCAGGGTCACCCATTGGTGACCCTGACATGGTAATGATGATGATATTTGAAACTTTTGGAACTGGCACCGACTTCAAAATGATGAAGATTGAGTACAGAAATAGTTGAGTTTTAGCCGAATTCGGAAAAAGGTACTGTTAGATAGGAATAATTATTTAATACTTTTTAGTTCATATTATAAGGATGTTATTATTGTTTTACCTTGGAAGTCGGTTTTAATTTTTTGTTAAAAATAATTAGGCAAAGTAGTTCTAAGTTGTTAGTTTGTTAATATAATTATAATTTTTGCAATAGAATAAACTACAAAATAACTTTAGTATGTATTGCGAAACTAAAAGATGAGAACCATGTCATCTATTAGGTTTTTTACATTTTCAAGAACTAATAGTAGACACCCTTTATATTGTTAGGGAAAATAGATAAAAAATGATAAATACACATTAATTGGTGTATACAACATGACCATTAATTCAATGAAATCAATAGAAATTACAAAAAATCAAACAAATGTATTCAAAACTTACGTGCAAAATTTCGCCTTCCTTAACTTATTTGCTAAGAAATTGCCGAGCGCGTGTTGACACGGTCGCATTATTTACGAAAACTGATCCCATTTTAAAATGTTGTTCCCGAAGGTGTCCATAATATATTTTTTCACATCAACAGATAGCTTAAGAAGCTTATAAGATTTACAGTGTTGAGAAATAATTAGAGTAATTCTTATTTTTATGGTATTTTTGTCGTGTCATCTATTAGTTCCGTGTCTACCATCAGTGCCTTTCCCTTAGTCAGGTAGAGTAAACGCGAGTTTCTGGGTATTGCATTGTTGCCAAAAGCTCTAGGTTACAAAATTAACGTTAATTATTTAAATAAATAACTAAAAATTGATTCAGTATCTTAAATTAAGTATGACTAGTAGTATCCTAGCTTAACTATGTATTAACTATAGTCGGGACATTTTAATAGGCAACATTTGACAGTTCATCAAAATTGTACCTGGTAACCTTATAGCGACGTACATAAAAAATAAATATTTTCGTTTTGTTATAACTGCACAATTGATTAACTTTTTTCAATTACGATTACATATTTATTGTAAATATGGCCGATACGAATTATTTAACAATTTGCTTTTACTAATAAACAATTCTAAACGTAATAAACAAATTCTGATCTTAATAATTGCACGTCGTTACAATGTTACGTCAGCTGACCTTTTTTCTTTTTAAACTCTAGGGAAGCTACCCTAAAAATCGAAAGCGAATAAATAGTATCGATGCATTGATTACTTGTAACGAAATATCCCCATAAATTAATAACCACGTTGTGAAAAGTAACACATTTTATGTGAAATGAATAACGATAATACTACTTTTAACAATTTTTATAATTTAAGCGAATAAATGCATTTCTTTTGTAAATTATGTACTTGTCTTATTTTGCTCCTTGAATTTGCAAAAGAAAAAGCAATAATGGGACAGGAGTTTGTTTCAAACGTATAAAATTCAAATATTTTATTTCAAGTTCGTATCGATTTATTCGTTTTGGTCGATGATTTTACGTAGCTTACCTCACTATGGAGATTAATCTGACAGATGTCAAATGTGGCCTATTAAAATGCCCCGACTGTATTAGGTATATTATATATTATGATATTAGTATGGGTTTGAAAGATTTGCACGACGTCTCACGCAATTTAAATCTGTCAAATCCATATTTTACAAATGCATCTACGCGTCGCGTTGCGGTCTGAATTGGAATACGAAATGTATATTTCCATATCGCTCGGTATCTTATGATCCAAAAGATAAAATACTTATATATTAACTTCGTCGTGTGTGATGGTTCATAGGATTTCTATGGTGAGCAATATTCTGAAATATGCTCTATGATAATATATATTTTATATTATCTTCGCCGTCTGTGACGCCCTTTAGTATTATTTTTTGAGTACTCCAAAAATAGCAACATTTATTGGCGTCCATTTTTGTCGACCCTAGAACAGTATTAAGGTTGCGCACGTCGTGTTTCACGGTCACGTGGACCATCGAACATGTTCAATCGCCGGCACATGTCACTCCGCACGTAATAAACACGCTTTTATTAGCTTCACTTGTAACTATTGTATATAGGTAACTATTGCAATGATATTATATAAAAAACTAAAAGCAGATATGTTACTACCGCGCGCGTTGTGAAGACTCAAATACGACCCAATTGGGTCGTCTTTTATTTAGTCTGTCTCTTTTATGTGAATGGCATTTCGTATCTTTTGTTTCACTTATCTGTCAAAGCCCAATTTTGAATTTGAAAACTGTTCGGAAGAGATTTGAGCCCACAGAAATAAGATCTAGTTAGAAGCGCGATGTCGCTCCATTTGTATGAACACGAGCGTGTCACTTTTTTCATACTTACTGTGACGTCACAAGAGCGCTTTAGTGATGGGAATAGCCGTACGCGCGGAATCGATTCAAAGAAATCGCCGCGCCCCGCCTCTTGTGCCATTTTAATAAGTATATCGATTTTTTAATCGATTATTATTCGAGTTCATAGACAGAGGAATGATAAATCTTAAGATACGTGCTTGCCAGGACAGCTAGTAATATATTATATTATTTTAAATTAAGCCACTAAACAGGAACATAAATACATATTACGTAACTAGCTGTCCCGGCAAATGTTGTTTTGCCATTTAAAGTATTTGTACTTCATCAGTTGATACAAAATCTTACCCCCTCTTTGGTCCCCTTAGTGGGGTTGGGGGATTTTTTTTTATACACCAGATGTTAAGTTGGAAGAAGTCAAATATACTGTCGGTGGCCAAATTATTAAACTCACTTGAAAAACAATACGTTTTTGTGCCTCATAAGGAAAAAAAATTATCTTTAAAAAAGTTAATAATTTTTTTAGCCTTATGGTAAGGTGCAGAGTCCTGCATGCATATGCAGGTCCCGTCTGGCTGCTATTCAGCCATCTGGGGATGGAGATGACTTTGTAAAACTAGCAGATATTGGTCTTAACGCATGGTTCCTTCAACCACGTGTAGTAGACCATTCCCGTTTGAGCTAATCTCGTCCCATGACGTAACCGATGAAGGAGGTTTCACTCGTTCAATAACACAGTTTTTATAAAAAAATTCATGTCGCCTTCGGTGAACAAACTAGGGACTGTCCTGGAGGATCTGAATCAATTGGGTCATATTAAGGTCACGCCTTTTTCTTCATAATTTAAAAAAAAAGAAATTAAAATATCTTGTTTTCCTCCTTTCAGTATTCCTCAGGCCAGTGTTTTTACATTGTAGCAAACGCCAATCGCTTAGCATGCATGCATCTGGGGTAAACTTAAGTTTTTCGAAGGACGAAAACAACTGAAATTCAGTTTCTTCAGTTTCACCTTAGCATTATGTTAGATAAAGCTACGCCAGCATCATCTAACAAAACTTTTATGACTTTCAGGAGTTTTCTTCTGTTCTCAACAATAAAACGCTTTGTTTCCTCTCCTGTTCAAGCAGTCAAAAGACGTTTTCTACCATATTTATCAACTCGCTATGGGGACAAAGATTTTTTTAGGTTCATCACTTTTTTATATTTCAAAGTGTAGACTGGGAAACGCCTACTAATCTCGCAATTTCTCTCCGGGTATGATTGATATGACTCGAAGGTGTCTAAATTTTAGATTTATTTCTAGCTGAAATATCTGAATTCTTTCCCATGGCTACATCTTTCATTATTTTAACTTAAAATTACATTATCACAAAAAATAACCAAGAAACACTAGAATCATGTGTTAATACCTATTATTTATACATTATAATAAAATAGATAAGACTTAAGTGTTGCTTTTTATAACACGTTTCACGCAAAAAACATTTTTAGCGCCTGTGTCTAACTCCCTATTGCACGTACTTCGCACAGGAAAATATGGCAATGTCATACTAAATGGTGTTATTATTACAAGATTATTATTGAATAATAAATGTTACTGACTCACAAAATGTAGAAGACAGCCTAAAAATAAAAGAAAAAACTAAAACTAACAACACAAAATGGCTAAACAATAATTCAATCAATACAAATCTATGTAAAAATCTCACACTGAGTATATTAATTTGGCCACCCACTGTATCTGCGAAAATCGCATTCAAATCGGATCAGTAGTTTTCGTGTGATAGTGGAACGAACATACAGACAGACAGACAGACAGTAGACAAAAAACTAACTACAGTTTTGGCTTCTATAACGATGTAGTGACACCCCCCGCTTATTATTTTTTTAATACCTTTAATGTACAGAATTTTTATTTCTACAGTTTTATTGTAAGTATAGAAAATGTATAGAAATATAGTTACCAAGTCACAAAATATCCCAAAGCGAACATTATCATTCCTCTGTTTTATGTCTGTTTCGAAAATCGATTAATTAGAATCGAGAATATGTACAACACTTTTTGCTTCATTTGTCAGAAAAATGAGAATATTGACTTCGAAACTAAGCGATGAGTGAAAGTATTGATTGTTTTATTTCCATTGCGCGCTCAATAGCGGACAAACAGAATGGGCTCTATAATTTTCAAACTAAAGCGGCAATGTATTATGAATCATGCGGTACACACGCAGTTACGTAGATTTCATGGTAAAATCTACAGCCACACACGATTTACATTAAATAATTGATTATAAAATAAAGGATACATGATTTAATAATAAAATTACTTACCGATGATAAGAAACGTGTCCACTATTTATACCAACGTTTCTATTCGAATTTCCACAGCCCAATACGGCACAATTAGGCATTTTTAGAATTCCGATTGACGTCCGATTCCGATAACGGTGGAGCGCAGACTAAAGAACAGACTTTCGAAAGAATAAAGTTTATACTCTTTTGGGAACGCGATGGCACGCGAAGTACATACACATGCGGGATCTAATTAGATAGAAATCTGTGTTTAAGCCGGAAAATGGTATGAACGTAACAGATCTGTATAAGCAGAATATCTTTCAACTATTGTATATAATATTATGCAAGAAAATCTCAAGGAATTTTAATTTGACCCACTTTCTGGTCTTCGATTAGGATGAAATTTTGCACACGCTCTGACTTCTGATGACAATACATGACTAGCTAAGAAACCGCCTTCCCAAGATGGCGGACAGGCTATTTGAAATGCATCCCCATGATATTAAGAATTTCATAATATAAATTATATATTCTTATTCGTTCATGATGATAGGAGTGCGAAAAAATAGTCACGTGAATTAAATCCAACATGGCGGACATCCAAGAGTGCGTGCTAAAAGCGTGTTCTTTAGTTTTTTTGTATGATTAAATTAGATTTTATTATTTCATCAACGTATGCAACATACTTACTTAGTTTTTATTTTTATTTTATAAAATAAGGAGGCAAACGAGCAAACGGGTCACCTGATGGAGCTACCGTCGCCCATAGACACTCACAACATTAGAAGAGCTGCAGGTGCGTTGCCGGCCTTTGAGAGTTTCATATTCTGCTCGATTTTTACTATTCCTGGATGTAAACAGGGTGTAGAAAATAAATTGATTATACTCATTGAGATACAAGACTTGGGCCTGTTTCACCGCTTCCTGATAAGGCTATCCACTACCGGGCACCTTATCAGGAAGCGGTGAAACAGGCCCTTAAGGTACTATACTGTCTACTACTTATATCTCAATGATTATACTTTAATGTTTGTATGAGTCCCCTGTATAGAGTTCACTGTGAAAGCAGCAGACATGCAGTGCAGTAGCATCTTTCAGCGCTGCTACTTTCACAGTGAAATCTTTATATGAGACACATCACACATAAAAGTTAAAACCTATTAGGGCCAACCCACACTTACCATAACCACACCACAACCACACCACGTGATCGGCCGTATATTTCGTATTGTAAGTGAACTGGACTTGTCAGATACCGACCACATCGTAACCACAGCCCACCACATCGCAACCACAACGTTGCGTCGATGCAACGACAGTGCGCGCACACCGCCCGCGCTCTTCCCCTCCTCCGTTTCATTGAACCACATCGTAACCACTGGCGACAACGCAACCACGTCGATATTTTGTCGGTACGAGGTACCACAACGCAACTACAAAAAGTTGCAGCGACGCCATTCACATGTAACCACTGCACGACGACATTTTGTCGTTGCGATGTCGCGTGGTTTGTGACATGAATTTTTTTAAATTTAGCTTTTTAAATAATTAGAAACATACGTAGGCAATGAGTCTCTTGTCAAGTTCCAATGCAATGTTAATCACCTTGTGTACTAAAATGTACTATCGGAAAAGTTGATTCATAGACAGATATGGCAGACCTACGTAATTTGGTCGCACTACTTCAAAAATCAAACCCAGCCATGAGATCACTAAAGTTCGGCCGTTCAGAGAATGCGTTCCTGACACCTATCACACCTATATTGTTTACCAAGTTATTTGACACTCAGTTAGGCACAAAATTATAACATTCATTGATTATTGATATAATAATGTTCTTTTAATGTTCATCAATTGTTAAAACGGTAAACAAACAGCAAAAATATTTTTATCGTATCTGCAACGCCATTATAAAGTTACGTCGTCAGTTTAATCGCGACGTGTCAGGAACGCATTCTCTGAACGGCCGAACTTTAATTAATGAATTAACATAACCCGACCAAACTACGTAGGTCTACCAACTGCCTATAAATCAATCTTTTCGATGGTACAATTTTTTAAAGATTCGTTTATGAACTAACCTTGTAGGTTGTAGGTAGGTATGGTTGCCATCACCTAAATTGCCATCGCCGGTCAGGCACGACAAAATTCCCAGACATTTGGCCGAAATGTGGTTATTTCCCCGGACACGTCCTCTTAAACTGTTAATATTACGATTTACGTCTAGCGCCAATTTTTGCTTTTCCAACAAGAATTTGTAAAAATCTGATTAACTCAAGGTCCGTGCAAGAAACCGTGTGTATGCTTAACGTGTTTTTATCTTTCGTTTATTGCTGCATGAGTCTTGACTAAAAAGTTAATTTCACTCAACAAAGGTGTCCGGATTTTACCCGGACACTTTTCAAAAACCCTGCCGGACGCTCCCCGGACGCCCTTTAAACTAGGACAAATCCGGGGAAATCCGGACGGATGGCAACCCTAGTTGTAGGTATAAAGTAGATATTTAGGATAAATATCTACTTTATACCTTTTACTTTATACCTACCTTTTAGTTCGCGGAGTGTCGTATGCACAGTCTTTATTATTTAGGCTACTTATTTGATAATTACATCCGCTCACACACACACACATAATATAATATATACATTAAACTACTCTATTTTTCGGTTGACTGGCTTAGCCTAGATTTGTTGATGATTATACTTATAATTTTTTTCGGTCTGGCAAATCAACCTACATAGTATTATGTACTTATCTGTACAAACATTTAGTCATGTATAGAGCATTGGCCATTGAGGTCAAGTAGTAAACTACTCAAAGATAATGTAAAGGAATGTAATGTCAATTTTAAGTTTAAAGAGATTGACCCCAAAGACATTATCGATACTTTTAAATTATTAAACATTAAGAACACCACTGATATTTGGGGCATGTCTACAAAAATTATTAAATCAATAATTGACATCATAGCTCCTCATCTAGCAATGATTTTTAATAACTGTATAGAGAATGGTGTTTTTCCTGACTTAATGAAGCACAGCAAGGTTATACCTTTATTGAAAGCGGGAATTAAGTCTGATCCGACAAATTACAGACCTATATCTATTTTACCGACTCTTAGCAAAATATTTGAAAAGATAATTTTAAAACAGCTATTGGTACATTTTAATTCAAATAATTTATTACACGGAAATCAATACGGTTTTACTAAGGGTCGTTCCACAACGGATGCTGGTATAGGTCTTCTATGTAGTATATTTGAAGCTTGGGAGGAATCGCAGGATGACTTAGGTGTCTTTTGTGACCTCTCTAAGGCCTTCGACTGTGTCGAATACGCTACATTAATCATGAAATTGCACCACTATGGCATAAGAGACTCAGCACTCAACCTTTTGACATCTTACCTCAAAAATAGGACTCAAAGGGTTGAAATTAATAATAAGAGATCTAATGGAACCAAAATAGAATTAGGTGTCCCACAGGGATCTATTTTGGGCCCATTTCTTTTTCTCATCTACATAAATGACCTACCTTATTTAGTTAAGGACAATGATAATGAAATAGTATTTTTTGCTGATGACACTTCACTTATTTTTAAAGTGAAGAGACAACAGTCTAATTACGACGAGGTAAACAGTACTCTTTCAAAAATAGTACATTGGTTTAATGTTAATAATTTACTTTTGAATTCTACTAAAACTAAATGTTTAAAGTTTACTTTGCCCAATGTACGGCAAGCTCAAACCAATGTACTATTAAATGATGAGAAAATGAATTTGGTGGACACTACTGTGTTTTTAGGTATTACACTAGATAGCAAATTACAGTGGGGTCCTCATATTGCTAAACTCGCAAATAGACTCAGTTTTGCAGCATATGCAGTCAGAAAGATTAGGGAAATTTCTGACGAAGACACTGCACGATTAGTATATTTTAGCTATTTTCACAGTAGAATGGCATATGGTATCCTATTATGGGGAAACGCTGCCGATATAAATACTATTTTTGTGCTGCAGAAGCGAGCTATACGTTCGATTTACAAAATGTCTACATTTGAATCTTTGAGAGAAAAGTTTAAAGAAATTGGTATTATGACAGTAGCTTCTCAATACATTTTGGATAATGTATTATATGTTAGAAAAAATATATGTAAATTTAAAGCCAAAGGTGACATTCATTGTAGAAACACCAGAAATAAGCACAAGCTAGATTTGCCAGTGATCAGACTTAGTAAAGTCAGTAAATCTTTTAAAGGTCAATGTATACGCCTTTTCAATAAAATCCCAGAAAACGTTCAAAATCTTTCCATTAATAAATTTAAGAAAGTAGTCAAAGAGCGTTTGTGTGCCAAAGCCTATTATAAGGTCAATGATTTCATAAACGATGGCACATCTTGGTGTAGTGGAGTAGGATGGCTGCTTGCAAGGCTACTTCTACATTATTATATGACTTACAATAATTATGTAATTTAATTATTAATTGACATTGTATATTTTTAAGTTACAAATTTTGTAAATTTTATTTTAAAAAGATTAATTTTTTTCTCACTTTTTTGGTAAAAAGTGGGACCCCGTGCGAGTTTCTTACGCCGGTTCTTCTCGCCGGGTTAGTTCCCGAACCGGTGGTAGGCACCAGTAGTATCAACGTTCTGAAAGTATTTTTTTAAAATCTATTCAGATATAAAACAATTTTTATTTTTATTTTATTTTTATTTATTTATCGAGTAAGCTATAAATATCTCGTTTTCTAATGTTTTAGGAAATCCATTGATAGTGATAACTTTCTGTTTGGTTAATAGCTGCATATATATTTGCTTGTATAATCTGCTGTTTCATCACTTCTTGATAAGTGCTGGATAGGCTACCCAACACATAATTTGACGGATAGAGTATAGAGAATCGGTAAAAAAAAACTACGGCATTAGCAAATTATTCTTTTGTATTCTTAAATCCACCTTTTAACTAAAATAAAGGTGTTTAATGCAAATTTTAAGCTCAATTTGGCAGTCGTTTAAAGTAGCAATGATTCATAATAACATAAATAGAAATATGAAGTAAGATATGACGTAGTAGTTATAGCCAGTTAGACGCTTATCAGCTAGAGATGTGGTCAGCTATTTAAATTGTTTAGATTATTATATTCGCATGGCGTGAAAATCGATTAAGATGCGTAGTTTTGCTGACAGATTTAATATTATTGAAGTTTTTAAATTACAAGTACATGTTGACTGTTGTGTAAAATAAATTAAAGGGATTGAATTCTGGTAAGCGTCTACAATCTACACGCTTTTAATTGAACATTATTAATTACACCTTTTAAAATAGAGAATTTGACTTCGCTAATAAATATTAACTGCCACAGAGTAAAAACCACAGACATAGATCAAGATAGATTACCGCATGTCGCTCCATTTTTTGTATGAAAACGAGGGTGTCACTTTTTCCTACCCTTTAGTCTGTCAACATGCCTGTCACTGGAATATAAGTGCGCACGGCAGTCTGTCGCTGTTCCCGTCACTGGAATAACACCGGTGTCAAATTTCATTTTATTTTTATACATATGCATACTCAAGATATATTTGAAGACGTGAGTGGAAGAATCGAACAAGTAACATTTCGTAACATACGGACAATAACTCATTTTCTCCCCAATTATTTCAATAAAACTTGTAACTTATCTACTTCATAACCTAGCTAATATATCTAGCTACACGTATAATCCACAGCCTTTCTATTTCAAATAATTTTTCCGGCCCTAAAGTCTCTATTAAAGCAAAAAAAACGGGAAGATTTTTCATGTTACTTACCTTATTCTTCCACTCACGTCTTGATTTATTTTAGCTTTGTGATGCTTTTGTATTATGTAAATAATAATCCTCAACTTACTATAAACAAAACATCTGTGTCCATAAATAGCATTAGTCATTTAGTATTTTGTTCAAATGTGACACCCACTTGAGAACTCATTCAAGTGGCTGACCCTTGTGATTATTTTAAAACATGTGTTGTGTAAATAAAATGTATGGTGGCATGTAAAGTTTTATTTGTATCTTATACCTAATTATGCTGAAGTGTAAATAAAATACAATTTGAGAATCTAATATTGTTTTTTAAATATAAATCAGAATAATGTTTAGATTTCACATTAACTTTTTTTTTTAAGTTCTGTTCTAGTTTCATTTTTATATTTAGCCAGACACAAAGTTAGAAGAAAATAAAGACTATTTAATATAGTTTATAATTTGTAATGTCAATTAACATAATTTCAATTAGAATCTGGGAAATCTAATTAGAACCAAATTCTAACTATAAAAAACCCCCTTCTGTCGGTGTGCCAATGAGCGGAATGACAGACAGCATAAAAATATATATTTTGACGTGACTCAGAAGAGGCTACCAGTGTGACGTACCGGTGATAAGAAACGTGTCCATTGTTTAAGGCCAACGTTTCTAATTTAATTTCTACAGCTCAATACGGCACTTTTAGGCATTTAGACATTTTTTTAATTCATAAAGAACATACTTTCGAAAGACGAGCATTGCTCGTCGTTTGGGAACGCGATATGGCACGCGAAGTACATACACATGCGGTATCTATCTTAATCTATATCTGTGGTAAAAACTCTTTTTTTCTTTGGTAATCACTAGATTAGAAGCCTTGTCCTCAGTGTTCTTTCGACGCGTAGTGAAATAACTTACTCAAGTCACTTGAGAATCCAGATACCACTGTTTCTGAGATTAAAACGTAATACTATGTTCGTAATAATAAGTATTGTCGAGTCTGAGCTGTAAAAAAATATTCTCGATAGTTCTTTATTATGGTCTTAATAATTATAAGGAAAAAATATTGTTTTTTTTCCATCCCTACGCCGTATAGCGCTATCATTGTTCTCGGCGCCATTAAACTGCACATTTAAAAACATTGTTGTGTCCCGACTAAATTTTCAGCGAAACGTTGAGTTGTCTGTTTACACAAGTGTATGACAAACATATAATAGGTTTTAAATTCACGATTTTTCCATAACACAGTATTGTCTTGATAAAGTTGAGCGCTAGTTGTGGAAATGACGCCTTTAGTTATAGCCATTTTGATGGCGACTTCTGTTAATGGTAAGTAATTGTTATAATACTCTTTTTATTATACTGTCGGGTTACGTTACGTTGAAAAATATTACTGTGTAAGAAACTTAAGTACCAAAATTTGTATTATTTGTGGTTCTATAAGTGGTTAATCGAATTTACGACTTGAGGAGAAGAGTCTAAAATATCGAGTTACTGTTCTTTGCTATCCATTGCCAACATAATGTTTACTTATATTTTCATTAAAATAGTTAATAATCCGTTTTTAAACATAATTATAATTGTCTTCCATATGTTTAATACTGAGTCATAGGTGTTGTAAGTCTAACTAATAGGTAATAAGTAATAACTAACACGTGTTTTCGTCTCTACAGCCGACTTGTTCCCTGGTGGCCTGTTTCCAAATGGTCTGTTCCCGAATGGACTGTTTCCAAATGGACTATTCCCAAATGGTGTATTCCAGAAGTATGCTATTTTTATACTTGCAAAATAAACAACAAAGCAGGATAACTTAAGGCCCTCCCCCTACGGAGATGCCGCAATTTACCGTTTTTAGAGTCTTAATATTAACTCATAATTTGAAAGCTACAAAATTATAATAAAAATACAGCAATAATCTTCAGCATACAGGGTGCAATTAAACCTTCCTGCCAAATTTTGATATATTGATCCTTGTTAAAAATAAAAATACACGTATTTTTTCTTTTATAATCACTCAGTACTAAAATGTTGAGAAATAGCTTCCGAAAGTTATCCTAAAAAACACTAGTACTATTAATGGACACGATGCGCCGGCCGTGCGTGACATGCCCCCGCGCTCGTGCCTCCCCCTGCTTCACTCCCGATCATTCCCCTGCGCCGCGAGTGACCTTTCTGCAACGATTTTAAGTGGGATAAAATATGTCATTGAAAAAAAAATAACACCCAATTTTTTTTGGTTAAATGGACTCTTCTAATGATACTTACCTAAGCCCTGGAAAAAATTTGGCAGGAAGGTTTAATTGCATCCTGTATATAAACATTCCTTTCACCGGTATTAATTTCTAGTGATGGGCCGAATGTGGTTTGAACCGAATTCGAACTTCGGCCGAACATTCGGTAAAAATGAAAAATTCGGCCGAAGTTCGGCCGAACTTCGGTTCAATTTCGCCGCGCTTTTTCGTGTTGTGACTTATTTACGCACTTGCTGCAAATATTGCTAGATGTGCCCGCCCGCACTCCGCACTTCCCCGCGGGGCCGTTAGCCATCTAGTCATTAATTGTAAAGTAAAACTAAAGTCAACATTTTTGTTTTTTGATTAAGTATTATTTTTATTTATTTATTTATTTTATTAAAAAATACATTATTCTTTATAGTTTCTCTCCATAAAACACGAAGCTGGTTTAGTTAGTAAGAAGAGCGGTTTAATTTTGTGTTTTGCTTGTTAAAAAGTAAAAATTTTTGAGACTGGTCGTTAAAAAGACCAATTTAAGTTTTTTGTTTATCACATAATACTTTTTATAATATACATAAAATCACTTTTTCTAATTCAAATAAGTAAATGACTATGAATGAGTATAGCTACAGTTCTTGTATTAAACTTATTTTATTTCACTGTTACTACAGATGTTTTTTTTAAATTAATTTCTATTATGATAGTGCAAATATATTTAGTGCCGAATGTTCGGCATTTTAACCGAAATTCGGCCGAATGACGAAGTTTGGTTCAAGCTGCCGAAGTTCGGTTAAACCGAATGTAAAACGAATTTCGGCCCACCCCTATTAATTTCCTATTTTTGTTTATTATACTCATGATATCAGCTTCCGAAGTAATACCAATTTATTTAAATTCAAGCATACATTCAGTATATTCTCCCTTACGTTTATTTGAAACACACGCCAATAGAAGGATAATTTCATTAACTATATTATATAATCGCCGTTTGAATTTTTTTAGGTCAATTTTGAACTAAGATAAGTAAAAAGTCAAGGTCGTTTTCTTAGGGGATGGCCTTAAGTTATTTAAGCTGTTCGACATAAACTACTCAAAGGCTAACTCTACTCTATATTTGGACATATTTTGTACTGATGAGTACTTCAAACTTAGCTGTAATTATAGTCCATACCACATAATATAAATCGCTTACAATTAAACGAAAACGTGACAAGTTAGTTCTTTGCACATTGAAAACTTTTGATTTTCGATGCCTGCCCAGATTTTAAATAAGTAAATTTATTTCACATTATGTCGAAAAAAACTATTTAAGACTTTTTTAACACAAATCAACTTGATAATCATAAAAAGGACTTACTAGTACTTACCTAATAGTATGTATGTATGTATTTAAATAGTTATGTACCATCGAAGAAATTGATTCATAGTCACCGGTTATACGGTCAAATTTTCATCAATCTGATCCATCAATCCGGTACGGATTGACGAAAATTTGATCGTGTACGCCACGGATTGATGGATTGATCGTATTTTTAAGTCACCGGCTACACGGTCAATTTTTCATCAATCTGATCCATCAATCTGGTACGGATTGACGAAAATTTGATCGTGTACGCCACGGATTGATGGATTGATCGTATTTTTAATACAAACTTTTTATAACCATCAATATTCCGTCAATCAGATTGACACCAGATTGATGGATCAGATTGATGAAAATTTGACCGTGTAACCTGTGACTAATATAAAAATTTAACTAATATAAAACTATATTCCGTCAATCAGATTGATGGATCAGATTGATGAAAATTTGACAGTGTAACCTGTGACATAAGCAGTTGACGGACTTACGTCAATTGGTCGAATTATATAAATTCAATGAGCTGTGATCTGTCGGATAGATTTGATATTACCCGACCAAATTACGTAGGTCTACCATATGCCTATGAATCAATTTCTTCGATGGTACTATCAGGGAAGTTGATTCCTATGCAGATGGCGGACCTAAGTCATATGGTCGGCTTATGTCAATTCAATGTTAGCTGTGATCGGTCGGCTGGGTTTGACGTAACGCGACCAAATTACTTAGGTCCGCCATCTGCATCGGAATCAACTTCTCTGATAGTACATTGTAGAGTCTTCTATAAAAATTAATAAGTATAATATCTACATACCTGACGCTACACGTGTTTGACAAAATATCTAAATTCTGACCTGTTATTTATTTGGTTCCTTTTTTCAGTGGGCTGAATATGGTAAGTTCATTTAAATATTATTTTATTATTAATACACTCTCCTTAATCAGTAGTCGTAAGAGCGATTAGTTTTGAAGCTTAAATTGCTGTGAATTTTAGGCGGTAACCCACTTTAATAATAACTAGCTATTTAAGCTTTGCTCGGCATTCGATAAAACGCGAATAAAATGACATTTTCTAAAAATGATTCCTAGCTAGATCGATTTATCGCCCCCGAAACCCCCTATATACTAAATTTCATGAAAATCGTTGGAGCTGATTCAGAGATTCCAAATATATATCTTATATCTTTAAACGAGCAATTCTTGTATATATACAAATATATAATTGGAATCTCGAAATCGGCTCCAACAATTTTCATGAAATTTAGTATATAGGGGATTTCGGGGGCGATAAATCAATCTAGCTAGGAATCATTTTTAGAAAATGTAATTTTATTCGTGTTTTATCGAATACCGAGCAAAGCTCGGTCAAATAGCTAGTTTATATATATACAAGAATTGCTCGTTTAAAGATATAAGATGATGCAACAAAAAGTAAACTTGCTCTAACTATTCAATATTAACCCTAAAATTGATCGTCTAGAGACCCGTTTAGTCGCCGTGTTATCGTAATCGAGATCATAAATTTTAAAATTACGACAAACGTGTACATAATTATTGTAATGTCTGTATGCTTGTTACATCGTAACGCTTAAATTAGTCTGTTTGTAATTGGTATTTTCATAGTGTTAAGACTTAACACAATATCAAACGAAAACTACAACTAAAAATGTTCTGATTCTATGAGATTTTGTATGTATACCTAATGTAGTTGGCAAAGAAAACGGTTTGATTAAATCCGGACTGATTCAAATTAGAAATTGGATTATATTAGTAGATTAGGAGTACTATAGTATCAATAGATACGTAACGATGGCGCAGATATTATTATAGAGGGAGGTATTCCCCCTTAAAAGGCTGGCAACGCACCTGCTCTTCCAATGTTACGAGTGTCCATTGGCGACGGTAGTTGCTTTCCATCAGGTGACCCGTTTGATCGTTTGTACCCTTATAAAAAAAGATAAATTTTCATTACATTACAGGATATGCCACAGATCACCATCCCACCGATCAACATTCCCCCCATCACCATTCCCCCAATCCCCATGCCGAAGATCCCCACAGCGGAGGAGATAGCCAGTATGAAAGGGAACGTCAATGGGGTTTCCATCAGCACTGTGAACGGCGTCACCACTGTGGTGGTGAATAAAAATGGGGTGGCGAAAAAATATGAGAGTAAGTTCATGAGGTTTTTTGTACGTTTGAATAAAGTTAACAATTTAATTGAAAGTGAGCGAGTCGAAGGGTTCCGTACCATTTAAGAGCAAAAATAGGCACGACAATTGTATTTTTGTATGGGAGCATACCCTCTTTAAATATTTATTTTAATTTAATTTTACTAAGTATACCAATATTATTAAAATATCTACTAATAGTTAATACTACTACGTATGCTGTAAATATTTTAAGTGCCTACGTGTAGCTATTATTGATAATATACTTAGAGCAAAAATGCCAAAAAATCAGGTTTGTTGTATGGGAGCCTTTCTTAAATATTTGATTTATTTTGTTTTTATTGTATTTGTTAATATAGCAGCAACATGAATACATAATCTGTAAAAATTCAACTCTCTAGCTGTCATCGTGGTTGAGATACAGCCTGGAGACAGACAGATGGACAGACAGACATCGAAGTCTTAGTAATAGAGTCCAGTTTTTACCCTTTGGGTACGGAACCCTAAAGAATATAATATGAATATTATGTTTAGCAAATCATAACACTCATATTAAAGTTTGCCTTTCATAAATATTAGGCGTTAGAATTACTTAGGAAACTAAAGTTTCAACAATGAATTACTGAAAATGTTATATCTTGTGCCTTTCTTTTCAGTCGATCCAAATTCTCCCGACGATATAAAGTAAGTGCGAGATGTTTTCGATTCTTTTACATATTACCTTACACGTTTAGTTATTTGTCACTTCTGTTATTAAAATTACCTAAATACCTACCTACTACCTTTATTGATATTTTATTTAATAGTATGAAAAAATAAAAATGAAAGTTTCGTAATTTTGTTATATTTCTTGCTTAAAAAAAACATTTTTTTGTAATTTAAATATTCTGTTTCAGAAATGGAGCGGTGAGTAAGAAAAAATGTCTGCTTTTAATTTTTACGTTGTTCTTACTGGCTATGTTACATAAAGGACTTTCCTCAATATTCTTTCACTATAGCGACCCGCCCCGGCTTCGCACGGGTATTAAAATATATAGCCACTGAAAAATTGATTAAAATCGATTCCGCGGTTTTGATTATTATTACTACCCGTGTCCCGCATTGGTCGGTTAATGCCGCTGCAAAAGCTACGCCTCGCAATTTTTAAATATGTAATAACTTCGAAAGTATTCATTTAACATTTAAATCATATGCTGTAAAGTGTAAAGGGTCATATTAAAGATCTATATTAAATCAAGTATCAACAATGTGTTTAAAGTGTTTAATTGAATTAAAGGATTAATGCCATATTGGTTAAAATCGCTTCGAAAATTAGACATTATATTTTGTCGTTAAAAGTAAATGACAAAAACTGTTATTGTGGGATATCCCTAAGAGATGGACATATACCATCGCGGAGTTTTCTGTAGACCTTTTCATTGTTTATAATACTTTGTACATTATTTTGATAAATCTCATGGCCTAGTAGATCAGCCTGCGTTTGCAATGTAAGCGGAAAACATGTAATTATTTCATATTAGAAACCCCAAAAATAACATATTTTTTCACTATTTAATGAATGTTATTATACTTATAAACCTTCCTTTTGAATCACTCTATCTATTGAAGAAAACCGCATCAAAATCCGTTGCGTAGTTTTAAAGATTAAAGGGAACAAAGGGATATGTCATATGAGGGAAAAAAGCGACTTTGTTTTATAATATGTAGTGATTACAAATAATAATGAATTAACAAGCATAAATTCAAACAAAATAAAAATAAAAACTTATTGTTCAATTTTTTTTGTTTAAAAAAATAAAAATTTCAGAGCCAGTCATCATCGTCGAACGTAGTGGTAAGCAATCGCAGCCCCAACGGCTTCTACCAGCAGTCGATGACGTTTGTGGGGGGGAACGGGGAAGGAGTCGCCAACATCATACAGGACGTTGATGGTGACGTCACACACGAGGTCGTCGACTTCTGATATTAATATCAATAAGGAGCGAGTTCCGAAATATCACCCAGTGTATTGGCCCATATTTATAGATCACACCATGTCGAAACCATGAATCCTAGCTACTATACTGCAAGGTTATAATTATTAATTATGGAACGTACCCAATTAATTTTAAGCTCTTTATATTTTTTGGTTATGTGAAAAATCATATTAAACATCTATCGTTTTCGTAACTATGAATGAAAATGATATGGCAAAAAAATTGCGATAGCCTAGGCTAGTGGAAATGACCCTTAGTAATTACTTTTTACGTTAAAAATAAATTAGATTTGTCCAATTAACTTAAAGAAAATATTTTCGGAATTTTCATACCATTTAAAAATTGAATAAACTCTCAAGTCATATTTCATTTAAAAAGTCATAAAGTTTATTTACGGAAATAGTTTACGAAGAGGTAATTATGGCGATTTCTAGACTGTATTTAGCAAGACATTCATTTAACTACACAGTAACAAGGTCTTAGAACATTAGTGACAATAATATTTAATATAATAGCATTGTTACATAGTAACGGTGGCTAGAATATTGTACCTACCTATATTTATAGGTAGGTACAATATTATTGTTTATTTGGTATTATTGTTTAAACCACTAAACAAAATATTTTGTTATGTAGTAATATTATTTTTTTTTAAATTTCAAAGTCGATGGTTGAACTAGTAACGACAATTTTGTATTTTAATTTAAGTATTCGTTATAAATAAATTGTTATATTATTCTTGATAGTAAATGTTTCATCATATTCCTTATTTTAGTTTTATTTCTGGAACACTACATTAATCTTCTACATTTTTAGATTTTTTTAACGTTACTTAAGCACTTGCAAGTGACAATAAAAAACCGGCCAAGTGTGAGTTGGACTCGCCCATGAAGGGTTCCGCAGCAGCAATAAGGTTTTTTTCTATAAAATTAAAAGGTTTTTGATTTATTTTTATATTTTAGTTGATTTCTTGAAAGTTAAAATTAAGGTTTACCATAATATGACGTTTAAAAAACTAATTGCTAGATGTCGTTCAAATTAATTTTCTTTGGTAGTTTTTATAGTAACGTACATCATATATTTTTTTTAGACTTATCATGCCCCTACTTTAGAAGTTACACACATTTTGCCACTTAGGAAGAGTCTCTCTCGCAAACTATTTAGGTTAGAAAAAAAAATGATATTAGAAACCTCAACATGATTTATAAAGACCTATCTATAGATACCCCAGACGCATAGGTTAGATGAAAATATATTTTTTTTTTGTTTCAGTTATGCCTATGGGGACCCCTAACATTTTTAATGATTGTTTGTGTTATTTACTTTAAACTTGTGGACTGTTAGATGTAATTATAAAAATAAGATATAATTATTACGTTTGTAGAAGAATGGATGTTGCGTTCCCTGGCCAGGGATCGGATGTAAAGTGAAGTCGTCTGTGAAGTGAAGATATATCCGGTATTGCCAGTGCTTCTGTGTTGCCAGTTGACACAGCCGGAAGACGTCTTGATACCTTTGTGTTTTGCCCGTAAAAAAAGTGATAACCGTTTATGGTTACTCTAAATGCGATGATCGCGTACAATGATTTTTCCATTTTTGTATCAAAATCTTAATGCGGTTCACAGATTACATCTATTAACCAGGTTTCAATAGTATAAATCTTATAGTTTCGGAGAAAAGTGGCCGTATGTGACATACGGACAGACAGACAGACAGATAGACAGACATGACGAATCTATAAGGGTTCTGTTTTTCGCCATTTGGCTACGGAACCCTAAAAAACTAAATAGAGCACAACTAAAATAAAATAAAAGAAAATAAAAATCGTTTTATTTCTGAATAAATTTGAATCAAATGTTTTTAGAACGTTGAGCTACATGTTGCCTACCACCGGTTCGGGAACTAACCCGGCGAGAAGAACCGGCGTAAGAAACACGCACGGGGTCACTTTTTACTAAAAAAGTGGAAAATTTGTCTTTTAAAAAAAATAAAATTTACAATGTAAATAACTTAATCTAATACATTATAGAAAGTCAACATGAATACACAATTATTGTAAGTCACATATAATAAATGTAGAAGCAGCAGCAAGCAGTCATCCTACTCCCAATTTGACTAATTAGAGCACATCTATCATAATTTCGGCTTATTGTTTAAAAGTAGTATTTAAACGTGTTCTGTTCCTGAAAATGCCATTCAAAATATCTAGTCTAGCAGATATACAAAATGATGAAAATTGTAGCATTTATGCTACTTTTGTCGGTAGTTCTTTTTGCTAAAGGTTAGTATACTTTTTGCTATGTATTAAACATTATTTTGCCAATTAAAATGTCCAGACTGTGTCAGAGGTCGTTATAGTTTCTTAGTAACTATGCATTTAGTAATCTGTTGTTACAGTCATACAATTTTTTCCCTTGTCTGTTTAGCGACTTTTCTAAAGTAACAGATTGTGGTAGGTACTACAATGGTCTGAACAAACGATGTGTAGCTTTTATTAGTAAGGGGGTAAAGATATTAAAAAAGAAAATCTTCATCAATAAATACATCAAATCACTTTTCCAGCACAAGAAAATCATGGAGGTTCATATTATGGAGAAAATTACAAGTGAGGCATTTTATATTATTGTATCCTTATTCGCCGTAATTATAATATAATACTTCTTGCTCCAACTCACTGTTTTTGAGTTGTTTTCGTGTTGAAGAAAAACAATCGTATAGTAAAGGAGAATTTCCCAATCGAAATGGAAATGTTTCCGTCGAATAGAAAAAATCCAATTGATTTTACACGCGATCAAGTGGACATCTCATTTCCTATCGTCTCCTTAATAATTCTTTGTCATATGCAAAGAATAATAATAATATTAATATGTTAACATTTCCTAAGCTAAATTTCTGTTTTCTAATTTTGTTCAATTTCATTTGTTAAATTAAATTTCATGTTTTATACTTCTTTATTGAATTAATATTTTCAGTGTAGAGTCGCGAAAAGAAGGCTCAGATAATTATTACAGTGAAAATGAAAATCGGAATGGGAATGAAAATGAAAAATGGAATGTTAACGAAAATGAAAATGGAGCTGGAAATTGGAATTTAAATGAAAATGGGAAAAAGAAGTGTGACGGCGTTAAGCCGGCCGAACATACCCTTGGGAGACTTATTGATGTAAATATTTTATTTGTACATATTTTTTAATTTTTTGGTTTTCTTATACATAAAATATAATATTTTTTACGTTGTCACTTTAAGTTTTCTTGTAAGCTATGTGTGTTTTAGCCCAGATAAAACCACGATTTGTACACTATAATATTAGAATGAATTAATAAATTAGAAATAAATTAGAATGAATTGATGTTAGGCTCGCTTAAATTTGAGAACGGCTGGACCGATTTGGCTAATTTTAGTCTAGAAATAATATTATCGTGGAAGTTCGGCCCGCCGCGCCGCGCGCCCGGGCGAGTTTATATCCTGGAGAAAAGTGATGCAAAGTTCACTCGGTGTCTCGGTCATTTGGTACCTAAATAAATGTGTTTGTAAAAGCCTATGCAATATTAGTCAATTCCTCTTAATCATTGCAAATTCGAGTAGACCAAACTGAATTATCCTCAATTATTTGAGATGTTTACTGGAATTTTTAAGCATGTAATATATTATCCCACCAAAAACATACCTGTAAAATAGGGCCTAGTTCCTAAAGGCTAATTGTTGGGCTAAAAAAAGAGTTGAAATCCAATCCTATGCCCAGTTCAGATGCACTTCATCGATCACAATCATCTTCATCAACAGCCTGATCCATAATACTTCTAATTTGAACTTGGCAGGTTAATTAAATAATTCTATATTATCTAATTAATCAAGTGTAACGTATAGCACAAAAACATGCCAAGTTCAAATTAGACGTATTATGGATCAGGCTGTTGATGAAGATGATTATGATCGATGAAGTGCATCTGAACTGGGCATAGGATTGGATTTCAACTCTTTTTTTTAGCCCAATAATTATTAGCCTTTAGGAACTAGGCCCTACTTTAACAGGTATATTTTTGGTGGGATTTCAATACTTTTTTTCAAGAAATCACACCTATTTTTTCTTTTTGTGCCACGCCCGATATAAATAATACTTTCAATAGATGCCTCATCATATCACTGGTACATAAGAAATTTTATCTAAAGTTCGTAGATAGCTGACTCACGCTTGACCGATTTCTTAAATTTCTTAATTATTTTTCGTTAATCTTCATATAACACTCGACTTGTGTGCTAAATTTCATAACGCTAAGACAAATTTTGGAAATAGCCTCTAAAGTTCGTAGATGGGCCGACACACGCTTGACCGATTTCTAAAATTTACAATTTTTTTGTTAATGTACATATAACACACGACCTGTGTGCCAAGTTTCATAACGCTAGGACATTTGGAAGTAGCCTCTAAACTTCGTAGATGGGCCGACTCACGCTTGACCGATTTCTAAAATTTCTTAATTTTTTGTTAATCTACATGTAACATGACCTGTGTGCCAAATTTCATAACGCCTGGACAATTGGAAGTGGCCTCTGAAGTTCGTAGATGAACCGACTCACGCTTGACCATTTTCTACAATTTCTTAATTTTTTGTTAATCTACATATAACACACGACCTGTGTGCCAAATTTCATAACGCCAGGACAATTGGAAGTGGCCTCTGAAGTTCGTAGATGAACCGACTCACGCTTGACCATTTTCTGCAATTTCTTAATTTTTCGTTAATCTACATATAACACACGACCTGTGTGCCAAATTTCATAAAGCTAGGACAATAATTGGAAGTGGCCTAGAGCTTTAGATTAATTACCGATCAGTGAGTGAGTGAGTGAGTGAGTGAGTGAGTGAGTGAGTGAGTGAGTGAGTGAGTGAGTGAGTGAGTGCCAAAATTAGCTATTTTTACAGGGACATATTCCAGGATCTACCGAACCTATATCTATGAAATTGGGTATACTGCTTAAGTACTGCTAGTATAATTGCGTAGTTTTAATTTTATCTTTGCACTCGCAATAGGCACTGAGCTACAGGGTCGAAAGTGCGTCGAAACGGTTCGTGTAAATAGTGCACGGCATGCACGCGGCCTGCTGGAACTAGGCCTGCGCACTTCCGTGCGCTTTGATAATATATTTTTTATTTTTTCGTTACAGGAAAGCACTGGACAGGAGTATGAAATAATCGGGTACCTCTATCCACCGAACCCCCCAGCTCAGCCGTACTACTACGAAGTTCCACTTATCTAAAAAAAATAGAAATTTAACTTATTTAAGTTTAAAGAGCAAATGACCGATTACCCATTATTAATATTATGAATATTATTTAATATAAATGAATAATTATTGTTGTTAAATAGCTTCTAATAAGAGAAAATAAAATGTTTACAAAAAGGTTCTTGTTTGATATTCCTTTCTTTCGAAAAGGAGGAAGACAGTGTGCGACTGTAGATCTTTTAATTTCATATATTTTCTATATCGATTTAAAGGCTAGAATTATATTTTTTCAAGTAGAAAAGTTGCAATCTTACATCTAATAAAGTTAAAGTTGCTATATTCAAGACTATAAATTATGTTTTTTTATAATTGATTGAAAGGATAGAATTATATTTTTTTAAGTAGAAAAGTTGCTTCTTACATAGTTAAAGTTTTTTTTTAATAAAATAAGGGGGCAAACGAGCAAACGGGTCACCTGATGGAAACTACCGTCGCCCATAGACACTCGCAACATCAGAAGAGCTGCAGGTGCGTTGCCGGCCTTTTAAGAGAGAATACGCTCTCTTTTTGAAGGTTTGCAGGTCGTATAGATCCGGAAATACTGCTGGTGACAGTTCGTTCCAGAGTTTTACAGTGCGCGGCAGAAAGTTACGCGAGAAACGCACTGTGGAAGACTGCCACTCATCAAGATGATGAGGATGGTATATTTTTCGCGTGGGACGATGGCGAAAAGAGCACTCCCCGTGATACAACCGATAGAGGATGCAGAGTGAAGCTACATCTCGGCGTAATTCCAAGGGGTCCAAGCTGTTTGAAACAGTTGGTATTTTGGCGCTCCTGCCCAGAGATGAGAACAATATTCCACATGAGGCCGAACCTGCGCCTTGGTTGCTATATTCTATAAGTTCCTATATTCAAGACTATAAATTATGTTTATTCTGAAAAAAGCTCAAAACGGAATAAAAAATCACTCTGTATAGTTATCTTTGTTTATTATGCGATCTACAACAAGGACTTTTATTCAAGAACATCTTACATGTAGCACAATATGTGTGAGAACAATAATAATTATTATAATTAAGTACTTATAATAAATATTATAATGTGACAACTAACAATCAGTTACCTAATAAAGAACGTCATACTAATACAATGTCTATTGTGCTAATAATATGACACTTTATATTATGAAAACAGAAACTGAAATAGTTTTAAATTAAACTTAATGTAATAAAACTCGATTGGAAACCTACATTAGAAGACTTCAGGGGCCGTATTACAACCTTTTATTTCCACCTAGTTTACGTCCTTAAACAAATTGGCAACCTAGCATTTTGGCAAATTGGTTGCCAGCCAGTCAGCGGTCACGTGACAACTGACAACTCCTTCTGCAACTACTTTTGTCGCCGGCTACACGGTCAATTTTTCATCAATCTGATCCATCAATCTGGTACAGATTGACGAAAATTTGATCGTGTACGCCACGGATTGATGGATTGATCGTATTTTTAATATGAACTTTTTATAACCATCAATATTCCGTCAATCAGATTGACATAAGATTGATGGATAAGATTGATGAAAAATTGACCGTGTAGCCGGTGGGCGGTGACTATGATACGATGCAGAAATCCGGAAAACAAAACACAACCGTTTATTTTAAAATAAATCTAAAAAGTGAGGAAGACCGACTTAAATGCCCATTTTATACTCTATGTAATGGATCATCTCTCTTATGGGACAATTAGGTGATCAGCCACTATAATAATAATAATAATAATAATAATCTGCTAATATCACCTTTTTCGGAAAAAAACAGCTGTCATATTGGTATTTTATTCATGATCTGTTGAAGATGAAGGACTAAACTAGACTTTATTTCAGTACCAGACGTTCCGCGCGGCTTCGCCTGCGTAAATTAGATATTTCACAGACAAATTAGTCCACAAAAATAACCTATGATCCTTCACGTGGTCTACTTCTTATCTGTGCCAAATAACAGAAAAATTGCTCCAGTAGTTCGTGAGATAAGCCCTTTCAAATAATTTTCCCTGTTTTTTCCACATTTTATCTATTTCTTCGCTCCTATTAGTCTTAACGTGATAATATATAGCCTTCCTCGATAAATGGGCTATCTAACACTGAAATAATTTTTCAAATCGGACCAGTATTTCCTGAGATTAACTTGTTCAAATAATTTCCCCCCGTTTTTTCTACATTTTCCTCTATTTCTTCGCTCCTATTAGTCTTAGCGTGATAATGTATAGCCTATTGCCTTCCTCGATAAATGGGATATCTAACACTGAAAGAATTTTTCAAATCGGACCAGTAGTTCCTGAGATTAGCGCGTTCAAACAAACAAACAAACTCTTCCGCTTTATAATATTCGTGTAGATGAAACAATACCTTTGTACAGGAATATTAGCATTTCTATTACACTCATGTTCTATCTAATACTGCTCGTTTCTATAAAAGGCAAAGATCAGTCGCTGCAAAGTGGTCTTACTTTGAACGGACGAGTGGAAAAATTGGAAAATGAGGCTCATAATTTTAGTTGTTGTTGCAGCTGTCCTCGTACAAGGTTAGTTTCTGTATCGTTTGCTGTAGTTCTTTTATGTTTTACTACTAAAAATAATGTACATGACGTCTTTATCAATTAAATATGCTTATATAATTGATAAAATAATCCTTGCCTTGCTTTTCAAATTATATAACGTTCTAACACGACGTAGAGCTAAAATCGCAATTTTATTGAAATTGATTAGTAACGATGCACGCCGCCAGTGTCAGGCACTTTTTCATTAATTTGGCATTAATTTTAAGTGACACGTCTTAACACAAATATACTAGAATTAGTATGTTTTCAGGATATATGAATAATAATATGTATCCTGAAAAAAAGCATTCATTCGAATTAACTTATCGCCTGATTATATTATCGTTTAATTTCAGCATAACAATAACCATGGCATTTAGCCGAAACTTTTTCGTTTTAGCTTCGTTGTAGACAAGTAGAATCGCCGATCAAAATGTATGGAATTGACATAAGACGAGTCGAACGTCAACGTCATAATATATTAACGAACGCTTATGTCAGGGGGGTGTGCCGAAATGTTTTCGCTTTCGCTTCGATATAGAATCGTCGATGAAAATGTATGGAATTGACATTAGCGTTCGTTAATATGACGTTGACGTTCGACTCATCTTATGTCAATTCCATACAATATTTTGATCGGCGATTCTATAACGAAGCGAAAACGAAAAAGTTTCGGCTAAATGGCCAGTTCCATACATTTTCATCGGCGATTCTATAACGAAGCGAAAACGAAAAGATTTTGGCACACCCCAAGCTGGCCACCATTTATACCTTATTTTGTCAAGACATTTTCTTTCAAATGATGTTAAATTATTGAAAAAAATATACATGCAAATCATGTATTAATTGCATGAACATTAAGTTTAATTAGAGGTACTTGCGGCTACTTTTGACAAGGCCACCCAACATTAATCCATTTCATACGTTGTACGTTACAGTAATATTATGTACTTTAATATTCTTCTCTGAGTACTCAAGAGTTACTTATGAACCAGAATAAGAATACCTTATAATCGCTTTATTTTTTTCTAGAACAATTTTTATTTGCTTCAGGATATCTGTCAGCGACAGTAAATGGCCCATCAGAAGATTCAAAGGATGTGTAAGTTTAAATTCGTACTAATATTATACAGGGACCAGGGTATAACAAAACTAAGTAATAATACTCAAGGGTCCCCTATAAAGAGTTCTCTGTAAAAGTAGCAGCGCTGAAAGAGTAACTATTTTTTCACCTATGGGAAAATTCATGACGCGTGGGCGTCGTCGCGCTTGCCCATACAAATCACAAAAACAAGATCTTTCAGCGCTGCTACTTTCACAATAAACTATTTGGGCGAAGCCAAACGAGCGTAATTTGTGAGTTGTGAGTCGCAGAATTTCTGTTCGGCAGAATTCTGCTGCATTTAGTTTCATATAAAAGTCCTGTTTGATTTACACGAGCGTAATTTTGTGAGTCATGTTTTGTATGAAAAGATATTTTCTCACCTCCGGGTGGAAAGCGTCAACTTTCTTCCCGCTGCGCTTACCGATGTTGCCGTTTTCCGCCTCCGTCGATGAGAAAAATAGTATACGCACCACGGGCAGTGAATAAGAAAGCCTCAGATCACATGTTTGTTGACCTCGGCTTCGCCTCGACCAACAATTACATGTGATCTGAGACATTTCTTATTTTCCTGCCCTAGGTGCGTAATGTACTATTACGCGGCGGTACATTTTTCCTTAACAAAAACTATCCTAATATGTAAAATTCTTTCCAATGTCTCCAAATATCAGGCGTAGCATGTAGTTATAAAAGGCCTGATAGACGTACGAACTTAAAGCATGCGGGTTTTAAGTTCGCGAACTTACTCGGCACGCGTCGGTGACACACGCGAGAATCGCTCACACTGGATTAGAGATCAACTACGATAATATGACGCGCCCCTCCAAAATTCAAAACGTTTGAAGTGCGTTGTCTTGCGCGGTAGGCTAGTTATGATTAGTTGACCAACAAATCTTGGTAATAATGACATTTACAGAAATATTACGTGTACTGTGATTTGTTGTATACTTACTACATACAAACTCTTTCATAAGGATGTGACTACACAGTACACACATTGAAACAGTCATTTGGAGGGGCGCGCCATGTTATCGTAGTTGATCTCTACCATGCCCTCAGGGCCGGGACAGAAAAACATGGCACGACGCCGTACGGTGCCGTGTTTTTGTGTCCCGGCCCTCAGGCTCGCGGCTCTTTGTTGACACACAGGCGATTAAGATCGTCGAGCTATAAGTCCGCGTACTTACTCGCACGTCTGTCACCCCTTTTAGACAGACAGACAATTTCGTATTTCGAATATTAATCTTTATTTCCGAGAAATTGTATCAATTTCTCGGAAATAAAGGATATATTATGAATATTGACATATATGAGTTCGGACTCTAATGTTGTAATTGTAATTATTTAAGGGTAAAGAGACAGGCACCTTCTCTTCCGAATTACATGGGGGCTATGGGAGCTCCCGGCATGGGGGCCATGAGACCTGGTATGGGTGCCATGGGGCCACCCGGCTTGGGCGGAATGGGTCCACCTGGCTTTGGCGGAATGGGTCCATCTGGCTTGGGCGGAATGGGTCCACCTGGCTTCGGCGGAATGGGGCCTCCCCACATGCCTCCTAACATGTTTAGACCTCCAGTAAGTTTTTTCAATTAACTAAGGTTGTAGGTAAAGGATAGGTAATTTTAGGGATTAAAGAACTTTTTAGCAAGGCTATGTTGATTTTAGAAGCTATAATTATTATTAGCAAATATTATTTTGGTATTTTAAATATCTATCCTTTGTAACTGGTTGCTGCTTATTTTGTAGAGCATAATTAGATAAGTGCTCTATTTAAGGCTTTATAAAGGTAATAATCTGCATACAATTAATAACTATAGTCGAAAGAGACAATTTTGTTGTTGGTCCGCGCTCTTAACTTATTTTTATTAATTTCAGAACTTCGCTGACGCTCAAGCTTCTAACTCAAGTGACGGTCAGTCCTTTGGCTTCGGATGGTCGGTCGCCAATGACCAGGGAAACCCTACTGAATACAACGGCAACCGTACCGAATACCACGGCAACCGTACCGAATACCACGGCAACCGTACCGAATACCACGGCAACCGTACCGAATACCACGGCAACCGTACCGTTGATCACTAGATGGTTTTCCAGTATTCGTGTAAAATATCTATAAATATATTATGTATAGTGTCCATATATAGTGTTTAAACTAAAAGTAGAGAAACTGTACGTCAAATGTTTTATTAAAAATTAGATGGCCCGGTGTACTTTGTATCACTTTCCTCTTAATATACAACCTTCCCTTGACTTCCACCAATATTTAAAGACTTAAATTAGACAAATCGGTTCAGCCGTCCTCGAGTTCTAGCACTATTGAAAATTAATTTTTACTGTTCCGTACCCAAAGGGTAAAAACGGGACCCTATTACTAAGACTTCGATGTCTGTCTGTCCGTCTGTCTGTCTGTCCGTCTGTCTGTCACCAGGCTGTAACTCGAGAACGGTCCTAGCTAGAGAGTTGAAATTTTCACAGATTGTGTATATCTTACTTGCTTAATACAAAAAACAAAATAAAATTAATATTTAAGGGGGCTCCCATACAACAAACGTGATTTTTTTGGCCTTTTTTGCTCTAAATCAATAATGGCAACAGGTAGGTACTTGATTTTTTCTCGAAGTCCTTAGTTATATGTCTTATTTAATATTTAATAATAATATTAAAATAAAATAAAAAATTAAGGGCGGCTCCCATACTAAAAACACAATTTTTGGCCTGATTTTGCTCTACATACAATGGTACGGAAACCTTCGCGCGCGAGTCCGACTCGCACTTGGCCGATTATTTTTAATTATTATACAACATAAAGAAAGTATGATTCTAAAATATGTAGATCAACAATATCATAATACATAATATTATTATTTGTAACATAGGTCGTGTACAACTACAATATCACTCATTTATTTGTTGTTATAGCGGCAACAGATATACATAATCTCTGAAAATTTCAACTCTCTAGCTATTACCATTATTGAGTTACAGCCTGGAGACAGACGGACAGACAGACAGACAGACAGACGGACAGACAACGAAGTCTTAGTAATAGGGTTCCGTTTTTACCCTTTGGGTACGGGACCCTAAAAACATATACCTATCCGACAGTATGAACGCTGTTTTTTGGACAGTTTTACTTGAAAAGTGAAAACATTACAGCAAACGATATTTAAATTGACCAATTCGTTAACAAATAAAGCTAAGCGAATATTTTAACGCAATTACTTGAACAATACCATGAGTCATGAGTCATGACGAGTTTAGACAATCGCGTTACAATTTTTCAAAAATCGCACAAAAGATTCACGTCATTCTGCCTGCTCACAATTGTTTTACCCCTGAGACGCCTTTATGGCCATCATATAAGGATCATTTTTGGAATCTGAGAGACAAATGAACATAGTTTACTCAGAATTATAAAACAAAAGGATTAATATTTTCAATTATTATTGGAAGCTGTCTGCGTTAGAATAAAAGGCTCGATTTGAAAACTACGGAAACAGTTGAGTCTGAAATTTCAACAGTGCTCTTCGAAGAAAATTGAAAATGAACAAGTTAATAATTTTGGTGGTAGCCGCTCTGCTAGTCGAAGGTTGGTTTCATTCTCAATTGGCTATAGGAGTTTTAAATTAATAATTTCAATTTAAATTATAATGGTTTCACTTTAAAAAAGTGGAGTTGAAAGAAGAATTTTCAACTAGTTTTTTCCAAACGCCTTAGTTTTTTTAATTATATTATACAGGATGTACCAAAACTAAGTGAATAATACTTTAGGGTGTGTATTGATCCGCTGTATAGTGTTCGCTGTGAAAGTAGCAGCGCTGAAAGAATAACTTTTTTCACTTTTGTATGTAAAAATTCATGACGCTGGGGCGTTTGCCCATTCAAATCACAAAAAAATATTTGCTCTCTCAGCGCTGCTACTTTCACAATAAACTCTTTAATATTATAAGGGACACATACTGATACACTCCCAAGTCCCAATAGGTATAAGCTCATCTTTAAAATTGTTAAGTTTCAATTATTTTCAGTATCAATTTTTTTCTTTCTTAATAATTAAGTAATAATGTATTTTATGCTTTAGGACTTTCGGCTGCAAGTCTAAATGGGGGTTCAGATAATGAAGAACTAGCGGCGAAAAATATGTAAGTAGCTAAGTAATTATAGGTCTACCAGAATCTGATGGCAAAAAGTGAGAAAGTAAATTGACTTTAGTCTCTAGCAATACCGGGGTAATTTGAATAAAACATTTTGATCCTTTTTTTTCCTTATAGCGGCTGATTCTGTGTGTGAAACATGTAAATATTTAATTATCCACTGATCAAGGATATTTTTTGAAAATCTGCCGTCGCCATCAGATCCTGGTAGACCTATAATTCAAGTTGTTATTTTAACGGCCGCACTTAGAGACATACCGTATAAGTATCTGTCAATATATTCAACTGTCTGCAGACCTACTAATCTTTGTTTGCACGGTCTATCCGAATTAAATTTAAGCCGGTGCTAAAATTCTTATTTCGCCTTTGCTTTCAAAATGAGAAACGAAAAAATTGCATTACATTTAATCGAGGGTTAACTTGAACCTACACAAGTACACATTGACCTGACGTAAGTTAGCTAAAAAACCTTTTTTTTTCAGTGTGAAACGGGATGCATCTTCTGTATTTGGGAATGGTTTTCCATTCAATTTCAACCCGGTAAGCTTTTTTAAAAATACATATTAATTTGTTATTAAATATGCTACCAGCAACTTTATGAGACACTAGCTGTTCCGCGCGGCTTCGCCCGCGTAATTTAGGAATTTCACGCAACCGTAAATTTTTCCGCAAAAAATTGCCTATGTCCCTTTACGTGGTCTATTATTCATGTTTGCCAAATAACATAAAAATTACTCCAGTAGATCTTAAGATAATAAGCAATCTCATATAATTTCCCCTGTTTTTTTTCCATATTTTTCTCTATTGCTTCGTTTCTATTAGTCTTGGCGTGATAAAATATAATCTATAGCCTTCCTCGATAAATGGACTATCTAACACTGAACGAATTTTTCAAATCGGACCAGTAGTTACTGAGATTAGCGCGTTTAAATAAGCCCTTTCATATAATTTCCCCCGTTTTTTCCACATTTTCCTCCATTTCCTCACTCCTATTAATTGTAACGTAATAAAATATAGCCTATAGCCTTTCTCAATAAATGGGTTATCTTTCACTGAAAGAATTTTTCACATCGGACCAGTAGTTCCTGAGATTAGCGCGTTCAAATAAGCCCTTTCAAATAAATTTTCCCCCGTTTTTTTCCACATTTTCCTCTATTTCTTCGCTCTTATTAGTCTTAACCTGATAAAATGTAGCCTTTAGCCTTCCTCGGTAAATGGGCATTCTAGCACTAAAATAATTTTTCAAAACAGACAAGTAGTTCCTGAGATTAGCGCGTTCAAACAAACAAACAAACAAACTAACAAACTCATCCGCTTTATAATATTAGTATAGATTAGAGAAATAGGTACATAGGTGATAGGTATTATAGTGAGGGAGCCCTAGAACATTTTTTTATAACTAACAAGCTAATTTTTTGTGAGTTGCTTTATTTTGATAAGATAAACAACTTTTTTATTTGCGAAAAATCTTGAAAGTGGTAGCTAACAGAGATAGAAAGGATTTCGTACTTTGATTTGATGGTCCTAAAATATGGATTGTTCTATTTGTAGGACAATGTTACTCTTAAATTATATAACTGTTAACCTACCAATAGGTATACAAAAAATCAGCTGGTTAGGGTTCCGTTTTAGGGTTCTGTAATTGTTGATTATAGAATTTGGTTGACTACGGTACCCTAAAATGGAACACCGGCAGATTTTTTGTATATTAGTAGGTTAATAGTTAGCTATATAATTTAAGAGTAACATTGTCCTACAAATAGAACAATCCATATTTTAGGACCATCAAATCAAAGTATGAAATCATTTCTATCTCTGTTAGCTACCACTTTCAAGATTTTTCGCAGATAAAAAAGTTGTTTGTCTTATCAAAATAAAGCTACTCGCAACACAATTAGCTTGTTAGTTGTTAGTAATAAAAAAAAATGTTCTAGGGCTCCCTGACTATCAGGCAGTTGACAGAACCATGTTACATTTTGGTCCGTTGTGTCAAATCAAAGTTATGCGTGGTCAATCTGCTGGGCTTTTCGTTATCCGACCAAATTACGTAATTTGGTACGTACTGTTTTGCAGCACCCTCTGTGTAAGTTTTTAAAAAAAAACCAAAAAGTTCACCCTAAACTAATTTATTTTCCCAAAATTAAAATTAGTTACACTTTGCTACAAGTTACGACTTCCCACACCTTACTAGCCCGGCTTCCAGATTCTAACTGTACGATAAATTGAATTAAAATGAATGCTAAACGAAAACTGCAACGCAAACGGAAAAATATGGTAGAATATAGAAATGCTTACTAAACGTAATGTACTAAGTAACTAGGGATGTAACAGCTCCCCCCTTTTGACGAAGCTTTATCTTTTTAAGATAAGCGAAGTTAAAAAGATAGAGATATAAAGTGTGCGAAGTCTACAGAACATAGAAATATAAAACATTGAAACACAAATGAAATAGTAAGTTAATACTTAACTAAAAATAAAACATCATCAATAGACATTAAAACATTGACAATATAAAACACCAAAGATTTAATAAAAATATTGAAAAATCGTAGACTTCGTGAAATATAGAAATTGATTCAATCATAGAAAATAGAACAAAATTATCAAATTAAAAATTTAAATTTCTATTCGAAGAAAATTGACTTTTGTCAAAAGTATTTGTTCGATGTTGCAATGGCAAGGATTTGACTGATTTTCTTTCTTCATCTGAAGATGAAATCTGAGTCATCTCAATAGAATTTGAAATTTTAGATTTATGTCGAATATTTTTCTTATTATTACATTGATTAAAAATTTGAATGCAACATCCTGACTCATTCATAGAATTTTTATTTTTAAAACATCTGAAAATCTTGTAGACAACATGCAAAAATAGACACACAATTAAAATATAAGTAAATGTAGAATAATAATGGCCATATTTAATAAAATGAGATTCTTTCTCTAAATTGTTAATTTCATTTTCTAAATTATCCATTTGATGAGAAGCATATTTTAAAGAATCTAAATTTATTTTACTTAAGGAAATAGGAGATAAATGTGGTAAACTTTTATTGAATATGTCCTTTTTACAACAATCGTCTTCGGTAATATCAAAACTTATATCTAAAGGAGATTTAATCATAAAAGAATAAAAATTAGTCGGTAACAATTGTACAGTTTTAGAATAGCCGACACAATCAGCTGTTAATTTAACAATACCAGTACCCTGGATAGAAAAATCATTAATTTCATCATCACAACGAATAGTTAATTTATTTGACTTTGACTGTACAAAAATCCATTTATTATTTTGCAACTTTTGCCATATATCGATATTACCGTATAGAATTTTAGAATTACATTCGGAGGGCAACGAAAGTGTGACCTCGGTTAAGATTTTTGATTCACAATTTGGATTACTTATACAAGAGTAAATATTGAACAATTCACAAATAGAATGATTACTAGTTATTAATTTACAATCATTTAAGGAGCTCAGCATAGCATAATGCAGTCTGTCGTCGCTCAAGGCGATATATGAGTCAGAGGGTTGAATTAACGCGAAAGTATTATGAGCATCATCATGAGGCGTTGGCAAAGGAATATTTTTATACACCATAAATTTTTCAGGTGTGACTAAAGGAATTTGCAAAATAAAAATAATTTTATTATTTAAGAAGTAGGAACTAAGTTTAGAAATATCGATTAAAGTATGTATATTTTCTATACTAAGAGAAATTGGAAACTCCAATTTTTTACTTATTTGATTGCTATGCTTAATTAACACATTATAGAGACTTATAGGACTAATTACACTAGGATGTAAAACATTCACTTTAGAAAATAAGATAGAATTTAAGGTAGTATCTAGTAAATTAGAAATAGTAAGCAAAGAACCTTCGATAATATTAAGTAAGTTATTTAATTTAGAATTGTATAATAATAGATTATCTGTACCCGTAATATTAGAAAGAATATTATTCATATTATTAATTTGCATATTTAATTTCATTTCATTTTTATCGAGCTTGTAAATAGTGGTATTCACGCATTAAATGAAACATTTCATATTCGCTTTTTGCGATATAGGAATGATATTTGACTCCGCGTCGCTGCGGCAAAAGCCATGACAGCATAATATTAAGAGAAGAAAGAGACGAAATATGTTTTTATAACATAGAGATAGAAAGCTAAGAACTGGCAGGCTTAATTTCATTAGTATGATGCTTGACATTTTTGCGACCTATTTGTAGAGTCACATTATGTTTATCATGAACTTTGAGAATTTTATATGGGCCTTTCCATATAGGAGATAAGGCTTTTCTTAATCTATGATGGTGTTTTAAATACACCATATCGCCTGACTTATAAGAAATTTCGCGAGAATTAGAATCATAATATTGTTTTGACCTCTCTTTACTACTAATAAGGTTCTGAATTGCTTTTTCGCGACTAAAGCGCATTCTATATTGTAAAGCACGAATATATTCATTATAAGTAGTATTATTATTACCCTCGTATAAAGAACTAGGAATAGAAGGTTTATAGCCGAACAATAGTTCATGTGGCGTAAAATTAGTAGAAGAATGCGGCGTCGTATTATAAGCTAAGATTGCAGTAAATAAATAGCAATGCCAATCGTTTTGGTTTTCATTGACAAAAGATTTTAAATATTCTTTTAAAGTTGCATGAGAGCGTTCTAGTGCGCCATTTGTTTGAGGATGATAAGGAGTAGTAAATAATGCTTTTACTTTTAAAATTTCAGTTAATTGTTTAAATAAATCAGACGTAAAGGGCGTACCTAAGTCTGTTAAAATAGTTTTAGGAAATCCGAAAAGAGACATAAAATGAACAAGATTTCGAGCTATTTCGTCACTTGTCGACGAAACCATAGGATAAGCGCTAGTGAATTTAGTAAGATCATCTTGTAACGTTAAGATGAATTTAAAATTTTGGAAACCCGCGTCGGGCAGAGGGCCCACAATATCCAGAGCTAATCTCTCAAATGGCCTTGTAGAAGTAGAAGTTATCTCCATTGGAGCTTTATTAGATTTACGTAAAGGCTTGTTGATTTGGCAAAGTTTGCATTTTTTAACGTAATGCTCAATATCAGAGCGCATTCCTTTCCAGTAATAACTGGCTTTAATTCTTTTATACATCCTTTAAGAACCTGGATGACCCGCAATAGGCGAATCATGATTTTCTTTTAAAATTTTAGGAACTTCTACCGGAGTAGGATAAATTAATTGATTTTTGTAAATATAAATTTTAATATTAGTATTATGAAAAATATAGGAAATCATATTGTAAATTTTAGTATACGATAACTTAGAAAATGGATCTGAAAAATCTGAAATAGCAAGATCCGTAATATTTTGGCAATCGACTAAAATATTTCTTAATTTAATTAATAGATTAAAAACATCTTTATAATGAATTTCATCAAAATGATGAACTTTAGTAAAAAGGAAATAGTAATTTTTATCTTTTAAATTATAATGTTTAATTGTGAACGGCTCACGTTCAGAATTTAGTAATTCGTCAGTATTTTCTAGCTGCGATAAAATTTCTTCACAATGCGGAATAGAATTGTCGAAATCTAGAGAAACTGGACACGCAATATTATTTAATTTAGATAAATGTAAACCTTGTGTACATTCTTCAATAATAGTATTAGAAATAGGAAGTTGATTAGTAAATTGACTTTTAAAGTATTTTTCATAGGTTAAATTATTTAAGTTGTTTATATTAAGTGCATTGACCGGACATCTACACAGAGCGTCGGCATTAGAATTGAGACGACCTTGTTTATAAACAATCTCGTAATCATACTCCTCGAGTTTCAAGCACCAGCGAATGAGTCTGCTACCTGGATCTTTTACATTAAATAACCATACAAGTGGTCTATGATCCGTGACGATTTTGAATTTATTGCCATATAAATATGGTCTAAAAGTTTTGACGGCAAATAAAATTGCTAAGAGTTCCTTTTCCGTCGTAGAATAATTTCCTTCAGGCTTATTTAAAGTTCGCGAGGCGTATGCTATAGGTTTGTCCTTGCCTATAGGACCTTGAGAAAGAATTGCGCCTACAGCATAATTACTAGCATCTGTAGTAACATTAAAAGGTTGAGAAAAATCGGGATACTGGAGAAGAGGAGCAGAGATTAATTTTTCTTTTAAAAATTCGAATGTTTGTTGCTGTTCCGCATTCCAGTGGAATACAGCATCTTTTCTTAAGAGACACGTAAGAGGCTTAGTAAGCTTTGCAAAATTATCAATAAAACGGCGATAATAGCCTATTAGACCTAAGAAGGATTTGATGTCTTTAGGATTTTTGGGAACTGGAAAATAGGAAACGGCCTTGACCTTATCAGGATTCGGAGTGACACCTTTATCGGTGATGACATGACCAAGATAAGCGACTTCATGTCGAAGAAATTCGCATTTATCTGGTTGAAGCTTTAAATTACTTTGACGAAGTTTGTCGAAAACGCGCTTTAATTTTTCAATGTGATCTTGTAAATTTTGGCTAAAAATAACGATATCATCAAGATATATAAAGCAATCTAGACCTTGTAGGCCTGACAATACGGTATTCATTAACCGCTGGAACGTGGCTGGGGCATTTTTCAACTCAAAAGGCATTCTGGTGAACTCATAATGTCCAGACATGCTTGAATTAGTGCTAATTGTAAAACCCGTTTTTGGGGCGTCCTTGGGACTCATTTTTAATTGATGGAACCCACTTGCTAAGTCTAAGGTACTGAAATATTTTGAATGACCTAGTTGATCTAGGATGTCTGTGATAAGAGGCAGTGGATAAGACTCTGAAACAGTGGCGTCGTTAAGGCGACGATAGTCTATGACGATTCTCCACTTTTGTTTGCCAGAAGCGTCTATCTTTTTCGGGACTACCCAAACTGGGGCGCTCCAAGGCGAAGAAGAAGGCCGGATTATTTTCTGATCTAGCATTTTACGGATTTGGGAATCGACCTCTCCTTTGTGACACTCAGGAAAACGATAGGATTTAACATGGATAGGAGGAGTGTCACCCGTATTAATACTGTGTTCAAGGACACTAGTACAAGTTAAAGGCTCGCCATCTAAATGGAAAATATCAGTGTAAGACGAGACGCAGTTTAAGAGAGCTTTTCTTTCTTCATTATTTAAATGAGAACATCGAATTGAATTTAGTACTTGACTTGCGCGATTAGATTTGGAACTAGAAATAGAATTTATACTAATACAATTTTTTGAATTATTAAGACATTCATTTTCGAATGGTGTTAATTTTACGTGATAATCTTTGACCTCAATATCGGACTCAGTGGTATTTAAAATAGTAAGGTTCACTTTCCCATTAGGTTTGACCTTTACTATGCAATTAGCGACATAAACGCCTTGACTTAAGGTATGATCTAGAACTAGAGCTTCATTGTTATGATAAAGCTCGGGCGAGAAATTTGATACAGTACACTCAATACAGGCTTCCGCACGAGCCGGAATGATATACGTTGGCTGAGTGTAAACAATAGGAACAGAATGATTATTTATAGTCATAGATTTAGAAGAATAATCAATGTTAGACTTAAAGAAATTGCAAAAATCACTACCGATAATACCATCGTAATTAGTTAAATTTATGTCATCGTTTGTCACATGAAACTTGTAATTAAATTTTTCGAAAGATATAGAAAATTCTAGTTGAAAAGTCCCTAATGTCTCGACAGGATTTTCGGAACTGTTAATGCCTTTTAGCTTAACGATTTCATGTGAAAGATCTGGAATTTGTGTTAGACAGGATCCCTTGATAATACTGATGGCTGATCCCGTATCAACTAGAAAACATAGCATACCCGATCCCGGTGCATGCTTACAATGCAAATAAGTATGAGGCAATGACACCTTCTTAGTATAATTATTAATTTCGTATATAAATTTAGAACTAGAACTAGGATTTATGTTAGATTTTAGTGACTTATTTTAGAGATGTAGATTTAGGATTATTTAAGTTAGAATTAGTAGAAATTAATTTATTAGATTGAGACGATTTAGGCGATTGAGACGATTGAGACAAATTAGTATTAATTGAGTTAGAAAATGAGACATGTTTTGATTTAGAAATATTTTTACATTTTTGGCAATTATTTTGGCCATTAAAATTTAAATGACTCTGCTCTTTTGACAGATATGTATTATTTGTTTGACTCGACTCTTTTGATCGAGATGAAGATTTAGTAGGACCCAAATTTTGGGATGAATGATGACTCAACATTTTATTTTGTTGAGATGGACTCAGCATCCTGGGCTGAGATGTAAATTTAGAATTTGATTGACTCAACATGTTTTGTTGAGATGGACTCAGCATCCTTGGCTGAGATGTAAATTTAGAATTTGATTGACTCAACATGTTTTGTTGAGATGGACTCAGCATCTTTGGCTGAGATGTAATTTTAGAAAAATTTGTTTGACTCGGCGTTTTTCGTCGAGATGGACTCAGCATCTGTGGCTGAGATGGACTCAGTGACTGGGACTGAGATGTAGATTTAGAAAAATTAGAAAAGTTAGTTTGACTCAACGTTTTTCGTTGAGGTGGACTCAGCATCTTTGGCTGAGATGGACTCAGCATCTGTGGCTGAGATGTAGATTTAGAAAAATTAGAAGATTTAGAATGACTCAACATTTTTTGTTGAGACGGACTCAGTAACTTTGACTGAGATGGACTCAGCATCTGTGGCTGAGATGTAGAATTAGGAAAATTAGAATAAGATTTAGAATATATCGTGTCCTTATGATTTACGTTGGATTTTGGCAGACACGGAACCAAAATCCTTTTTAATTTAAATCATCGTGCTTGGATTGAGTCTGATGATCATTATTAGCATTATATTCAAAGTCACATGTATGTGAAGGAATATGACCGTCGTCACGTTGTGCGTTGCCAGCGTTTACGCGGCGTTTCATATTAAATTGACGCTTACGACATTCCATGATCGTGTGACCGACGTTTTTACAATAATTACACGATTTAGCATAAAAATTAGAATTATTATTTGACATAGAAATAGAATTATGTTTAGGATAAGAGTTAGAATTAAAATTAGAATTTGAGTTAGAATTAAAATTATGTTGAGGATTTACGTGATAAGATTTCTGAAAATTAGGCTTTTTATTTTTAAAACATTCAGAAGAGCCATGTCCGAATTTATGACAGATAGAGCACTGTTTTTGAGCCCTAGTGCTATTTTTAGATAAATTGAATAATTTCTCCTCATCAGTGGCATATTGAATTGCATCACTGAGGGTTTTAGGATTTTTACACCTAACAATAGTAGAAATAGAAGAATTTAAGCCCAATAAAAATGTATTTAAAGCGAGTTCTTCCATAGCCGCAATACGGCCGGGAAGTTCTTTTTCGTCTATGCAACTATAATGGATATCAGATTGAATTCGAGTTAAAATTTGTTCAATTCTTAGTGAATATTTTACAACATCCTCAGTATACATTTGTTTGCAATTTTGAAGATCGGAAAGTAAATGAGTTGCGTGTTTCTTTTCGCCGAAAGTTGAGCGTAAAAATGTTTTTAATTCCGCCCAATTTGAAAATGTTTTTAAACTACAGGCGACTTGTGCTTTGCCTTCTAATTGAGATATAATAAATTTGCATAAAATTAATTGTTGTTCTGGGCTGGCTAATAGCATAGCATTTTCACAGTTTGTGAGAAATGCAGGAAGTGACTCTCTGTCACCAGAATAAGGTTTAATAAATTTAGTTAAAAATGAAAGTGTTAATTTTTCGGACATTTTGTCTTTAGATGACTCTCCTTTGACTGACATTATGAATTATGTTATGCTGAACTTGTATAAAAATTAGAAATAATACAGCAAAAATTTAGAAATTAAAAATAGAATAAACTAGGATTTAGAATTATTTTAGATTTAAGAGTTTGTAAATTTTAGATTTAGAATTCACTTCACGATTTAGAACACTTTAGATTTAGCACTTTTGATTTAGCACAATTTCTTGGATTTAGTAGAAACAGAGGATTTAGAAAAATTAGAAAACACTCACAGGAACACGACGATAACCTGCATGCCGTTGTCGTGGAGACTGGAGTGGAGCCGGAGTCGCGTGCAGAGGCTACGCTTTACCCGGAGCTGGGGGCCGATGATGTGGCCCTGGCGAGTTAGACTGGAGCGGCTCAGACAGCACAGCACCGCTGTTGAAACTGCTGGGGCAGACCGAAGTCCTCGTGGGGTTGTAGCTGGAGCGGGCTCAGGCTAGGGCCTGAGGCTGACCGTCGTCCGAGTGTGTGAACCGGTTGGAGCAGGCTCGCGCAGAGGTGCGGAGGCTTACTGTCGTCCAAAAACGTGGTGCGGGCTCGCGCCTTCGGTGGCGGAGTCTTACCGTCGACCAAAAACTTTAAACACGGCGCACGGGTGCCACGGGTTCGTGATCCCTAGGTCTAAAACGTTAGACTTTTTTTTTCGGGATCAAATTACTACACACTTCTGACACCAATTTGTTTTGCAGCACCCTCTGTGTAAGTTTTAAAAAAAAAACCAAAAAGTTCACCCTAAACTAATTTATTTTCCCAAAATTAAAATTAGTTACACTTTGCTACAAGTTACGACTTCCCACACCTTACTAGCCCGGCTTCCAGATTCTAACTGTACGATAAATTGAATTAAAATGAATGCTAAACGAAAACTGCAACGCAAACGGAAAAATATGGTAGAATATAGAAATGCTTACTAAACGTAATGTACTAAGTAACTAGGGATGTAACAGTACGTATGTCCGCCACCTGCCTATGAATCGATATCGACCATCAATGTTTTTTTAGTTCCAGACCGCGTGGGCTGACGGTCTGAAGAATGGGAATGGCCACTACATGTCGACCAGCTTTGTCTCTCACAGCGGCGTTGATGCCAACGGCAAACCTGTCACCACAGGCATGGCAGTCACAGACAACGACGGCAAGAAAACCGAGAAACACTTCTAGAAACTTCCAGTTGGGTAGAGCGGAGTTCTTTTCAAAACAATTGGATATCTATGGCAAAATCAGTTATATAGAGATTATGGAAGATATTTATTAGGTTAAGGTCCAATTTCAACAACGTCTTGCTAAAATATCATGACATATCTCTCATTCATATGAAAAATGAAAGAGGTCACTTGTTAATATTGATACTAATTCGGGCATACCTAACTGGTGAAATTGGGCCTAAACATAAAGTATACCAAAAATTCTTTAGGATTTTATTATTATAAGCTAGAGGGAGCACGAGCATATATTCTGTAAACAAAAAGTTTTGTTCGACGTTTGTCAAACAAAACTTTTTGTTTGACAAACGTCGATTATGACGTGTGCAACATGTTGGATTTTGGTCGGATTATTTACTGTATGTGCTAGTAGCGTAATGTTTCTTATTATGCCCTTAGCTAAAATATATATTACCTACAGACAAGTACAAAACTTTACATAGCTTATTAAATACTAAGATATTTATAAGTAAGGAGTTGCAAGTTTAATAATATATTTTTATAACCGATTTTGGAGTCCAAAGCTAGCGCTCTACCCACGCTCTACCCTACGTATCGGATAAAGGACGACGGAAATGTTACATTAGCAAATGTATGTAATAAGAATTGCTATTTATTTTGTGTGCCTTCAATATAGATTATATACGCAATTACTGTTGTTTTACTACTAACTACTAAGTATACATTTAATATACGAGTAATAAAACCTACTACCCCTGGAAAATATTAAGTTAGGTAGCGCCTAAACCTTCCCTTAGGTACTTACAATAAGATTGAAAGGCGCGCCAATGTTCAATATTAACCCTAAACCGTCAATAATATTGCACAAAACGTAATATTGGGCAATAAAATTGATCGTCTAAGAGTCTAGACTCTAGACTCTAGAGTCCCGCTAAATTAAGATTTTGAAATTAAAGTTAAGTGATCAATAATAATAATTAATAACTGGTACATAAGATCACACACTACTTACACAATTAATATCAAGTTCATAAGATAATAAAATAATATTCTGTATGATGTTTTAAATCGTGGGCTTTGATGCAATCGCTACAATCGTGATATCCTATTCACTACCACCTAAGTACCCTGGCAACACTACCTAATCCATCTTTACTAGAAATATAAAAATAGTGCAACTATTTCTACTATGGTATAATTCACTAAACATAGACGTTTATTCGTGAAGAGGTTTTAAACCCTCATAAACTTTCGCCTTTATTATATTATAATAATATAAGTATCAGTGTGAGTTGTGACATTTAAAAGTTTGAATTATATTTTCTTTTTTTACGCTCAAAATTAATGAGCAATATTAAAATGTCTCTTAGGCCGTGTTTCCACCTGCAAGGAAACTTGCGGAAGTCTTGCGTGAGTTTCTTGCAATATTGTTTACATTTCGTACTAATTGCTGCAATAAATGTCTTGCGAGAAGCTCGCGGATAATACTATCGCAACTTATCGCGGAAGTATTTACACACGAGAATTTACGAATGTCGCGATCGGAACTATATCATTATTTTAAACAAAAACACAAGCACGCACGCGATAACTTGCTGTGAGATATAGCAGCGAGATCTGTCGCGAGTCCATGCAGACGTGTTTAGACTTTAGACATGCTTTCGCAACTACTCTCAGGAAGCGCTTGACAAATTATCGCGACTGCACTTGCTACGAGGTTTACACTTGCAAGTTGCTGCCAGACAGAGTGTCAGACACTTCTCGCGACAGTTGTCTTGCAGGTGGAAACACGGCCTTATTCTTTTATTATGTTGCATCGATCAATGTCAGGTTGAACTCTACATAAACATTAAATATCGATGCAGTTATCATCTCGCCTTGATCTCAACTTGTATGTACTATCAGGGAAGTTGATTCCTATGCAGATGGCGGATATAAGTCATGTGGTCGGCTTATGTCAATTCAATGTTAGCTGTGATCGGTCGGCTGGGTTTGACGCAACGCGACCAAATTACTTAGGTCCGCCATCTGCATAGGAATCAACTTCTCTGATAGTACATACATGATACTAATGTAGATACTAATACATTGAAGATTACATTCATCGATTATATCAACATTATATGAAGCAGGTTTGTACATTTATATGTAAAAACATCGACAGCTCAATGTTTCTAAGAAAACTAGCAATCATTACGAGGATGTAATGTAGGTATGTTATACAATCTGGGTGGAGACCTCTCGCTTCCGAGCATGGTACGCTGCATGCTCGAGAGCGATGAGGCCTGGCAGGCGGCGGTTTCTTTCTGTGAAACCGTCCTTTCACAGAAAGAGGCCGCAGAGCGGAACAGAGAGGATGATCCATCCTCTGTTCCGCTCCGCCGGCGTAGGACGGGAGTGCGGAGGCGTCGCTATGCGAACCTCCAATAACTTCCGTCCCACGGGGCTCGGGGTCAGGATGGGAACCTGCCCGGCTTAGCTAGTCCCGGCGCCGAGGGGAACGCTTTAGTTTGCCTAAGCGTTCCCTAACTTGGTGGAAGTCCGGTCCCTTGTGAGGTAGACCGGCCGGTCGTGGAGGGAGTCCTGTGTTAGACAGATCCAGGATATCCCTCCGTATACGGCTGAAGGCAAACCGCAGGTGGTTTTAGTGGGTAAGCCCGAAGTCGGGAGTCCCACATACCCCCGGGGTGCTTCAGCTTAACTGAGGCACATCCCCAACCCGGGGCACCCATAAAGGGTTTCCCCTGCGCATCAAAAAAAAAAAAAAAAAGGTATGTTATACAATATGTAACATAGATGTGTACTACTAATAAATAATAATCCATACTAATATTATAAATGCAAAAGTGTGTCTGTCTATCTATGTACCTATTTGTTACCTTCATGTCCAATCCTCTGAACCGATATTGCCGAAATTAGATGTGGAGATACTTTGAGTACTTATAGTACCTACATACTACATAAGTCCATACTTTTTATCCCGGAAAAATGTACGGTTCCCACGCGATAAACGGATTTTGGCGCAACGGAGTTGCAGGCGGTCGCGGGTCGGGGCTGAAGGCAGGTATAGGATGGTAGAGTGATAAGGTGCTCCCGAAAGTGATTCGATAATCGATTCTGTGTTTAGTGTGATTTCTTGTGAGTCAGAGATCAGAGGCCGGCAACGCACCTGCAACTCTTTATATTGCGAGTGTCCATGGACGACGGTAGTTGCTTTCCATCAGGTGACTCGTTTGCTCGTTTGCCCCCTAATTTTATATATAAAAGAGCCCGTAGCCAACATGTTTCCTTTATTGCTTCTTTATGAAGTTGCCGATCAAAATGTACGGAATTGACATAAGCTTAATTTGCTACTTCCGATAAATTTTTATAAAAATAATATTATGCTAGCCCAAAATCGTGTTGCGGCTCAATTTGGTACTAATCAGACTCGTAAATCAAAATCGTTTTCGGGGGCTGCTTACATTACATCCGAATTCCGATGTCTATTTTGATTCCAATAAACTCAAAGCGATAACATCTTGCTATAATTGATATATTTAAAATAAATTAGGACAATAACTCAACAATGTCGCTTCTGGTTCGAAAAATTAAATTTATTACAAAATTTTAATTAAAATTTATTGTGTGTGATACTGAATTTATTGTTTTGGGTAAATCAAGATAATTAAATAACTGTATTTATATCTAGATTAATGGAAGTAATTAATTGTTTTGTGAGAATTATTCAAATACGTAACTGTTTTTATAAAGGCTTAGTTTTATTACAATTTTATAGTTCTAGCCAGAAATTGAGAACTTGCATATTATGGAATAAGAAGCACATCCATAATAATATTATCATTAAATGCGAATGTGCGTCTATCTGTTACCTCTTCATGCCCAAACCATTAAACCGATTTTGTTGGGTATGGATAGGTCTAGGCTTTGAGTCCGGGGAATGGACGTACAGGTTGGTACTACTTATATACAGGGTGCAATTAAACCTTCCTGCCAAATTTTGATATATGTTTGATATATGAATGATGTTGTTAGTAGTGTAAAACCCGTTATAAATGTACATTCATTGACCATACAGAAATTAAAAAAAAACTAGCGGTACTATGGAACTATATTGCGCGTGGCCCGACACGCACTTGGCCAGCTTTTTTGAGTAGACTATTAAGTCAGTTTAAGTATTTTGCTCACATCACAATAACATTTTATGATGTTATTATAGTGTTATTACTTATTATAATTTAATTTCTTGTAATGTGATGACTGATGAGTGAAAAAGTATTAGAATGGCGTGGTAACAGGTTACAGTGAGGAAAACATCATATAAATCTTACGAAGGATGTCAATAAAAGAAAAGCATAAGAGGTTCTTAAAATAACATACTACTACACACTAATAGTGTACTCAGAGAAGTTGATGCGGACAGGCTGGATTTTCTGCAGGCTCTACATTCTCCCGAGAGAGTCGCGATGCGCGTTGTGTTCCTGCGCATCGCGACACAAAGAAGACGACCGGCCTATGCAAGCCCCCCATGTGGGGCCTCTGTTCGGCCTAGGGGGACAAGAAACCCCAACAGCGTGGGCCTGCTTTGGGTGAGCAGGCAAGCGCGGACGGAAGTCACGGAAGACATGTAATAGGCCCTCGTATCTCCGTCCTGCGCGGTAGTAGGAACACGGTCGGGTTTTAGTGGGTACAGCTGCGGCCACTTACCTTCGGCCGTAGCAAGACCCACATACCCCGGTGGTCCTTCCCCAATGCTGCCGGGGATGCGCAATAGCATTTCCCGACCCAAAAAAAAAAGGCTCTACATTCTAGAATCTAAACAGTAAACAGTTTGTCGCACTTCAAATTGAGACCTATCAATATGACATAATATGTATTACTTTTACTGAAATTTTTTCACGCCAGACGGCAGCAACAACATAGACAGTAAACAAAAAGTTTTGTTCAATGATAGTAAACAACGTTTCTTTCATTATTCTGATACGACGTGTGCAACATGTCTGATTTTTATCCGATTATATTTTCTGTATGTACTCTGTGCTAGTACTTAGTAGCGCCCTCCGCCCGAGCGACCTTTGCGTAATATTGATTGATTCATAACAATAATTATTAAGTTCAGTGTGCGACAGTGAAAGGATTTTTATCATATCGACGGTCCCTACGTATAAAGCGACATGTCAAAAGTAGTGGTTTTCAGGAGAGCGTTTTTAAGATTCAAACTGTTACTGTAGATTACCATAAAACATAACACAATTATTTTTGTTGATGTACATGTCCGTTTTTACTTTGGAAGAATTAAATAATATTATTATTAATTTTAATTAAAATTAATAAATATTATTATATTCAGCTTTAACTGACTCTTGAGCTTTTCTGAAGGTCGTAATATTTAGTTTTACCGCTGAATACAGAGCTGCATTGATGTAATCGTCAAACACGCTCCTCGTAGGAAGAAAATGGTATTTCATCCCAATTTGCGACTGCCAAATTGACTACAGAACACCTTATCAATTCTATACTAATATTATACAGCTGAGATTTGTTTGTTTGAACGCCCTAATCTAATGGAACTACATATCCGATTTGGAAATTCTTTCAGTGTCAGATAGCTCATTTATCGAAGAAGGCTATACGTTATAAATTATAGCGCTGTGATTAATGGGAGCAAAGAAACAAGGGAAAATGTGAAAAAACGGGGGAAATAATTTGAAAAGGCTTATCTTACAAACTCTATTGGAGCAAAAAAATATCCCATAAACTTTTTAATTTCTAGGTTAATGTTGCACCGATATCACTTTATATTTTTAATAAGATCTTTTCCGGAATTTTTTTCAAGCCCTTCTCAACCCTACAACCAAGCGATACCGCGATGTAGAGGAAGTCCATCTATCAAGTGAACAAGGAGTGTTCTCAATAGTTTTTAAATAATTTTATATAATTTATTAGCGTTTTTAATACTGTTTATATAAAAAAATAACATTCATATTCATAATTAAATAAATACACATCAGACTTCGCTTTCTATCTGTTGTCCGTTCGTCTATTACCAAGCTTTATCTCAAGAACCGCAATAGTAGAAATTTTCACAAATTACGTTATTTTGTTGGCGATATTTAAAGAAATATAGTAAAATTAAAATAAAATAAATGATTATTGTGGAACCTTGTACAACAAACGCGATTTTTTTGCTCTATATCGATAACGGTAAGGTCCAGATGGTTGTTCACCATGAAAAGAAGCCTCAGCCTCCGTTGCAACTATTATTTCACGTTGCTGATTATTTATAACACTCAGATGCTCATATTGGTTTGAAATTAATTGAATTTGTGCCACGAGTCCCACTGAAAAAGAACTAAAGTCTCATAATAGCTGAACGTAAATGGTAACAAGTATATAAATAATTTGCTACCTTAGAGGTAGAAACGGACATGTACGACATGACGCGGAATGGCGCGTGATTTCCAACGCGGTACAAGACGGTAAGTATAGATGTCCGTATATACAACAGCAAAATCTAATACAACGCTCAACTTGTCCTCTTTGACGTCTCTTTATCTTTGGAATTACTTGTGATAGAAAAATAATAATAATGTAGGAATATGCGTCTCATTATACGGAAATGCATGATGCAATAAAAATTATTTGCTATTTTGGACATGATCTTTTATACGTAGGGACCGTCGATATATTTTAAATGGTTAAGGAATAAATTATTCCTATTACGTGCTTTTGTTTATTATGTGCTTTATAAAAGTCAACAATCATGCCAAACAATATTTTCTCAGGAAACGGTTTCTGACAAAAACAATTTCACAGAACCAGATTAGGAGACGATCGGTATACTTACCTAAGATTCAAAGAATAATAACTTTTAATGCAGAAAAGATAGGTGTTATTATGCGCTGGACCTTAGATACCACAGTGTAACAACTATATGGTAAAGTAATACAGTCGTGTCCTTCAAATTAAGGTCACTCAACAAAGGGGCAAGTTTTACACGTGTGCCAAGTGACACTGTATTAATTAATATGCTACTTTTAACGTTAAATGAAAGCACGCTAATGTAAAGACCAGGTTTAATGAATCGAGTGGGGACCTGGTGTGAAGGTCTACTATATGTTATTTATATTGTGACCCACTTACCCATCCCATACTAATTATTGTATAAACCCACCTAATTACCGAAAGACAATGATTGAAATATTAAAAGTTTTTACTCGAGTTTTTCCTCGAGAGCCGAAAAACTCCCGGATGTGCAGGATGCGTAGAAAATCCTCGCGGTCCTTGATATGCTAATGTGAGCCTTATTATTATCATGTGATTGATGTCATTATCGATTGATAGGGTTCATGTAGTATGTGTATGAGTATTTATGTTTGTGTTTGGTTGAGTGTTTAACACTGTGTAGCGATCCGCCGAACGAGGCGATTGTGTGAACATGAAGGGTTTTATACTTGTTAGTGCTATTCTCAACCTAGGCTTGTGTTATGGTGAGTACAATATTATAAACTAACTAGCTGACCCGGCAAACGTTGTTTTGCCATATAAATAATTTTTGGTATGAAAAATAGATGTTGGCCGATTCTCAGACCTACTCAATATGCTTACAAAATTTCATGAGAATCGGTCAAGCCGTTTCGGAGGAGTACGGGAACGAACATTGTGACACGAGAATTTTATATATAAAATTTAACTAATTTTAAGGGAAAGGAGAGATTTGTTTGTAGATCCAATCTAGTTTAACTACATAATTTTGAGGAAAGGAGAGTTTTTTGGTCAATTTGATCTGAAATACAATCGATTTTTTAGATACAGATAGTCGATAAAGAGAATACTCTCTGTCTGTCGCTAGAAAATGCAATAATTTTCCTACGGAATTTCGTGTTGCTTTCAGGAAAAAAAATGATTGTTTATCTAGACCAATTTACAAAATAACTATAATAATATGACTATTAATAATATCTATAGACGCTTGATGACTGTAGCATGATTTTTATTTCAAGTTTTTTAGTAGGTACACTAGCTATTTGACCGAGCTTTGCTCGGTATTCGATAAAACATGAATAAAATGACATTTTCCAAAAATAATTCCTAGCTAGATCGATTTATCGCCCCCGAAACCCTCTATATACTAAATTTCATGAAAATCGTTGGAGCCGATTCCGAGATTCCAATTGTATATATATATATATATATATATACAAGAATTGCTCGTTTAAAGATATAAGATAATATCACAGACAAGTGAATTTTAAACCTAAGTCGGAGTTTGGTCGAACAATCTTGTTTTTTTTAACATTTATAACAGGAATAACAAAATATTAAGAGTGCGCTACTATTATCATCAAAAATTGTGACCGAAGTTTATTTTCGTAGCACGAATCTTTGCAAATATAAACTACTGTTTAGTTATGAAATACTTTTCAGATTCTTAATAACGTTTCTAAGCTTATTATTTTAGACACTTTCAATTATTGGTAATAAAATTGACCTTGCTACAGCAATACAGATCAAATGTATCACACTGTATTTGTCGATGTTTACAGGGTGTAGCAAAACAAAGTCATAAATGATAATACTTTTACGTACGACCCTCATATTACCGTGAAAGTAGCAGTGCTTAAAATGCATTTGTTTTTGTGATTTGTGCCATGCCTCAGCGTCATGAAATGGACAAAAGTTAAAAAATGCTCTATCAGCGCCGTTACTTTTACAGTAAACTCTATAAAAGGGATTCATACTTACACACCCTTAAGTATTATCACATTGTTTTGTTACAACCTGTATATACATATGAAAAGTGAACTACTAAACATAATATCTAACTAATAATAAATATTTAATGAGCCCTTAAAGTTTAAACAAAGGATGACCATTTTCAGGTGTATTGATATAAATATGGCACACGCTTTACATTGTAAATTAAATCAAAGACTTTTTGCATAATATTATAAAAGAGCAACGTTTGATAAATATTTAATCGTAAATTTTTAAATAAGAAAGAAACCATTTGTGAGCTTTAGCTTCGGTCATATCACTCATAACTCATAAGGCAATATTCGACTAAAGATTCGGCCGAAGCTTTAAAATTTAAATACTTAAAAGCTCAAAAATATTGCCCAAGCCGAAGATTCAGTACTACCTATTTCCCTATATTAGGTGTAGGTCGGGATAGCACTAAGAGGTAAGAAGAGCCACAAGACAGATACAGCAGTATTTTTCAAATTTTTTATGATGTGACCTGGAAGGGCTGGAAGTAGCCTAACACTTTGCTTTTTTATCATGAATGATCCCGCAAGGGGTCGCGACTCACGCGAGCCACAGGTTGAAAAACACTGTTATAAAGCAATAAAAAAACTAAACCAAAATTATTATTTCTTCCTACTACGATTCCATATTATATACACTTGACGCGCCAAACATAAGATAGAAAACTTATATTAACCAACTTCTAAGTATAATAATTATAAAACCAATACAATAAAAATGTAGAGCTGAAAGTACTTAGAACGTGTCCTTTTCTGGAGTTCTTTAATACAAAAAGATTAACAAAGAATATATATTTAAAGATTAGAGACGTGAGTGGAAGAACACGTCAATAATTATTACTAAAAAAATATGAGTATAAAAAAATATGTGTAGCCAAATATATTAGCCAGGTGATGAAGCACATAAGTTACAAGGTTTGTTCAAATTACATATACTAGCTATTTGACCGAGCTTCGCTCGGCATTCGATAAAACGCGAATAAAATGACATTTTCTAAAAATGATTCCTAGCTAGATCGATTTATCGCCCCCGAAACCCCCTATATACTAAATTTCATGAAAATCGTTGGAGCCGATTCCGAGATTCCAATTATATATTTACTAGCGACCCGCCCCGGCGTCGCACGGGTATAAAATATATAGCCACATAAAAAAAATGATTAAAACCGCTAGCCTATGGATCCTTCACGTGGTTTACTTCCTGTGCCAAATAACATAAAAATTGCTCCAGTAGTTCGCGAGATAAACCCTTTCAAATAATTTCCCCCGTTTTTTTCACATTCTCCTATTAGTCTTAGCGTGATAAAATATAGCCTATAGCCTTCCTCGATAAATGGGCTATCTAACACTGAAAGAATCATCAAAATCCGTTGCGTAGTTTTAAAGATTAAAGGGAACAAATGGACATGAGGGAAAAAAGTGACTTTGTTTTATAATAAGTATAGATATATATACAAGAATTGCTCGTTTAAAGATATAAGATAAGGGAAAAAAATTGTAAATGTCCATATGTTACAAAATGTCTGTTATCGTGTTCTTCCACTCACGTCTTCATATTATATATTTTCATCATACTCTTTTTGTAGTATGATAATACTTTAAAAGGGGTCTGTGATAGTGTTTTTAAGAACTTAATATTGTGTTAAGGTTTATTGAATTTGAATTTGGAACTCGATATCGAAAATATAGTAATGATAAATGAGAAATATTTGCATAGATCCTCCAAATATGGACGTAACACTATCCTTTATTGTCTTTAAGATATTTATTGAATTGATTATAATTATATCATAAAATATCTTTCAAAAATTTTACATTAAAGTCCTTCCTTTTACGTTTCAAGCTTTATTTATCAATATCACACTAAAATGTAACGGAAACCATTTCGATTTATTTACGTAAAATAAACGAAAACTTTAATATAAAAAACCGTTAAGGAAAATAATATCACAACCCCTATTCTATTGAATTTAGATTTTTAATCATCCATTCATATATTATTTATAATAATTATGTAAAAATATGTTTGTCTGTTTTTATAGATATAAAAAGCGTGTTATAAACAGACAAACACATAATATGATAAACGCTTGAGCTTGAAGACCTTTTTTTATGTTTTCAGAAGAAAAATCTTAAAAAGTTCTAAAAAAATCAGAGTAAAATTTTTAAAGGACAAAGTCTCCTTTCTTCGCTGAAAATGTCCAGTTTCCGGGCTATCTTTATGTTTAAACGAGTTTAATCAAGGTTAACTCTCCGTATGTAAATATAATTTATATAATTAAATCGTCGGTCACGGTCACGGTCGAATCGTATCGTGTATTTATGCTAACTGAATGTTTACATCATGACGTAATACTTGAATGTTGCCTTTATGTGTTTACTAAGTACGCAGCTCCTTTGTTTATCACTCGGGAAACGTACATTTTCCGGGATGAAAAGTATCCTAGATGTCCTTCCAAGCTCAAAGTATATTCATACTAAATTTCAGCAAAATCGGTTAAAGCTTTGTCCACATCTGTATTATGATCGCGTATCAGGCCATTTTACCGAAACTTTTTCGTTTTCGCTTCGTTATAGAATCGCCGATCAAAATGTATGGAATTGACATAAGACGAGTCGAACGTCAACGTCATATTAACGAACGCTTATTAGTGCAGTCGCCAGAGGTTTTAACCTCCGAAAATTGTAATAGTGAATGGATTTTTGTTTTTGAGGTGTCATTTTCTTTTTTACACTATAACTTGCAAAGTTTACCAAAATTTTTTTGTGCTTTTAATTTTTTGGTTACCTACATAATTAAAAATAATATTTCACCATATAAAACCTGTCCAGAAAAAAAAAATTCTTGTTTCTGTTATTTAATGACTCTTATCCGATTGTTTACGTTGAAAATTAACCAAATAAACAATTTTTAAAAAAGAAAGTTTGCTTTGCTAAGCTAAATACAACTATAAGGTTTTTGCAAAGTTTTTAGAGATTAACGCTCGTCGTAACCAAGATAAAAGGGTTTGGGTGGATTTAAGGGTTGTAACGAAAAGTGTGCTAAGCTTACTTGTTGTGCGTATTTAATTTTTAGAGAAATCGTAACTTTTAAGTACTTCAAAACGTTTAAATATCTCCAAAAATGTGTAAAATAGACCGAAAATATTTTTCTACATTTGTTGAGAATTTGTTTAAGTGAGAGCTAAAAAATTAAATGCATCGACAAATGAAAGACTTTTTATAGTCTTTGATATATATTTAAACTTCCTACTTAAAGCCAGAAAAAAATTGGGTGCTACAAATCTCACGTACATACTAAAGACGCATGCTGCGACCTATGTTTGGAAAATGCTTACCTGAATACAAAAAATATCAGATCTTAACCTAATTTGTATTTTTTTCCTTTAAGTATGTTTTAGCAAATATAATTAATGAAAAAAAAAATATTCTGTAAAAACCTAACCAAAAGAAATAAAATACAGATTTTCTTCGAAATATCCGTGAAAAGTTTGTGCTACATTTTCAGAAAATTTAATAAAGTAAGAGCCAAAAAGTTATACACATTAAGAAATAGAAGGCTTTGTTAAGCCTAAAAAATAATTTTAAACTTCCTATTTAACACCAAAGAAAAATAGGAACGCCATTTACCTGGCGAGGCACACAACAAGCACATTTGGAGTTTACATACAAAAATATTAATTTTAAACCTATATTATATATTTTTTCAACTTATTTTCTTTCTTTGGAATATAAGCAACGATACAAATCAAAAAAAAATATATATATTTTATAATTTTGCTACATATTTAAAAGAATGGAATATGCAAATTTTCTTCAAATTTTTACAGTTTATGAGTTTACTTGAAGTGGAAGAGAATAATTTAAAAATCAAATGCACAACTTTTCAATAGGTAAACTTTATTATTTATGTTATCAGCTACACATTCCTTTTTTTCTTTCCAATTTTCATCCACTATTGCAAAAATCGGAGGTTTGCACGATTTTTACGCTCTGGGAACTCCACTATATGTCAATTTCATACATTTTCATCGGCGATTCTGTAACGAAGCGAAAACGAAAACATTTTAGCGCACCCCACAGATCTCCGTCGCGTAGCATCGAAGCGTATCATGATCGTTAGAAATGTACGCGATGATCGCGATCATTTTGCGTCCACACTAGCGATCATGATACGCTTCGATGCTACGCGACGTAATTCTTTGTAAAATCAAAATTAAGTCTGGTCGAAAAAATAGGAATAAGTGAGTATACTTAATGACTTAATCCTAAATAATAGTTAAATTTTAGTGTTCCCACTTCCCCCAGGCCGAAGCCTTGAGGAACTTGCAGTGACTATTACACAAAGGTCGGAGCCGAGGGCGCTACTAGCACATACCGACAATAATTTAAAATTCGACAAGTTGCATACGTCATGACAGAATATTGACAGAAACATTGTTTAACGTCGAACAAAGCTTCTTGTATAATATAATACTAGTTGATGCCCGCAACTCCGTTGCGCCAAAACTCGTTTATCGCGCGGGAACCGTACATTTTTCCGAGACAAAAAGTGTCCTATGTCCTTTCCCGGGACTCAAAGTATCTATATGCCAAATTTCAGCAAAATCGGTTCAGCGGTTTAGGCGTGAAGAGGTAACAGACAGACAGACAGACAGACAGACAGACAGACAGACAGACACACTTTCGCATTTATAATATTAGTATGGATATGGAAGTATGGAAGTATGGATATGCTGGTGCTGCCAGAATGAAAATATTGCAGATAAATAAATAGATTTAAGTAAAATCCATTTCTTACGCCGGTTCTTCTCGCCGGGTTAGTTCACGAACCGGAGCCTCAAGGGCCTCATGTAGACACGACGGTCTAAGAGTGTTGACTTTGTTAACCTATTTTGAAATAAAATATTTTGATTTTGATTTGAAAATGTTTAAATGACTTTTCAAGGCAACTTTTATACTTTTATTGATCAATAAATGCTGAATTATTAATAACTAATAACTGCCCTACACCAGAACTAAAGGGTAACAAATCAATTGAATTCCCACATTAGGTAGATTAATTTACTCTATAATTTCTATGAATAAACATTAAGTAGCTTCTAGTTTTGTGTTTGTTTTATAATAAATAGGTTGTTATTCATAACAATAGCTAAATGTGTTTTTTTTTTTGTAACGAATATTATGCGTAGTTTTTAAATTAAAATGCTCTTAAGTGTGTGTTTATCTTGATCATTGTACAGAGACAAACTTAAATATTATGTACTCAAAATTAGGATTTAATCTCATGACCCTCTGCTATATCAAAATATTTTAAGAATTAAAAAAATGAACCTTTACAAAAGTATAAACAGCTGTTATTTTGTCTTTTTAGTTTTTACCATTTGGACATTTAAATTTTATTTTTTACCAACTCGTCGGAGTATTTTAAAATATATTATTATTTGTGGTAAAACTCCAAAGTATTTTGGGATTAAAATTATCTTTATTACAAATAACTTGCCTCAACGGTTCTTTATCCCAAGCCTTTTAAAAAAGTAAATTGGCTCATTCAAAAAGGTTTTATTGAATTCGATTTTTAAAAATGCGTAGGCGCATATTTTGGAGAAACAACAGCTTATTGATGAAGTCATCAAACTGACACTAATTGGAAAAGAAAAGAAATGGGCACAAGCCCACATAATATTTATGTAGGTATCAAATTAAAATGAATATATTTCTGTATAATTGAGTTTATAATTCTTTGCAGTATTTTCGCTGAATTTCAACGCTCGCCATAATGCACTGTAAGTTATGCACAAATAGTTCAGTTTCCTTTGAAAATGTAGGATAGCGAAGTAGATCTACCGTAGTAAAAACATTAAGATAAGCTTTACGACCGCAGAAGTTGTGAGGCTAATTAACTTAGTAAGATGTCTATCAACTATCAAGTTTTTAATGGTTGTGCCCGTTTATAAGGCCATACTAAATACAGGTTATCTGTGAATTATTGTGATACATGGATAAGTAGCTTTTTTTAAAGTGAAATCGGTTAAAAACTAATATACTTAATATTTGGGCACCTAATTTACTCCTTAAAGGATAAGGTCCAAATTGGGCTAATTTTAAAAGTGCCGGCCAACGCAAATAAACCCATTATTTAAATAGAACATAATCTAAGGAATATTTTTATTATTACACCAAAGTTCTGAGTCAAGTCTCCAAGTTGTTACTCAAGGTCAAACTTTTTTTATAACATGTAATAAAACTTATTTTATTAATTAAAAAGCAATAAGTAATCGATTCCAACGTCGCTATCCGAGTCATAGAACAGACTAGAGGCCAAATACCTACAAATGATTTGGAAAAATTCAAAGGAAGAGGGAACCTCTACGCGCTTGGGGTACGCACGGGTACGGAACCCCAAAAATGTAATTTCTAGTTATTTTTATTTATTTCTTGTGTGACTATCTGTGTGGTCATTTGGTAAATTATTAAGTGACGCTTACATTTGTAGCAAAGTATATATTTTTGATATGAAGTTTTGCTCGATTTGCTGTTTGGACTAAACAAATATGTCGTATAGAGTTGTAGTCGCTTAAAAGTTCCATATTATTTTTTTACCTAACTTAACGGTAAATTAATTAATAAAAATCAGTTACTGATGACAAAAAAAGTTAATTGAGTAAGTCAATGAACTTAATTTAATTAATTTAATGATTAAAAGTCCCGATATAAAGTTATCTCTTTATGACAATCAGTTGAAATTACTTTTAAGATTTATGTCACCTTATAACAGAGAGCTATTACTTTAAACGGTGCCTCTATAATACCTACATCTAATATGAAAATTGTAATAGTGTACACTGTACAGGGTGTACCAAACCAAAGTGACAATAGGTACTTTAGATTGTGTATGGATGTCGCAGTCATCTGGTTCAATCTGCGATTCGATTGAATCACTAGCGCATTCATTGAATGACACCATTCAATTGAATGACTCGGCCGAACGTCGATTGAACGATCGTCCCTCAACGTTCAATTAGTTAGCGATTTGTAGCATAGCGTTTTGAAGATAGCGGACATACTGCGGCTTCTAGTCACTAAAATAAATATGGCGTCAAACAGCTCGCACAGCTGAATATAGCAGTGTTGATATTTTATCGATTACATATTTTACATTAAAGTGCTTTATTTGTAATAACTAATAAAATAATATGAAAGCGTGGATTTTCCTATAACTATACCCCGTCAACGGCTACTTGAAAAAAAGCATCCCATTTAACAACTTCACTATATGACTTTTAGTCAAGACGTTAAACGTTACAGTGAACGTCTTGACGAGTTGTCCTTTAGTCATTCAATTGAATATAGGGTTGTATCCCAATTGAGTTCATTGTGAAAGTAGCAGCGCTGAAAGAGCAATAGTTGTGATTACTGATTTGTATGGGCAGGCCTCCCAGCGTCAATAAAGCCCATACAAAAGTAAAGAAGTAACTTTTTCAGCGCTGCTACTTTCACGATACACGCCCTAAAGTATTATCAATTTGTTTTGTTACACCCTGTATTAAAGCTAGTAAATACATATTATAAAAATAGCTTTTAAAAGCTTGCGTGACTATACTGTACTCGGCAAAACATGGTGGTAGCGGTCATTGACTCCCTGTCAAAAACTTGTCTTAAAATTAAGGCTGGGAACAAATTATCGGACGAACGTCCGCGGACGTTTTCATCGGATGCGGCTTGTTTCTATCTGATCAATACAAAATACACTAAACTGTGCAATGTGCATATTGTCTGACATAAGTCGCGGACGCGGCCTTGAGCGTTCGGACGTCTGAAGAGAATCTGGCTGACCGGATGTTTTTGCATCCGCGGACGTCTGCCATTGACATAATATGGGTTAGGTCTTTAACGTCCGCGGATGAACCGTGCACATTGTTAAGCCGCATCCGTCAGCCGCGACTTATGGATGCGTCCGATAATAATTTGTTTCCAGCTTTACTATACAAAGCCACGATTGACGACATCTGACACTTCATTGTTAATCGCGGTTCATATAGAAAATGACAAGTTTTTGGCAAGGAGTCAATGACCGCTACCGCCATGTTTCGCCGAGTACAGTATAGTGACTACAAATTCCGATACTTTGAACGAGACAATCTTGTATTTAAATTGTTCGGTTATGTATTAGCTCCGTGGGTTTGTCAACGGCTGCAAGTGTTTTTATGAGTTTTAGGTTTATATTAGGGGAGAAAAAAAAAACTATCTATTCTAGCCAGGCTTTTTACTGGGAAGTAACAAGTTCCTTTGATTAAAGTTTCTTTCTAGGAAGAAGCTGGGTCTTAAACTTTTAAAGAGTTATCTTCTAATTTAACGGGCTTTAAATGATTAGATATAATAAATAACATACTAATATGTAAAAACTACTTTTATATATGATATTATGTTGTCACATCACAAACTAATTCCATGTCATAAAAAATGAGATGTTGTAAAAAAGTTTACTAATGCGTTTTTATGCTATTCATCTTAAAACTGTATCAGATATTTGATCACTTCACAGATTAGGCAAATTAGAATATAAATTATATTTTATTACTTACTTATAATATAGATTATATATTTTATTACTTATAATAGATATCTTTATTACTGTACCGATAATATCATAAACAACTCTAGGTATTTCATTTCTAAAATTATTACTTTCTTGCGGTCATAATAATTATTATGTAGAGCAGGGGTTCCCAAACTTTTTCAGCCTGCGGCGCACTTACAAGTCAATATTTTGTAACGGCGACCTACTTTACCTAGCTATTACAAAAAGATACATAAATATTATACACCTTTAATGCTCTCTAATAATCTGCCTGCTTTGTATAATTCATAAGTACTATAATTTCATTTTATGATTGTTATATGGATAACGATGGAGGATCATCTCAGGTCGCGGCGCCCCCCCCCCCCCCCCTCTTGCCTTTCCGCGGCGCACAGTTTGGGAACCCCTGATGTAGAGATTAACTACGATAACATGGCGCGCCCCTCCAAAATTCAAAATGTTTGAAGTGCGTTGTTAAAACGTTTGAAGTGCGTTGTCTTGCGCGGTAGGCTAGTTATGATTAGTTGACCAACAAATCTTGGTAATAAGTGACATTAACTGAAATATTACGTGTACTCATAAAGTTAATATAGATAGGTATATTACCTTTATGCGTGTACTGTGATTGGTTGAATACTTACTACATACTTACAAACTCTTTCATAAGGATGTGACTACACATATTGAAACAGTCATTTGGAGGGGCGCGCCATGTTATCGTAGTTGATTTCTACGGTCTATTTTAAAAATGCTTTTTTAAGGTTTAAGGTTAATTCAGACCGCAACGCGACGCGTAGATGCATTTCTAAAGTATGGGTTTGACAGCTTTGCATACTTTGCAAGACGTCTCACGCAATTGAGATCTGTCACGTTGCGGTCTAATTTGAGTTTTGACCCTAAATCTTTTACCCCCGAATCCCCTCTTCTTTCACCATCCCCGATATCTATATCTATAAAATCTATACAAATCGAAAACGGCTGAACCGATTTGGCTTAGTGTTCGAATATTGTTACATAATAATTTACCCAAAGTAAATTTTAACAATTTGATTTTACCATATTTTAATAGTCTTGTTTTTGATTTAGCTCTGGGCGGGAAGCCCCCGCCGTTTAGTCTGTAAACATCAACATTGTAATCAATATTACTGCTGTTTTTATGTTAGAGGTAGCACCAGGCACCAGCATAGACAGTAAACATAAAGTTTTAGACGTTTGACAACGTTTTTGTCAATATTATGACACGAGTCATGAGTCATGACTCATGGCGTATGCAACATAAGGGTGCGTCCACATTTGTATCATTTGCGCGATCAGTCGCGTTATCGCGTATCATCGAAGCGTGTCAAAATGATACGCCCCGATCGCTATTAACCGCGTATCTGATACGTGTCGTATCAAATACCTTTCCTGCAATAATATTATATAGAATTAATATGTATCTGTTTTTACTTTGTACCATTATTTTATGGGTTTCTCACCGCCAAAGATGAGTCAAATCGTAAAGGTCTCTCTAATACATCAAGGGACCTATTGGATTTATTTATTACACTTATGTAACCTTCGATTGGGTATAAATAAATTATATTAATATTTATGACTTCTCAAATTACAATTTCTGTGTCAATAAAATCGACGAAAACGCTATAAAATATGGAGATAGCCTTTCAAGTTTGATTACAATAATGGGTCTCGGAAAGCCTAAATTTATTCTTTATTCGACCTTACAATTTCGATAGAATTATCATCAAAATAAACATAGGTTATGGTTTGTGATGAATTATTGATGATTCTTTTGTTTATTGTCAAAGGTCAGTGACCTTAGACAATAGATGCGCTAATTCAAGCGCGACTCTTTTTATGTAGTCTGGTAAATTGTTGTCTAGTCAGAAATCATTTCCTTTTTTTTTTCTTTTTATGAAATAAGGGGGCAAACGAGCAAACGGGTCGCCTGATGGAAAGCAACTTCCGTCGCCCATAGACACTCGCAGCATCAGAAGAGCTGCAGGTGCGTTGCCGGCCTTTTAAGAGGGAGTAGGGTAATAGGGGAGGGTAGGGAAGGGAATAGGGGAGGGAAGGGAAGGGAATAGGGGAGGGAAGGGAAGGGAATAGGGGAGGGAAGGGAAGGGAATAGGGGAGGGAAGGGAAGGGAATAGGGAAGGGTAGGGGATTGGGCCTCCGGTAAACTCACTCACTCGGCGAAACACAGCGCAAGCGCTGTTTCACGCCGGTTTTCTTTGAGCCCGTGGTATTTCTCCGGTCGAGCCGGCCCATTCGTGCCGAAGCATGGCTCTCCCACGTCAAAAAATAAAGTCATATCTAAAGTTCACTATGAATGTAGCCGCTCCGAAAAAGTAACTTTTTTTACAAACGAAAAAAAAAACAGACATACATAAGCTTTATATATTTTTAACCGACTTCAAGAAAAAGGAGGTTATCAATTCGACGCGTACATGTATGTAATATTTCCAGAGCTGCCCAATTTTCGTATATATGTTAGTCTATATCAGCGTCTGAACAAATGTGCCAAATTTCAAAAGTGTATACTATGTATGTATGTAAGTATGTATGTATGTTTTTATGTTTGTGTTCGGATATCTCTAGAATTACTATTCCGATTTCAGTAATTCTTTTTTTGTTGTACTAGGTATTATTCAACTTAGGGAATAGTGCAAGTTTCATCAAAATCGGTTCAGTAGTTTTGGAGATACGGAGTTTTGATTCTCAATTACTTAGGTACGTACAATTTTGAAGTAGGTTTTATCTTTTTAAAATACAGTTATTTAAATTAGTATATAAATGAGGACGGCAAACTGTTAGAATGCCCATGACTTATTTAGAACTATTTCCATAAAAGGGACCTTTTATTGGAAAGATTAGCTTAAATTTTGTGGAAAAGATATTCAACGCCGGCTTGCGTCATTTCATTAGTCATTTAGGTCATTTAGCGCACCTTTGTTAACTGAAACATCAAACACTCCATTTACATAAGCTACCGCGACGGACGTATAGTACGTAGGAAATATATTTTAACCGACTTCAAAAAAAGGAGCTTATCAATTCGACGTGTATGTATGTAATATTTCCAGAACTGCCCAGTTCTTGTTTATGTTAATCTATAACAGCTTCTGAACAAATGTGCCAAATTTCTAAAGTGTATGTATGCATGTATGTTTTTATGTTTGTGCACGCATATCTCCGGAACCACAAGTCCGATTTTAGTGATTCTTTTTTTAATTGTACTAGCTATTGTTCAACTTAGGGAATACTGCAAGTTTCATCAAAATCGGTTCAGTAATAGGGCTTCACACGAGACGAGAGTAAGCGAGAGTAACAAAAATCTCGTCTCGGTCTCGTCAATCCTGAAAAAATTGAGTCTCGTTCGAGTCTCGGTCTCGTCTCGTTACCAGTTGTCTCGTCTCGTCTCGGTTAGTTGTAAATAATGATTTATTTCTATAATATTATAATAAAGAGAATAAGGAATATTTTATGACTAACGTGTTTATATGATAAAATGCAGTTTGAATGGTTACCAGATTTTATATTTTGTAAAATATATTGTATATTATATTGTATGTAAAATATATTATTTTTCGAATAAAAACTTAATAAAAAAATATTAACGAGACCCGAAACGAGACTCCCAGGTTGCCCTGTATGTGGTCTCGGTATCGCCGATAATATTTTCCAAAACGTCTCGTCTCGTTCTCGTCTCGTAAAAACGAGACGAGACGAGAAAAATCTCGCTCTCGCTTGAAGCCCTATTCAGTAAGTAGTTTTTGAGATAGGGAATTTTAATTCTCAATTACGTACAATTTTGAAGTCGGTTTTATCTTTTTATTAAAATACAGTTTATTCATCTTACTACTATACTAGTTTATGTCCGTAACTTCGTTGCTCACAAAGCCGCCAATCGCACGAGAATCGCATATTTATCAGGGATGAAAAGTTTCACATATTTTATAAAATTAGTATAGAGTCTTAAAGTATAATATTATTTTTGCTGATGAAGTATAAGAATCATTAATCATGACATATAATATGATATAACCATTGAGTGTTAATTTTTAAAAAAGTATAAACAATTTTCAAATACCATGAGTGTATAATTATGTCTCTATTATAGAACATCATTGTTATTCAAACTTCAAAGCCTGATGATGCAATAGGTTTTTCCACTTGAAGACAGCTGTAATTATGAAGTCTTAATAGGTGTAGCAGTATAAGTTTAGAGATCTTTGTGTAGCAGCTAAATAGTAAATACATTGAAGTAATATGACCAGTGTTGCCTATTCAAAAAATTAAATAATTAATGTCGGTGCAATTAAAACTAGAAAAATCGACCAAGTTCGTGTTGGTCTCGCGCGCTAAGGGTGGCTTTCGGATCAAGGCGACCGCGACGCGAGACCGCGACCCACTGCTTTATATGAAGGCCACGCCCACACGTCGCGCGACCCGGTCGCTTGCATCCGTAAGCACTTCCTATTAATTCATATAAAGCAGTGGGTCGCGGTCTCGCGTCTCGGTCTCGCGTCGCGGTCGCCTTGATCCGAAAGCTACCTTAAGGGTTAATCCGTACCATTAAAGAGCAAGAATAGGTAAAAAATGTGTTTTTTTTTATGGGAGCCCCGTTAATTATTTATTTTAAGTATTTAAATTTTATTATTAATTATTAAAGTGTAATTAATACAACTGAGTATTTTGTCAACATTTCAAGCGCCCACCTATTGCCATTATTGATATAGAGCAAAAAATAGCAAAAAAATACGTTTCTGGTATGGGAATTGGGAGTCCCCCTTAAATAATTAATTTATTTTGTTTTTAGTACTTATTTGTTGTTACATAATAGCGGCAACAGATAGGTAATACACAATCTGTGAAAATTTCAGAAATCTAGCTATAGCGGTTCTTGAGACGCAGCCTGGAGATAGACAGCTACAAACAGACGTACAGACAGATGGACAGAGTATAGACGGACAGACAGACATCGAAGTCTTAGTAATAGGGTCCTGTTTTTACCCTTTGGGTACGGAAGCCTGAAAACTGCAATGATATAATAATTCATAATGATTATTATGTAAGATAGTCATTAAAATTTCAATAAAAATAAAAAATTAAACCAATTTACAAAAATTAACAAAAAAAATCAAAATTTGCGGCCGTACTGACTGGATACTGTTTAATGTAGAGTTCAATTATTAGTCTCTGCTTCAAGCACAATCTTCGGCGCTAGTTTACAAAAAAATATTAAACTGATATAAATTTTTGCATAATAAATAGCTGAAAATCAGTTTTTTTTTATAAACACATGAATTTTGTCGCAGAAAAGTTTTTTTTCACGTTGCTAATTAATGGAAATATCACGACATAATATTTTCCTGGAGACAAATAAATTCCTAGTAAAATATCAAATCAACAAAAGCGCGGTAACGCTGCAACATTCTATATTCAAAAATCATTATTTTTTATTTCAGCTTATCCCGGTAGCCAAGGCGTAGGCGCTTACGCGTACCAGGACTCGGCCGGCAATAGGTACGGCGGTACTTACGACCTGGACTCCATTCCAGCTGAATCCAACTTCATCACTCCATTCAACGACTTCCAGGACGAATTCTTTCCCGCGTATTTTAAGAATTTCCAGAAGTTCATAGAACAGTGAGACTATAATGTGTACGGTCGCTTTTGGAGGCTTGGTGGAGGATTTTCGGTGGTGGTACCTTAAAATAATGATGGTGATGATTTAGGACTTGTATCCCTTTTTCTTGTATGCGAAGGTGCCTACGCGGCTAACTATGCCATTGGCATTCAAAAGTTTATATCAATGGTGTCTAGATCACGAAATTAGGAATAACATACAATCGTAACCGTCTCATACCTTTAAAAAAAAGTTTAATCGATGAATTTTATTATGTTATTGACAATTTTTAAATTCTAGCTACAATAACTTCAATACCATAACTCCAAGGCTGGCTCGTCGTCGGTTACGGCCTTACAGAAGGTAACAGATTGGAATATACTTATCCGGAACGTTGGAGAAAATAAAAAAATAAAAGTGAAAAAAGAACTCTACCAAAATGGAAAGTTTGAAAATAGAATACTTGAAAGCTAATGTCAGATTTCATACTGACTTGGGTGTTGGGACTCAACTTTTTCCCTCTTGATAACTATGCAGTTTATAAGCGTATAAAGTTTTGTCCTTGTTTGTTGCAATGGAAAAAGCGCATGATAGACAAAGGCAGTCATATATTTTTTTATTAAAAAAGGCGTATTATTTTTAACTCTATATTAATAAATTCAGAGTTCTATTTTCTGTGTTCTTAAATTCTCCCGGCGTTCCGGATTCCGCATTTTATAGAATATAGTACATCCTTAAGAACCTTGATAATCTAAGTTTAATCTAAGTTAGATCTCAAATCGTGAGAACAACATAAGGATGTTTATCGTTTTATTCTGCATTGTCTGTGCTTTAATTATTCTTACAAAAATCATTACAATATTAGGTATATAAATTAACATTATAATAAAACCAAAACCTCATGGTAATATCCACCGTAGTCAAGATGGTTTCGCCTAAAATACTTAATTAATGTGCTCGAAAATCAAAGACGGAAAGTATCTAAGTAGTATATTATATGTTATGCTCAAAGACCAAATCGCTCAGTGAACGAAAAAATAGCTCACAACGCGTTGTGGTCACAGTGAAACAGCCAACTCTAATGAAAACGGCCACGACGCGTTCTGGCAATCACAAAAAGGCCATAACGCGAAATTCGTGTCATGGCTGATATGCTATTCTTTTTTCTTGATTTGTTCTTGATTGATTAACTATCCATAGGTATGGAAGATTATATTATTTTAATTACCACGCGTACTACAAAATATTTTTTTTACTAAAACACTGCATAACGATGATGATAAACAATCATTATTATTTATTAAATATCCATAGTTTTATAATATCCGTACTAATAATTATTATTAATGTCTGTCTCTCTGTCTGCCTGGCGCAACGTAGTAGCGGACATCAACTAGTAGTATATTTAAATTATATTAATAAAAATAAAACTATAATTTTATTATTTATTGATATCAGATTACTTTACTTATATTTAAAAAAAAAACAACAACACGTTGCGCCAGACAGACAGACAGATAATATTAGTACGGATGGTATGGTACTATGGATATTTTATAAATAATATAATGACAAGCACGTTATTCAGTGATTTAGTAAAAGAAAAAATATTTTGTAGTATGCGTGGTAATTCAAATATAATCTTCCATACCTATGGATGATTTATCAATCAAGAACAAATCAAGAAAAATGAATAGCATATTAGCCAAGACACGAATTTCGCGTTATGGCCATTTTGTGATTGCCAGAACGCGTCGTGGCCGTTTTCATTAGAGCCACGACGCGAATTTCGCGTCGTGGCTGTTTCACTGTGGCCACAACGCGTTGTGAGCTATTTTTTCGCTCACTGAGCGATTTCGGTGTTTGAGCGTGACATCTATACACAGCGGCTGCACTTTTAGGTAATCAATGTCTAATATTGTACGTGCAGCTGTAAGCGTTTAGATTTCTGACTGAAATAGAGACAACTCAGCTAAGGGCTATAATAATTAATCATTTACATGTAGGGTTGCCAGGTCGATAAACCGAAAAACCGGACAAAGCAGTCAGCTTGGCCGGACATTAGTAGAAAAAAGAGTTGGCACTATCGTATACTTAGAAAAACTTTTAATATACTTAGGAATATGTTCGGCAGCTCGTGTACGCTGTACTAATTTTCTGTTTTATCATAACAGTTTTTACATCTTCTAATAGCTATACAATCTTACATCTCATTTAAGGTGTAAAACCGTCTAAAATTTGTGTTTTGAGGCTCTACAAAAGCCGGACGCCTGGCAACCCTATTTACATGTACAAAATTATGGTCTTTCGCCGACAAAACATATAAGTTTATTTTTCGCGAAAATGCGCTAATCTAATTTAGATGGTTATGTACAAGAACCTTTTAAAAGTGACTCATATCCATCACCATCAAACCTTGACCTTTCAGTCCCAGATTGTATCAGTAATTGACCAAACAATAGCTTTAAGTGAGTAATAAATTGTTGAAACGTATATATTGACGTAGTTGAAGACTTTATTGTTATTTGAAGGGTAACCTAAAGTCAAGTCCAAGGAAATTTTTATGTAAGTTTAATATCTGGGAAACCAAGCTATTTACTCCAAGTATAATTTAGAAATGAGCGGATTTTCAGGAATCATGAATAAGACCTAGTTAGAGTATAGCTGGTACTAGCGAGATAGCTGTGCCCTCGGCCGAGCACATCCTTACAAAACATACAGTGCTTGGCCGAGAGTACTGTCCCGCCACTCTACTCGGCGGGTGTAATTAGACCCTAAGACCTTTAATTACCTCTCGGAACCCGCTCTACATCTAAAGAAAGATGTTTTACTTCGTTCTGTAGTAACACTCAGGTACATTTTAGAACTCTCTTGGTGATGGCATCTAAGTACTATTAGAATAATTTACTTATTAACTTACTTTAATGGGTTGTTACTAACGCACCGCTTCGCAGAGCTATAGCAATATTATTAATATCCAAAAGATTAATATCTTAACAACCAACAAAAGATACATAAGACTATCTTATTTCCAGGCAATTTGGTTCTAATATAGCGAGCCAAAGATTCCCACATCCTAAGCGGTATATCCCGACTCCACAGAGAGTGCCATTTACGCCTTTCTTCAGGTTGCCAAACTACGGAGGCTACGGAGGGTTTCCTAGCGTGGAGCCAATACAACCCATACAACCCATACAGCCTATACAGCCTATTCAGCCTTTACAACCTAAATTCGGGATGAATTTTGGCAACAACTTTGCGTCGAACTCGGCGTTCGCTGGGGCCTCGGCTGGACCGGGAGGTGTACACCAGGTAGCCGCTATAGACCCGCCAGGCAGTGTAAGTATATAATATTTTAAGAGTTTATTACTTTACTAAACTTACTATTTTGTCATGAGGAACCAAATGAATGGTATGACCTTATAGCTAGAGGCAATTTTCAGAGGTAGTAGTATCATGATTCATGTCATGTGCTTAACATGTATGTACCCAGCGACCACATAACCCAATAGACGCCTAATGTTTTGATTTCTCTTAACAAATAATTGTGTCAATGCGCTGAGGTAAGCGACGCGGGGGGTGAGTGAAGAAATGCATTACGATTGGCCAATTCAAATTCACGGCATGTCATAAATCATAACTAGTGATGGGAAGTACGAGAAGCGCTGGCCAAAAGAAAAAAAAACAGTACATAATATTTATTTTATTTTTAAGTGTAGAATGAAGAAAATACTTTTATAAATTAATATTTAATAATTTTTAAAATGAATTAACTTCGTATAAATTCTCCGAACTGCAGGTTTCTGAACCGAAGATTTTGTAAGAAATACCAATCTTGTAGTTATGTATTTATACATCACACTATTTGCTAAATCCACCACATGATTGGTTTATTCACAATGAAATTGATGGAAACTTATTTCTGAAAAAAGTTGTTCACCAATAAAGCTGCTTGAAGTTTTATTGACTAAAAACTCTGCTTTACGTGGTTCACTGTTCTTTACGCCTCCAAGATACGCGCTATCGCTTGTCCGAACTCCGAAGTTGTTCATATAGTTTTAGTTACACGATGTATTCAATAGATGGCGCTGAGGTGCTCCTGAATCGCAGTATCGCTTGTACGTGGGAGTTTTATATAGTTGTAACAGATTTTGGTTGTGTGAATTGCTGAAAACCTTGGTGTGAGCAGTGAGCATTGAAATTTGAATTGTCAACATTTTGAGTGGTAATTATTGATCTCGTATTGTTATTAAAAATATTAATTAACCCTCCAAGATGACCTCCGTCATGGTCCGCGAGTGCCGAGTTTATAAGTGGTCGTCGGTGACCATACCACCCTACGCGTCGAATTACTGCGTTTATTCTACGTATCTTATTACAATTTGTAATAAGATACGTAGTACTGTTAAGCCATTAAGCCCATACATACCGCAAGGCCCAAATATCAGGTAGATAAATTTAAACAATACATTTAAAAAAATCTAAGTGAACACTTCAACTCCCAAGCGGCCACATGTGGCCGCCAGAACAATGGATTTCCAAGAATCCGCGAAGGATGAGCCGAATCACACCCAGCGGCGCGGCGAGCATATTTTCAGTGTCATAATAATATTATGATATTAATCTTTATCTTCATTATTGTAATACATAGTAGGTACTATCGCTTGAGAAACTTGGAAAGTCTCGCGGCCGCCTGCGCCCTTCTCAAGCGATACTATATTGTATTACATTAATGAAGATAAAGTTTAAAATCATATGGCATGCCCTGACATTCCGGTTAGAACCTAGAACTTGAATAAGTACGATATTTACGCACGCGCCGCGCGGCGACGCGACGCCGCACCGACCGCCGTGTATAAACAGCCTATATTAATAATTGGTGTTGTTATGTACATAATTATTATTATTGTATCCATATTCCATACCTATGCCTTGTAAGTTGTACTATTATCTACTTTGTGCCATGAGACATTGGTGACCTTAACACGACGTGGTAATGATGATGATGACGATGATGATGATGATGAATTTGAATTGCGTGGTAGCATATGCTTTCTGTACTTAAAACAACGCCGAAACTCCCAAACGTGTATCTATAAGGAGTCAGGAGTTCTCTCAGCATCTTCGAAACCATGGTATACCTTGACCCAATATTTGACTTTTTGGTAGCATATTCTTAGTACACTTCACATAAAACCAAAATCACCATATGTTTCCATATAAATTTCGAGAAGTTCCCTCGATTACTCCTGGATCCCATCAGGTCACCACTTTTGTGAACATGGTACCAAATTGGAGTGAAACCTAATACAACAAAACAAAAATTTCGTTTCACAAACGGCGGAGTAATCGTTGAACATACAAAAACAAATATATCCACAGCCGAACATATAACCTCCTCGTTTTTTGGAAGTCGGTTAAAAATTTAAAAACACATACTTACACACGCTTACAAAAACAATTAATAAAATATTACTCTTTTTCAACAATATGAAAAAAAAAAAACAATTTGTTTAACTGATAAAAAGTCAGTCATCGCATCACTAGTGACGCTTGACTCGGCTTGACAGTAATGAAAGAAAGGATAAGGATTACTAGTTTGTGTATGATAGAAAGGGAAATACTTATAAACAAACGTTTTCCTTGACGTATTCGGACCAGCGTAAGTTGAGCTCTGAAGAAATTGATTCCTGACAATATAAATCTTAAAATTGGCTTACCTATGAAAAAATATGCCGTCTTTGCTAAAATTAGACGATTGGCTACATTTTCCACACCATTTTACTGTACAGGGAGCCATATTTCGCCTTTATCGTATTTTATTTAGTAGTAGACGCATGAGATGTACATAGGTCACAGAAGTGGTCGATAATGAGACAGATTTCGCTGTCATTGTCTCAAGTAAGACCTATTAGTCTTACATGTTGCCAGACAGTATTTGCCTTGCATTAGGCGTCTATTGGGTTATGTGGTCGCTGTATGTACCACATCTTTGAATAAAAATGACACATGTATTAGGCAGAGTAGACAGAATGATAGAGTAGAACTGATGTAAAAAAAATTAAGTTTGACGTATTATGACAAAAGTCGTCGCTAGGGTCGTTACCTACAAAAGTTGTTGTTTATATTTTGGCACATGCAAAGAAAACTGTCAGAATTCAATTTCAAAATCTTCGTTTTAAAAATAAATTATACCAGCCAGCGCGCCAGCCTTTAACTTATCCTGGCGAAACCCGACGAATTTGACAGATATTGAAACCCGTCCGTCTTTTTGAAGTCGAAGTACTGGTAGTTATATCTATTGTGTATTAAGTATATGATATACACTGACGTCCATTATACAAGTACGCTGGACTAATGATACCCTTTGAAATGACGGAATCAGCTCACCCAATATTCGGGAAGAGAACTAAATTTCACGTAAAAATGATGTTTGAAAGTCACCATATTGGCGCTGATAGCAGTAGTGGGAGTACTTGGAACTAATACTAGTTTCTACCATGGAGGTATACTATTATCTGTGGTTTCTACAACCAATAGCGATTGAGCGGCCATTTGCAAGTTGCGTCAGATTTAGTTCTCTTCCCGAATATTGGGGAGCTGATTCCGCTTCAAATAAGCACAAAATAATATATCTGGGTATCATCGTCCAGCGTATTTGTATAATGGAGGTCAGTGATGATATATCACTACGGTATTTATAAATTGAATCCTTATGGTCTATGGATTAAAAAACCTATCTGCGCCATCGAGTATAATAATTATGGGCAATCTCAATCATTGGCAGGCGTGGTTAATCGTTTAAGTACGCTCGCCAATAATTGATAAACAAGCTTAAATGCCCTGCAGTAGGTTACCACAAACAACAATACAAATACACAATCATGACTCAGCCTTGTTCTTTGAATCATAATCACAATAGAGAAAAAATTACGTTGAGCCAGATATTTTCCTCAGTCTATCAGTGATAGACTGTCTATGGTTGAGAATTATTGAGAGAGCATCAAAATACCATCCGCTCAAATATGGCTTCAGTTACGTTGGTCCGCGTGAAAGTTGCCCCCATCCTACCATTTCATAGACGTTTTCCTGTTATGCGGACCATATCCCCGCGCGGGCAAAAACCTTCACATGGATGACATGGAGGTACTATGTCACCGGTTACACGATCAAATTTTCATCAATCTGATCCATCAATCTGGTGTCAATCTGATTGACGGAATATTGATGGTTATAAAAAGTTCATATTAAAAATATGATCAATCCATCAATCCGTGGCGTACACGATCAAATTTTCGTCAATCCGTACCGGATTGATGGATCAGATTGATGAAAATTTGACCGTGTAACCGGCGACTATCAGAGAAGTTGATTCATAGTTTGGTCGCGTTATGTAAAATCCAGCAGACGGATCACAATTGACATGATCCGACCAAATGACGTTGGTATGTGGTCTTTGAATCAATTTTCTCGATGGTACCACAGTAAACAAGGCCGACTCAGAAGAGATCTCGTTTATACGTTTGACGTAGTACGTCTTATATCGGCCGGCGCGCGCCGTACTGATGCGGTAGGTACTCAGCATTGTGAAACATGCAAAGACTTCTATTTCAACTCAGTTTAAATAGAAGTCGTCGGAAACATGTCGAAAGTGACAGTCGCACCCTCGCGGCTCACTTCTCCGTTTTGTCTACTCTGATCTCTGATGGTATTTCAATGAAAACCTAAATTTCCAGAATACCCAGAACATCGACGTGAACCGGGCAGCGCAGCCGGGATCCAACTTCTACGGAGTGTTGTCGTCGTCGTACGCTTCGTCGTCCAACATCAACGGCAAAGTCACCGGCACACGGCGAGCGGAGACCGTTGTCAACGAAAACGGCAAAATTACCAAATACAAAGTCGAGGAATAACATACCAAGCGCTAAAGAGATTGGTTCTTAGGCAGAGACGGGTTATATCAATGTTAGAGCGCTTAGAGCTGGTTTACACGTATTATGTAGATAAGTAGTAACTAAATTTTAACTTAATTTGAAGTGCCTGTCCGAAATGTGTCAAGTGACAAGCCGCCTGCCAACTTAATAGAAAATAGTCAAAATTCTAATTTCCGTGTTTAGTACTTAACTAAATTTTAACTCGCTACTTGTTACTAAATTGTGTTTTTACATGCAATTAGGAACTAAAAATTAAGTTAAAATTTAGTTAACTACTTATCTACTTAATGTTTACATAAGTAGTAACTAAATTTTAACTTAATTGGAAGTGCCTGCCCGAAATATGTCAGGTGACAAGTCCCGCCTGCCAACTTAACAGAAAATAGTCAAAATTCTAATTTCCTTGTTTAGTACTTAACTAAATTTTAACTTGCTACTTGCTACTAAATTTTGTGTTTACATGCAGTAAATAACTTAAAATTTAGTTAAAATTTAGTTAACTACTTATCAACTTAATACGTGTAAACCAGCCCTTACAGACGAACGGCACAGCCGTCGACAGTTGACGGCTGCCGTCGACGCGTGCCGTCGACAAGTGCCGTTCGTCTGTAAGAAGCCTTAGTTGGGACTATCGTCAGCTGAGCTTGATATAACCCGAACAAATAACGTAAGTCATCTGCCTACGAATCAATTTCTACGATAATACAAGGAGCGAAATAGTAAGCAAAATAAGAATGTTTGATCATACAAAAATATTCATTGCATTCAATGGCGAGAGAAATCTATATTGTATACATTTTTGCTAACCTTGACAAAAATGCAAAGCAAATGCACCTTGACTTCTATTTTTGTATGCCCCTACCAAGTAGTCCCTTGCTTATAAGGAAAGGCTACGATGCGATCAGAGTTAGCCCTATTTGTCTTTGGCATAAAAGTTATTTGGGTGTAAAATTACTTTTAACACCCTGTCTTGCCCCATCTACTCTAAAACATAAGGCATAAGATAATAATGTATTAACGCCACGAGTATTTAAAAGAGTTTAATGCAAGTGTAACGCTAGGCTGTGATTCCGAAATTATTTAATAAAAGTGGTGTTATTGTTCTAGATTTTTTTTCTTTGACCTATATACAGCCTATATAGTTATCTATTCACTGACGCTTTTGATTGGTTTATGTCAAACATTAGGAATTATTACGCAAATCAAATCAAATCATTTATTTCGGGCATCAAAGGCCCATATAACAGATACTTTAAATCTAACATACATATTATATACTTAATAAATACCTTAAAAGTAACATACATATTTTTTTTATATATACACTGTCACGTTTTGCCGGCGACGTGACTCGCTTCGTTCCGGAGTCTCCCCCGGAACCTCCGATAGACTACATCCATCGGCCAGAACTCCGGCGCCTCGAAAGTCGACAGAAGATTCGTCGGTACTCTCACCACAAAGGAGCTAAAGTTAACCTTGTGGCGAGACTGCAGACGCTCGACCCTCAGGCGCAGTGTCGTCTTCTTCTGGATGTAGTCCACGACGTCCTCGACCTCCATGGACCAGTGCAGGCGGGATATGTACAGGGGCGTCGCGGGGACCTCGCTCCGCAGACGCAGCTTAGGTACATATGGTGCGGTGCCGCGATGGTTGCGGGCGGCGGGCTTCTTCCTCCTCTCCACCAGCAAAGGTCGGAGCAGAGGGCGCTACTAGTATATAAGCTATGTCCACACTATGCGCTTTCGTCTTCAATTTTCGTCATCTTCTTTCATTCAACTTTCGTATTGGCGCATTCAATAATTGAATGCGTCAACGAACGCAACGCTTACATTGTCATTATAGAACAAAGCGAAAGTTTTGGATACAGTCAGAGGGCATGCGTCGCGGGCATGCCTCGCGTTCGCTGTTGACTGCGCTATAACGCATTCAATAATTAATATTCCAACCAAAATGACATCTTTCACCATCATAATATCTGAGAGCCTAGACAAGTGGCATACGCTTCGAAAACGATGACGAAATTCGTTATCATAATATTGTATGCGGTTTGACATAAGTTATCGCTAAATTAGCGATATCGTTATCAAACGTCGAACAAAACTTTTACTGTCTGGTGCTGCCGTCTAACGTGAAAACATTGCAATAATACAGGATGTAACAAAACTAAGTACGTGTTCCTTGTAGAGATTTAACTGCGAAAATAGCAGCGCTGAAAGACCATTTTTTTTCACTTTTGTAATATGGCCTATGGGCAAGCGCACCAGCGCGGCGTCACGAGTTTCCACATACAAAAGTACTTTAAAAAAAAAATTGGTCTTTCAGCGCTGTTACTTTTTCAGTGAAATAAAGTCTACAATGCACACGTACATATTATTATAGGTAATTATTAATATCTTAAGTACTAGGTATATGAATTATGATCAAATTTAGTTTTTGACTCCTTCATGCAAAACATAATGATAAACATCAAACTATGACGATTGATAGAATCCATTCAAAATTGATTATGAATCATACGCAAACAAGGATGCTACTGGCATACAATTTAAGTACATATACACAATGCACAACATAATACATATTATTAAAACGACCATTGTTCTAACTCAAGGCTGTAGAATTTTTGCTTTAAAGGAAATACATTATTACTCTACTCAATACTGCCTTAAAATGAAACAATCTTGTATGTCTATACAGAATGTTATAAAAATGAATGTGTCTATACTCTATTGTATGATTTGTATGTGTCCCTTATTCATAATATTATTATCAGTTTGTTTTGTTATTCTGTATAATATAAGCATACAAGATGTCCTGTTTTTTTGGCAATTGCTGCAATTGTCTCCATTTGACTTTGTCAGGTATTTTGGGAGATAATAAAATAGGGCCTCTAGCTAGGATTTATCCCTGCCCATCTAGCATACGCCAACGAGAAAATTTTGTCTACACGTTTTCTCGATGTTTGGTGGCGTTTCTCTTCATCTCTATTGACCCTAACATGACATAATTTTTTTCTCGTGTAGATTTGTCGTCAAAATTTACCGACATAATGTCAAAAAATGATTTTGATATTATGTCGTTATCGACAATATAACTACACACGAGAGTGAGATATCCCGAGATTTGTTTTTGATTTATTTTTATATTTTTGTTGATTTAATGAAAGTTAAATTAAGGTTTACCATTAAGTTATGACATATAAAAAAAACTACTTGATAGATCTCGTTGCAACCAATTTTCGTTGGTAGTTTTTGTAGTAGTGTACATCATATATTTTTTTTTTAGAATTATCATGCCCCTACTTTAGAAGTTAGAGGGGGGGGGGGGGGCACACATTTTACCACTTTGGAAGAGTCTCTCTCCCAAACTATTCAGATTAGGAAAAAATGATATTAGAAACCTCAATATGATTTTTGAAGACCTATCCATAGATATCCTATACGCATAGGTTAGACGAAAAAAAAAATTTTTGTTTCAGTTGTACCTATGGGGACCCCTAAAATTTTAAATATTTTTTCCATTTTTGTATCAAAATCTTAATGCGGTTCACATACTACATCTACTTACCAAGTTTCAATAGTATAGCTCTAATAGTTTCGGAGAAAAGTGGCTGTGACATACGGACGGACAGACAGACAGACAGACAGACATGACGAATCTATAAGGGTTCCGTTTTTTTGCCATTTTGGCTACGGAACCCCAAAAACGGGACCGTAATACTATGACTTCGCTGCCTGTCCGTCTGTCTGTCTGTTACCAGTAGCTCTACCATGAGTTTAAAGCTATAGTTTTTGTCAATACTCGATACCGACTACGTAAATTTTTAGTATAGCGATTTTAGTTCCGCAAGTGACCGCTAGAGGCGCTGTAAAATTTGCCATACTAATAATTCACGTAGTCGGTATCGAGTATCGATAAAAACTATAGCTTTAAATTCAATATGGTAGCTACAGGGCCTGGAGACAGCCTGGAGACAGCCTGGAGTCCAGGCTATGTCGCAAGAACTACGCTATTTAGTTTATTTATATTATCTTTTATTTTAAATATGAATGGAAACTCATCAATGTCCTTTAGTTTAACTTCGCCATTTTGCCATCTATTTTTATCTTCGGCGTGGTGCTTTCTGTTATCCATGAGTTTCTCGGCTGACATCTGAAACCGTTCATCTCTCTACATTTCTTGCAGTAGAAGTCTCTTGCTGTATCCTCACTTATTCTTCTGTGGACATCATAGTCCGGTCGATTCAAAGGAATATAGGCTCTATCTGTATTCCAATAGTTAACATTTTTGTATAGCGGCGTCGGTTTCCATTGATTCATTGGATTGGGGTACAGATCTATTTCGTCTCTAAAGTGTCTACTAGTTGGTACATAGTTGGTGTACACCGGTGCCTTATGTCTGGTATCTGGTGTCCTTATTTCTGTGGTGTCTGCTGATTTGAAAGCCTTTATTACTGGCACTTCACCGCTGTCATCTTTTGGTGTTTTCTTTGAATTTCTTTCGCCGATGTTATAAGTTAGCGCTCTGGTTTCACCTGAATTATGAAAATCATGTTTAGTATCTGTTCAGTACGATTTGGCGAGATTTGATTGGCTACCGAGACGTCAGATCGCAATAGATCGTAATATACTGGGCCTAGTTACGGAACGCTGTCTAGACCTTCACATAGAATAGAACATGTTTAAAAATTAAAAAATACAATAGTAACACAATATTTACGGTACTTTACTTTATTTGTAAAAATTAAGAACTTGCCATTAATTTTTATTCTGACCTATTATAGGGAATACATCGCAATGGTCGGAGCGGAAGGCGAAAATAATCCAACCAAAATCCGATAATATTATGTTGGACACGTCTAATCCATAAAGGTAATATACCTAGGTATATTAACTTTATGGTCTAATCAGAATATTGACAGAAACATGGGAGAGCCATGCCTCGGCACGAATGGGCCGGCTCGACCGGAGAAATACCACGTCCTCACAGAAAACCGGCGTGAAACAGCGCTTGCGCTGTGTTTCGCCAAGTGAGTGAGTTTACCGGAGGCCCAATCCCCTACCCTATTCCCTTCCCTACCCTCCCCTATTCCCTTCCCTTCCCATCCCTACCATCCCCTATTGCCCTATTCCCTCTTAAAAGGCCGGCAACGTACCTGCAGCTCTTCTGATGCTGCGGGTGTCCATGGGCGACGGAAGTTGGTTTCCATCAGGTGACCCGTTTGCTCGTTTGCCCCCTTATTTCATTAAAAAAAAGAAACGTTGTCAAACTCAAACAAAACTACTCTCTGTGCCGTTTACTCTCTGTGCTGGTGCTGCTTATAGTGTGAGAACATTGCAGTAATATATCCTATTAAATTTTTGCTTACCATTGACGAGTCCTTTGTAATTATTGTTTTTGAGTTTAGTGGAGACTACTATCGTATGTTTTACTTCTACATCCTCGTTTTCCTTGCTTGGATCAGCTGCAGCTGGTTCTTCTTCATCAAAGTCTACTTTGGATGATATACCTCTTGCTGAGCTTGTTAGTGCTAAAATAATATTATAAAAATAATTATTATATTTCATATAAACCACAGATGTAAACCAACTCTATGTTTTGGAACTCAAAGTAGTAAGCACTAACAGAAATGACTAGATGGTTAAAACTAATTTTTATAAAAATTGTCTAGAATCTAGATGCACATAATATCAGAGTTGCGTGATACAGAAACACAAATTTTCCACTTTGAAAACTTCCTAGCTGCAAAATCCAGCCTAGTAGAAACAGATAGATGTACAGACAGCAAAGCCTAGGGCAATAGGGTTCTGTCTTGATAGTATCTAAAATACATAATATGACTAAAATAATTCCTGAAAGGAAATAAGTAAAGATGGAAGAATCAACTAAGGACATAAGAAACTGCGTACCGTATATTACCGTACCGTACCATTGTTTAATGAAAATAGCCACAACTAAAATGAAAATTATAGTCTTACCTAAAATGGAAAATAGTCTTACCTAAAACAAGAAAACAGATGGGCACTGACGACATGTTCTGTGATTGATGTGAGCAGCACAAAACCGTGATGGCGTGTCTCGACATTTTATATAAACTGCTCAAATTACCTTAAACGGTGTCGCGGAGGAAACAAATAATTACGAACACAGAGACAAAGTTTTTGTCTAATGCTTTTATCTTGTAAGTAATATTTCACAGGACTGCAATAAATGAGTTTTTCCTACTAGATGACACCCACAACGCTAAAATTATTTTATCGCACTAGAATCGTACATTTTCTGGGGTAAAAATTAATATATGTCCTTCCCGGGACTCAAAGTTTGGGCGTGAAGACGTAAGTCCTGCGCCTGATCTCTCGCCAGTCTTGTCGGTCAACCGTCCCACTGGGTTATGAGAGTAAAGGAATAGAGAGTGCTCTTGTGTACTGCGCACACACTTACGCACTATAAAATTCTCCTCCTGCGTAGCTAGCCTGGTTTCAATGAAACCGGCCACCGTCACCAAAACCGGTGGGGGAGTTATTATTATGTGTATTATATACGTTGTATGCAAGTATGGATATTAGTATGGATGTATTCATTTTTTGTCACGCTGTGGGATCTAGCTTAAGCGATGTATTATTAAGGTGAAGATAGCTGCCAATTCGACATCTTTGTGCAGTTTTCTAGACGTATGTATTTCATTGATTGGCACAAAAAAATATATGTGATTTTTGATTATATTTGGAAAAGCTTGTCGAATTTAAATAATAAAATAATGTACTCCTACTGGATGAAAAAAATTATAAAAGTCACATCTTTTAGGAACCTTAAACAGTTCTAACTAAAGTAATAATACAATATATGCTTTAAAATTTTGTTTATTTGATAACTTTTACAAAAATCCAAAGATTGCTGGATTTAATTTTCGGTTCTGACATCTAGATTTCCCATAATATTTATTTTTTCCTCTAACAAACGAAAAATGTATACACGCTACCGAGTGAACACTTCACATCTCTGTCTCTCTGGCATGAAAACGACACAGGTGCGAGAGTGATGCGAGATCAAGGTCATTGGCAGTTGTCAGCTTCTTAATAAAGCATTTTTTGTGCTAAGGTTATGCAGGGTCGGAGCAGAGAGTGCTACTAGCACAATATAATAATTAGTACTATAACTTGCGATACAATGGTGCCTAGTGAGAGTATTGATATTGATAAAATACTGATATGAGAGCTGCATCAAAACATTCAGTATTTGTGATAACTTATATTTTTTTTTTCGAACAATTTCTGATCGTTGATGCTACTGGCATGGGCGCCGGCAGGGGGTGCCAGGGGGTGCACTTGTACCCCTTGGGAATCTCGGGATCAACAGGAATTATTGAAATAAAACACCATCTATTGGAAATAATTTTTTTTGTTCGTTATATTTCGGCACTAAATGTATTTGTTGACGTAAATAGACAGTTACTGTTGTTTAGCTAAAAAGTAAAAAGAAAAGAAAGAAAACTAAAATCAGCTGCACCCCTTGGAAATTATTTCTGCCGGCACCCATGGCTGCTAGTGCCTACCACCGCGACCGGTTCGGTAACTAACCCGGCGTAAGAAGAACCATTTTAAAAAGTATTTCAGTAAGTACCTACTCATAAATATGTAGTAATCTGTGACCTAGTAGATCTTTTGCAGCGTCTAGTTTACAACTGCTCCTGTGTTACAATATTTTGCATTTTCGACCTAGAAGTTCGAACTCACAGATTAAGGCGCTATATCGAAAGTAATTTTACCGCAAGGGCAATTTTATACTTAATTTGTATGACTTTAAAGTCGTGAATACGCTGCGGCCAGAAGCTATCGGCTCGCTCGGAAAACATGCGAAAAAACGTAATTATAATCATTTAAAAAATAACTAGGAGCATTTAAGCAAAATGCTTCTATACGATTTTGAGTTGCAAAGGTGTCTTTCCGATACCCCTTCAGGCGGCCTAAGCATATCTTAGCCGACCCTGTAGATCCCATCACAGAATACGTAACGTACTGTGTACAGTTACGCAAACACAAATCACACTCACCCGCGTGGTTAGTACTGCACCGGGGACGACGCCGGCGCCTTCCCCGAGGACTTAACACGACCCGAACGACAAACAGACAGACCGACCGAAATCCGGTGCCGAGCTCGATCCCGGGTTCGAGTTCGCATGCGGATAGCATAGGAACACACCTAAATCATGACCGCGACCGCGACATTGTCGTAGAGAGCTCTACCAATTACTTTGACATTAGAACATACACGCGTATGTCACCCCAACCGGACTCGGAAGGGGAGAGGGACGGCCCCCTTTTATGCAATAACATTAATAACTTGAGCTCATCTACCGCGATAACTCGTACGCTGCTAGTTTGTGCTACCGCGCGCGAGCAGCCTCACTCGTCAGAGAGTGAGTAAGGGGTCGGACCCCTTAAGAGCAGGGGGGATCCGTGTCCCCACGTCAGATGAAAATAGCTTATTTTCGTAGCTCTCCCCAATATTGCCCGATTAGAATGTCACACGTGTGACTTTAGGGGAGGGGGCCAGGCCCCCTCATTGTTTATCTCCAAACCAACTAGCAACAGACTAGTTATAGCCACGATTAAACTACCACGGTCTTAACCAGACCAGTAGCTTAGACCCTTTCGAAAAAAAAAAAAAAAAAAAAAAAAAGGTGTCTATCAATTAGACTGATTTCCTACAATACATCTATTTTCGTTTAAAAATAATCTTCAAATTTCGTATTTTTAAGAGGTCATTTCGAAAATTATCGAGGCAAAATACATAAATCGTGTTTCTAGTTCTTCTCAAACCTAGATAAGGCCATGAAGATACGTATATCTCATTGCCAGATTTGTAACATTTCTGAGGGTCCTATGTATTACGACAAAAAGGACAGTTTTTTTCAATATAGCGCCTTAAGAGTAGGTATATTATGTTCGAACTACAGACTTTCAGAGTTTGATGTAATATGTTTTATCTAATTCTAACTTCTCAAGTACAATCATTATTATTTACTATGTTTTTATCGACGAGTGATCGTCCGTGTGAAAACTTGTGCCAAAGATTAAGAGTCAATGATCTCATATTGTTTCTTGACTTATACAAAGTACACATTATACGTGGGAGAGCCATGGCTCTCCCACGTATAATGCTTGCTTGCTTTGCAAGGCATGCTTTGGCACGAATGGCCGGCTCGACCGGAGAAATACCACGCTCTCACAGAAAACCGGCGCGGCGTGAAACAGCGCTTGCGCTGTGTTTCGCCGAGTGAGTGAGTTATGAATTTACCGGAGGCCCAATTCCCTACCCTATTCCCTTCCCTACCCTCCCCTATTCCCTTCCCTTCCCATCCCTACCCTCCCCTATTACCCTATTCCCTCTTAAAAGGCCGGCAACGCACCTGCAGCTCTTCTGATGCTATAAGTGTCCATGGGCGAGGGAAGTTGCTTTCCATCAGGTGACCCGTATGCTCGTTTGCCAATTGCCCCCTTATTTCATAAAAAAAATTGGTAATCTCGCCTTATAGAGCTGTCGCTGGGTGGCCAAAAAGGCGCTGGGTAGAGTTCAGTATGCAATATTTGAAGACCATTTTTTTACGCCAAGAAAATGCCGTTTCGGGTTGTAACGCAGTCTCTACGCGGCCATACTCCGCCACAACTACCTATGACGAAGCCACGTGATCCGTAAAATTACATCCGTGAATTTGAGGACCACTGCATTCTGTGAATGACTTTGAATTCAGAAAAGTATTTTTTTCAGAAATCATAATTTTGTATTATTTTTTTACAGAACCAAAACCTTACTGCATGATTCTTAGTTCAACCCCATTCACCGATGCGGTCCTAGTATTTTGCGAACTCAACTTTACGGTTTACCCAGCAGGTATCCGCGCGCATGTAACATACCAATTACCAATGTCAGTATTCGAGATAAATATAATTATACAAATAATGCTACAGGTAGATACTCATTATGATATGAATATTAAACTTAAACCCATTAATCTACGTATGATATATTATGGAGATGAGAGATAAACATTTGACGTATCTTTTTCTAAGTAGCCATTAGACGTCGTGATACCAATTCGTGCAGATGGAGTTTTTGCCGCCATCCATTATATTAATTACGTGTTCAAGGAACGTAAGTGACTTACAAAATTCTCAAGGACGAACGTACCTACACGTGACAGATCACGTGAACCTCTTTCGGCCGCAAAACTAGGCTGGATAGTGGATTTATATATCGCTGGCCCCGGGCAACAAAGCGGTAAACGCCGGTTACGACCTTTTTAATGTTATTTGATTTTTGGCTTCTCTGAGTACTAGTCTATTACCCCTATTTATTTCATATTTTTAAAATAACATTTTGGGTATAATAAATGACAACAGCTTTATGGAATGGAAAATTCTCTTACGACTAAAACTGTATTCTTGCATTACTGTATGAAACATAACTAAAAAAACCGGTGAAGATACGTTACAGCCTAGTTTTTGCTGTAAGATTCCCCAGAAGAAGGGAGTAATCGGCTGGTACGCTCGAAATCTAAAGCGAAAAATACGTCGTATTATGTTCTTACACTTGTAAGTCTCAAGCGGTTTGGTGTTTTTATAAAGTCAGTAAACAATGTTGCAATTGAAACAATATCGCTTATTAGTTGTATTATACATTTTTTCAATTATTTCAATAAATTTTTACACTGTTACAATAGTTTTGATATGGTTAAATAGGTAAAAAAATTAACTTTCATATGACACTTCAAACTCTTGTTTTGCACCACTGTACGCTGCACTATAAACAAATTAGCTTATTTTGTCTCTCCTGAACAAAATGATTTTTGATATTACGCCTTTATTGCCCGGGGCCAGCGATATGTTACGCTCAAAGACCGAAATCGCTCAATGAGCGAAAAATGGCTCACAACGCGTTGTGGTCACAGTGAAACAGCCACGACGCGAAATTCGCGTCGTGGCTCTAATGAAAATGGCCACGACGCGTTCTGGCAATCACAAAAAGTCCATAACGCGAAATTCATGTCGTGGCTGATATGCTATTCGTTTTTCTTGATTGAATTAATCATCCATAGGTATGGAAGATTATATTTGAATTACCACGCGTACTACAAAATATTTTTTCTTTTACAAAATCACTGCATATCGAGTTTTTCATTATCATTTGTAAAATATCCATAGTTCCATAATATCCGTACTAATATTATTACTGACTGTCTGTCTGGCGCAACGTGCTATTGTTTGTTATTGTTTTTTTTTTTTTTTAATATAAAGTAATCTGACCTTAATTATATATCTATACTTATAAAACAAAGTCGCTTTTTTCCCTCATGTCCTTTTGTTCCCTTTAATCTTTAAAGCAACGCAACAGATTTTGATGATTCTTTCAGTGTTAGATAGCCCGCTTATCGAGGATGGTTATAGGCTATATTTTATAACGCTAAGACTAATAGGTGCGAAGAAATAGAGGAAAATGTGGAAAAAACGGGGAAAATTATTTGAAAGGGCTAACTTGAACGCGCTAATCTCAGGAACTACTGGTCCGATTTGAAAAATTATATCAGTTTTGGATAGTTTAGCCCATTTGTTGAGGAAGGCTATATTTTATCACGCTAAGACTGATAGGAGAATATGGAAAAAACGGGGGAAATTATTTGAAAGGGCTTATCTCGCGAACTACTGGAGCAATTTTTATGTTATTTGGCACAGATAAGAAGTAGACCACGTGAAGGGTAATATAATAGTAGTAATAATAGTAGGGATAGTATGGAAGTATGGATATTTAATAAGTAAATAATAATGATAAACACGTTATGCATTGATTTAGTAAAAGAAAAAATATTTTGTACCTAGTACACGTGGTAATTCAAATATAATCTTCCATACCTATGGACAATTAATCAATCAAGAACAGATCAAGAAAAACGAATAGCATATCAGCCACGACACGAATTTCGCGTTATGGACTTTTTGCGATTGCCAGAACGCGTCGTGGCCGTTTTCATTAGAGCCACGACGCGAATTTCGCGTCGTGGCTGTTTCACCGTGACCACAACGCGTTGTGAGCCTTTTTTCGCTCATTGAGCGATTTCGGTCTTTGAGCGTAACATATATAATATGCGTCCGCTCGAATACGCGTTTTAGCCGCCACACCTAGCTACAGCCTGTAGCACCTGTAGTATAATACGACCTGCAAGTGCAAACCTTCAAGAAGAGAGCGTATTCCCTCTTAAAAGGCCGGCAAGGCAACGTACCTGCAGCTCTTCTGATGTTGCGAGTGTCCATGGGCGACGATAGTTGCTTTCCATCAGGTGACCCGTGTCCCGTTGCTCGTGTGCCCCCTTATTTTTGTCATTTTTTATTTTACTTACTTATTATTTTTTTTCCTTGCGTAATCTTTATTGTGATATTTTGTAATGTGTTATGTGGTGCAATGTTGATTAACATAAAAATTAATGAGAACTATGAAAATGGATAATAATAATTATGTGCCATCTCTTGACTTTTTTAAAAACTAAAGACACTGTATAATGTATATATGTGTTACACCTAGTATAATTACTTTCCGATAGATGGCGCATTAACATTTCTTAGAATGACTTTATAGTGACATCTAGCCTATTAAATAAGAACTTCAATAAGGTTATATCTCACATAAGATTTGTGGGTGATACACTAGATGTCGCTACCATCGACAATAATAATATTAATGAATTTCTCGGGTGTCACGATGGTAGTAAAATAATACATAAATATTATATTATTTTGCGATAGACATTTTTATTGCATTTTATTTAAAAAATCCATAAAAAAAAGAATCAAGCTTGTAAAACGATCGCAACAAAAATGCTTCTCGCCCAACGTGGGGCTCGAACCCACGACCCTGAGATTAAGAGTCTCATGCTCTACCGACTGAGCTAGCCGGGCTGTAACAGCAATTGTAAAAATATTATATATTACATTTTAATTTTAGTAACTGTAGCTTTAAATTTAATATACATGCAACTGCAGTGTGCCGACTTCCAAAAAGGAAGAAGTTGTTTTAGGTTCATTTGTAAATTTTTCAAGCAGAAACAATTTGATTGGGGCACTGTCATCTTATTATTAATTCTATCGACAGAAAGAAATTACAGTTTTGGAAAAATACTAGAAATCTATTAGATTGTGATATTGCCATACCTAATATTTGACTCGAAACATCGATTTCCATTTTCCAACTTCTAGTAGTCTTACTATAGAATTCTGTGATCAATCCTACTAATTTTCTTCCCGCAATCTTGCAGCTACTTTTTCAACAAACATAGACTCAGGTAAGAAAAGCAATTGTGCAAAGTAAATACGACAAACCAGTGCATTCTATACCCCACGGTACTCTAGGGATGGCTGAAAGGGCATGATGTTTGCCCAACAATCGCACAGATACAAAGACGTAAACAGACTTTTAAATTGCCGACAAAGAAACGAGATGTGACCTTTTAGAAAGTGAATTCAGAATACCAGCTATTCCTAGTGCTACAGGATGGTATAGTATTATTATTAAAGTATGTAATAGTTTTTAATTTTTATGGATATAATTTTACACTGCGGTACAAAATTTTTGTACTCTCTAAAGTAAACTCCATAAGAGGGTCGTGCCTAACAATTATCGCGTTTCAATTATTTTTTTATCAACTAACTCATACTGCATGTACGGTACTTGGTATAAGTAGCGTGTTGTATTTTTGTTCTTATTAATCAATACTTAATCATAATGATATAGTTAAAATCTGAATTACAACTAAATTGCGAATGAATTGCGACTAAACTAACCGAATTGTGACTAATTTCGCAAATCAATCCTGAAAGCTTTTAATTTTTATAGAATTGTAAAATGCGGGGACATAGATTACCTAAGCCACTTAGGTTAGCAGTAAGCTGATTAATGTTGTAAATTATAATTTATAATGTTATGCAAAGACTGTAAATAAGCAAGTATGTAAATAATAAATATATTTTTTAAATTATACTTACCGAGCCGCACGCGAAGACCAATAATTAATCTAAGTATACTCCACTTTGGTTAATTTATAACTTTTTAATAATGGTAACAAAATATGACACTACCACCTCATATCGAAATATACCGAGAATATTCAGGTGCTGGGTAAAATACTTTTCACATTTTCTCTAAATGACGCTTTCAAATAAGTAAACATTCTGCATGCAGATCTTCTATCACGTACAGTCGGCGACAAAAAAATAGGGAATTTCACGCTAAGGTCGGAACAGAGGTCGCTAACTGTATACGCATAATATCATGGAGCTATTATAGAGTAGCTCCATGACGCATATACTTACAGTAAATAACTCGATCAAAATCAGAATATTCAATATTGACAGAAATATAATTACTGTAGTCCTGTAGGTAAGTATAATATTATGCTGGTGCTGCCTCTAGCGTGAAAACATTGCAGTTTTTTTATTTTTATTTTATTTTATATTCAGAAGGCTCAACCAGGCTACTCGCACAATTAACTATAAAAACAGGTGGTATAAAGGCCGGATTTTGAGAGGTCAAGAAAATTAAGTAACTTTAAGACATAAGTCTTATCCACTTCGATCGAACTGATACATGCAATACATATATAGTATCAACGTCACTAGGTTGTGAATCATTAGAGTTTTGAGTAGGCTCCAAGTAGGCTCCAAAAATGTTGAGTGAAAATATTCAGAGAGATCGCATATTATTTCACCCTTGTCAGACGATGTTTCGACGTAATGCATAATTTTTGGAAAAGTGCTCTTATTTCTTTTACTTTTGATGTATGACCAGAAGTGCTTTGCGTTTTTTACTATTGACGCTTCGATTTTATCCATGTAGGTCGCGAAGCAAGTTTTTACTAATTAAGTTTCTACTACGCAGCGATGAGAAGTGATAGTCAGCAATGTTGCCATAAGTTTTAAATGTGCGATGGAATGTAATATAATAAAATGTAATTTAAAATGTGATATAATATTACATCCTATTCTTTTCATAATAATTATATTATAACCAAAGTTAATATTTCTTTATTTAATAAACACGTCGAGGATAGTAATTTTAAATTACTTGTCTAGACAAAGAAAAGAAAAACTATTTTTAACATGTCCAACTGATAAACCAGCAGTATTGATACAAAAAAGGTACTTTTAAGAAATCGCACAGTAAGTAGGTAATTTTTATTCTGCACCTATCAAGGCTTTAGCCATATTCGAATAAACGGTCACGTCGTGCTTCTTAAGGCTGTATTTGCATCATTAATCAATAACAAATTAATTATTGTAAAGTTTTATTTACTTAATTAAATTATTCATGCGAAGTTTTTCTCCGTAGTAAGGTTATATTTTTGCCGTGGTTATGGCAAGCACGTTGGAGGGTTCAGGAATTATTATTAATATATACGAACGGTTAATTATAAATTACTTTTTGCTCTCATAATCATTTTACGAGGAATAATCACGAGTAGTACCAGTTAATACTTTGTTAAGACTTATTAAGTATAAATTATAATCACTATGACTATCTAAGACGTACTTACTATTAATATACCTAGTGATTAGTTAGTCATTACTAGTGTATTTTAAATTGTGTTTACTTTCTATCTAGTATAAGGCCATCCCCTGAGCAAAAGACCTTGATCATACATTTGCCGCGTTGCCGAAACCGCGCCAAAATCCTATTTTTGTATTTATCTTAGTTCAAAATTGACCTAAAAAAATTCAAATATCCAGGAGAATTTTGTCGATCTATAATTGGCGTGTGTTTCAAATAACCGTAATTTGTATTGTAAATACTTAGGGAGATACTGAATAATAACTATATTAATTGAATATTAATCCCACCAAAACATGAAATTTAAAAGGAGCCAAGCAAAATATTGCATAGCTATTCAATTCAATACTTCTGTCGTAAAAAGTTTTCAGATCACATTCAAGCCAAGCCTTTAACTTATTTTGTAATTTAAATCAACATTCAGTAAATGTATCAATAGATTTCTTTATTTTATAATTATTATAGTGGCTTGGCAATGAGCACTAGAGAAATAATCAGCTACTAATTGTATTTATTGGGTACCATCAGCCACATGCGTCGTTACATATTATAACACTTTACGCTTGCCTTCTGTGTAAGTATGAACTCCTCCCAATATGCAGTTTTATATATCTTTTAATTGTGCTCATTGTCAAGCCACTATAATAATTATAAAATAAAGAAATCTATTGATACATTTACTGAATGTTGATTTAAATTACAAAATAAGTTAAAGGCTTGGCTTGAATGTGATCTGAAAACTTTTTGCGACAGAAGTATTAGATTGAATAGCTATGCAATATTTTGCTTGGCTCCTTTTACATTTTATGTTTTGGTGGCATTTCATTTCTTTTTTGAAGGTTTTTTTCTTTTCTTTTCAGGTCACGTTATAACTTTTCTGTACTTAGCTTTATATTTTTTCTTTGAGGTTTCGTTAGTTCCATAGGTGGACAACGCTGAGTTCATAATATGTAATTGACTCTTAAGCTAATACTTGAAGGTGTAAGCGTCTCGACGTTCTTCGCAGGAAAGGAGCACACCTTATTTCATGCGATAACTTAAAACTCCCATATTATATCGAGCAAGTAAGGAGTGTATATCTCAGTACTGATTAGTGATTACTGATTAGTGATTACATTTATAATATTCAAATCGAATTTAATTATTGTTTCATTATTAACGTTGTTAATATTATTTTTATTTAATTAATACCATTTCATTAGGTTCATAACTAACTTAAAGCCGACTTTTGTACGTCAAACAAATATGCAGTCGAAACTCATACTGTTCTTGCAAAGTTACAAACATAAAAATATTTTATTTTATTTAATACTTAAAGTATTATACTATTATTTTTCAATTTCAATTTTTAGATTTCCCTGCCCAAAGGATGAAAACGGAGCCCTAATATTAATAAGTCTTCGCTGTCTGTCCGTCGTACATCCGTATGTCACTAGGCTCTCTAGAACCGCAAAAGCTAGATAGTTGCGATTTTCACAAATTATGTATTTCTGGTGTCGTTATAAAAGCTAATAGTCTAATAAAAATAAAATAAATTATTAAAGGGTATACTCACACAACAATCACGATTTTTTCCCTATTTCTGCTCTAAGTCCATAATGGTAAGACTAAGGTTTTTGAAAATTTCAGTAAACCCTCAATTTCATCTTAACTTTAATAATTAATAATAAAAATTAAATAAACTTATTATTAAAGGGGGGCTCCCATACAAATTTACGGTACGGAACCCTATGTACGCCAGTCCGACTCGCACTTGGCCGGTTTCATAATTTTTCCTTTCATTGTGAATAAAGACCTATCCATACATAAAGTAAAGTAATACATAAAGTAGGTACCAAATTTCAAGGTTCTAAGTCTGCTAGAAGTTCCTTAGAATTTTGATGATCTGTCAGTCAGTGACAAAATGTAGTAATTTTGACTACCCGTAACTACTAAACTATTTATCGAAATTTCATATAAATTTGAAGTTAAGCTAGTTTTAATACTTGCTCCTAGTGACCAAAATTTGAAATTCCTAGCTTTGTTAACATCGAAGATAAAGGGGGTGTGGAAATAGCCGCGAACCGCTTCGAGAAAAGTATGGTACGGCCGTGCCTTTGCTAAAAAGCTTGCCTGGAGCACTGCCGTGCCCCCAGATTAAACTAATTATAATAATTATGATATTGTTTATGTATATTTTTATTTTATTATATACGAACTTTTTATACTTTTAAGCACTGTACCCATATCCAGCAATTTTATCCTCTCGCTCGAAGGTTGCCTGGAAGAAATTGCTGCAGTAATATGGCCGCCTTTATGTACCTTCTTTATATAATAATACTAGCTGTCCCGGCAAAGGTTGCTTTCCCATAATATTTGCCATATTATTTTTTTGAAGTAACTAAATAAGTATGTCACCATGGCAACGTCGATCGCTATCCCGTCGCACAAACAATGGTCATTGGTCGCCGTCAGTCTCGAGTTGTAATAATTTACTATTATTTATTCAACAAATACACTCATCATTATATAAAGTACCGAGTAGCCGATTCTCAGACCTACTGAATATGCATATAAAATTTGGTAAAAATCAGTAAAGCCGTTTCGGAGGAGTTCGTGGACTAACATTGTGACACGAGAATTTTATTTATAAGATTATTTTAAACTTTGTCTTCATATTGATTGTGCACAACAAAGTATATTTTCATTTCATTTTCAATATATTATGCTTGAATTTAAATAAATTGGTATCACTTTGGAAGCTGAAATCATGAGTATAAAAAACAAAAATCGGAAATTAATAACTATGAAAGGAACGTTCATATACTGAAGATATTGCTGTATTTTTTTATTATAATTTTGTAGCTTTTAAATTATGAGTTATTAGGGCTCTAAAAACGGTAAATTACGGCATCTCCGTAGGGGGTGATCTACTAAAATAATATGACACCCGCAACTCCGTTGCGCCAAAATTGGTTTGTCGCGCTGGAACCGTATTTTTTCCGGGGTAAAAAAGTATCCTTACCTCCTTAATAAACCAAAATTTATCAAAACCGAAGAAGTATCAGACAGACAAACTTTTGTATTTTTATTTTTTTATAAAATAAGGGAGCAAAAGAGCAAACGGGTCACCTAATGGAAAGCAACTACCGTCGCCCATGGACACTCGCAACATCAGAAGAGCTGAAGGTGCGTTGCCGGTCTTTATTAGTACGGATATGGATTTCTTTGCTTTATTAATTAATTGTTCGTATCTGTTATTTTCTGTTAAGGAGCTCTTAAATCTTTATTCTTTGTTATGCATTATGCGAGCGAGTGTACTTCGAATTGCGATAGACGAAAATGGCACACGACAGTAATCAGCAGAGTGGGACTCGATGCGGGATGCCAGCCCGATGTTTTACTGGATCACATGCATGCCAGCACTGTAAAGGCACTGTACCACTTACTGTGCTCGAGTACAGTAGGTAGTTTATATTATCCTCTTTGCTATAGAATATAGAACTCTAATAACGCCTATTTATTTAGGTTTAATACATTTTTTGCAAGTTGACTCTGTTTTCAAAAAAATTGGTAACGCATATAGAATACAGTAAATAACGGGGAAAGTTTGAAGTTTGAGTTTGAATTTTATATTGAAATGTCATGTTCGTTCCTTTTTTAAGTATTTTATAACGTTTTCGGCATCTAGAGCTGTCCCTCGGCAGGACAGGCAGGGCGGGACGGATACGAAAATAGCCGAAGTGAATTAAGAACAACATTATAGGTAAACTACGTGTTGCAATAACTACTAAAGACTGGGTTGCACCAACTAACTTTAACTGCAACTTTAACTTTAACTTTGACTACAGTGCAAAATGTCAAATCTCTGGTTAAAGTTAAATATGGCGTCTAAAGACGCCATAATATGTTCAATTGTTCATACATATATCTGAATTTTTCGTGAAAATTTACTATGTTTTACAGTGTTATATTTTTCCTGTCGATTTTTACGGATAATTCAATTTTTTATACCCTCAATCCCATTACCTGTAGCTTCAATAAAAAATCAACGCAACAGACATCTGTCAATTTCTCCGGTTAAAGTTAAGGTTTAAGTTAAAGCTAAAGGACGCCATTTTTAACTTTAACCATAACTTTAACCTTAACTTTAACTTTAACCATGCCTGCACCAAAGTGCAACCCAACCTAACTAAGTCTAAGGGTCTGTTTCACCACTTCCTGATAAGTGCCGAATAGGCTATTCAACTCTTAACTTGACAGATGAAGTATGGAGAATCTGTGAAAAAAGCTGTGAATAGCCTATTCGGTACTTTATCAGAAAGTGGTGAAACAGACCCTTAGACTGCCTTCACAGTCGCGAGTAGTGCGGCAGCGCGACTTCTATACTAAAACGAGCCGCGCGGCTGCCGCGGGACTGTCATTTGTATAGAAGTCGCGCGGCTGCAGCGCTGCTGCCGCAGTGCATGCGACGTAATGTGAAGGCAGCCTAAGTCTACGTGCTTCGTGGATCATCGGTTTTGCTCAGCTATTTCCGTATCCATTCGGACTGCCCTGCCTGCCCTGCCCCGGCGCAGTTCCAGATGCCGAAAACGCTATTATACAGTTGGTAGTAGTGATTGCAATCCCGCACCTTGTTCAATCCCGCGGGATTGATACTCAAGAAAGAGATCAATCGGGAAAAGAAACGTGAATAGAATTGCTGAGAGACTCGAGCGCTTCCCTTCGAGAATGCATTGCATTCTAGTCTCTGGCCAAAGCTATTGAAGGGCATTTCTGCAAGCCAACCCTACCGTTGCGTTAGCCCATGACGCAAAAGACAAAGCCGATTTTCTGAGTAAGTTCTTTGCGTCAAACTTGACCCGAGATGATGGGGGACAGAAACCGCCTACCATACCGCGATGCATGAGCGTCATGTCGGATATTTGGTTTCATCAGCGCTCAGTACAAATAGCCCCCCGTTCCCTTGATATCCAAAAGTCGAGTGGGCCTGACGGAATCCCTCCTATTGTGTTAAAAAAGTGTGCTCCGGAGTTGGCTGTGATCTTAACGCGTCTTTTTTGGCTCTCCTGTTCTTCTGGCATTGTACCAGCTTCTTGAAAGACAGCCTTAGTGTAGCCGATCCCCAAAAAAGGTGACCGCTCAAATCCTTCCCATTACAGACCAATTGCTATAACCAATTTATAATATAATAAAATCAATTATCAATAGCCAGCTCCTTCGATACTTGGACGGCCAGGGATTACTAAGTGACAAACAGTATCTACGGGTTCCGTAAGGGTCGCTCGGCTGGTGATCTCTTGGCGTACCTAACTCATCGTTGGGCTCAGGCGATTGTGTCGAAGGGAGAGGCATCAGCTGTTTGATTGATCGGGTTTGGCAGTTGGCACAAAGCGCTGCTATCAAAGCTTCCATCATATTATGGGCTCCCCGAGAAATTATGCAAATGGGTGATGCGGGATCCGCGGATCCGCGTTTTGTAGATGCGGGATCCAGTAGACTAATAATCGGGGCGGGATTGCGGGATTGCAAAATGCAATCCCTAGTTGATAGACACAAGTCATAAAGAACGTTTAATTATTTAAAAAAACCTTTATTGAAACAAACTCAATTCACAATGTAGCAATTACTTCTGACTTCTGAGCTCTGTGCTACGCTATTTTTATTTTTTAATCCAGCCTCTAAGTGGGCGCAATTCAAAATCGAACAAAAAAGTAAAAAGAAGCCGCCGAGAGAACGATAATCACGATTGTGTTTAGATAAAATAATAATAACAAAATAAACAAGGCCCGTAATCACCTCATGTCAGATTGAGAGGTGGCCACGCTGCACTCATGTCATGGACAAGTCCTGTCATTTTTTAGTTTTTATTTAAAACTAGCTGTCCCGGTGAACTTCGTGTCACTTTAAAACCTTCTTTGGACTTCTACGAATATTTTAAGACTAAAATTAGCCCAACCCGTTCAGCCGTTTTCGAGTTTTAGCGTTACTAACACAATTGAAAATACATTTTTATAATATAACACCAGCTGTCCCGCAGGGCTATCACGTAAAAATAGCGATCAACAATCCACTAGCAATAATCGCGCGAGCGATTGCTGAGTATAAAAATAATGGTGTCATGTATAGCGATCGATTGCAATCGTATTGTTTTCGCTGATACGTGATACGAAATTGCGATTTTGGAGCAATTATCGCGCAATAATTGCTATCGCATTGCTCTCGCAAGATACGGGGGCGGTGAACTTCGTGTCACTTTAAAACCTTCCCTGGACTTCTACGAATATTTTAAGACTAAAATCAGCCCAATCCATTCAGTCGTTTTCGAGTTTTAGCGCGACTAACACATTTGAAAATCCATTTTTATATATAAGAGAAGAAGATATAGATTATTAATAATGAATAAGACCACCTTTATAAATATTATTATTAAAACTTTGTTATTATTTTTAGCATTAGTACTTTATTGAAAACAATCACAGTAAAGTAAACTTTACAAAGATAAGTCTTCATGCGTCAAGCGCCTTATTCTCTTGTTTGTTTACTATATTACAAAACTTTAAATAATATAATAATAAGTATTGATTCAACATGTGCATCGTGTATGGTCACCGTACCCATGGCGCGGCCATGCCACTCGAAATTTAGTATTTCATCATTCGACATGACGTTTGAGAGACGGCCAAGTATTTTAAATTAATGTTTAATAAGTGTTTAAAAGCGGTGCTTTTTCAAATGCTATTTTCAATTACCCTTTGACATTAAATAATCGTTGGAAAACCCGGTAAAAGTGGTATTTTATTTCTCTAAGTATTTTAGAATTTAAAAATAAACATTATGATTTATAGTAAGCACGCATATATTACGCGGCAAAAGATAACATATTAAATTATTTTTTCTTTGGAGAAAACATAATTATTAATGTTTATTTTTTTATTAATGAGGCTAAGTTTAAAGTCGCATCTTTTGTGTGTTTTATAAAATGCATAACATTAATAAGTATATAATATTTTGTATATTCATTGTGGTTTTCCTGGCTGTCGCTACTAACATTCTACCTAGAACCTGCGACCAATATTCAATATCTTGTCTGTCTTAAACATAAATAATAAGTGATTTTAAGGGGCCGGGTTACCCTCGAAATTCTCATACAAACGTAATACCAAAATCATTTTGTCATACGAAAATATTTAACATGTTTGAGTTATTTTTCAGCTTAAAATAGTAATTACCTAGGTTCCTGAACAAAAATTAACTTCAAAATATTTACACACTAAAAAATATAAGCGATTACATTTCATAAATTTTTACGCCATTGTCGACATACTTTTCGCACACTTGTTTTATATTAAAAACTCATCGAATCGTAATGTATTTTTCCTGGGAACACAGCTTATATTGTGTAGTTACAGAATGTCTTCAAAAGAATGGCAATATAATAAATTTTCATTCATCATTTTTGGTATTCGTAAACGCAACGAAATTTCTCTATAATTTCCAACATGGTATCGTGCCGATCCGCTCACACGACAGAGCGCGGCAACGGGCGGGAGGCGCGTTCAGGGTGGCGGAGTGTTGTAACCGGTGCACGTGACAATAATTCATTCAAGGCATTCATTATTCAAGTACAATATTCCCTCAAGCTCCAAGCGGTCGCATGCGACCGCGCGCGCGATAACAGTAGATTTCCAAGAATCCGCGATCGAGAGAATGTTATTGTTGTTGAATGTTGATTTTGAAAATTTTTATGTGATACTTGAAGACAATTGCTTGAACAACTTGCTTTTATTGCTTAAACTTTTGATAATAATTAATAATGGATACCGAAAGGTGGGATGTATGATGTATCACACAGTAGTTTAAAATAAATAATAATTATGAATATCATAAATCATAATATTATTATTTTCTTATATACTGTATTTTGTAAACAACGTTTAGGAATATTAGCGATAGTCATAATATTATAATATGATTATACAATATACATTGATATTATGTATAATTAATTTCGTTAGTCTCGCTAAAACTCGAGAACTCCTGAACAGACTTGTTAATTTCTGTCTTGAAATAAAATAAAATATAAAAGTGAACTTGTATTCTAAGTTTGTATACCTATGTTTGTATATTTTATTTTAGTTTGTATTTTTAGTAATTATTTCCTGATGTCAGTTTTATTCAATTAAATAATATAAATACTTTAATAATTAAATAATATTATTATAAAGCGGAAGAGTTTGTTTGTTTGTTTGAACGCGCTAATCTCAGGAACTACTGGTCCGATTTGAAAAATTATTTCAGTGTTAGTCCATTTATCGAGAAAGGCTACAGGCTATATTTTATCACGCTACGATTAATAGAAGCGAAGAAATAGATATTCCATACTAGCTGTTGCCCGCGACTTCGTCCGCGTTAGCATAGTAGTTCACATCCCAAGTAGGTATTAATATTTATTGTACAAAAATATTCAATGTACAGAATTGACTTTCCTATGACTTTATTATAATATAGCTGTTGCCCGCGACTTCGTTCGCATTATCATAGTACTTAGATCACATCCCAAGTATTATTTTTTGTACAAAAATATTCAATGTACAGAATTGACTTTCCTACGATTTTATTATTCGGCTTCGCTTGCGTAATTTAGGAATTTCACGCAACCGTACATTTTTCCGCAAAAAATAGCCTATGTCCCTTCAGGTGGTCTATTCTTTATGTTTGCCAAATAACATAAAAATTGCTCCAGTAGATCTTAAGATAATAAGCAATTTCATATAACTTCCCCCGTTTTTCCACATTTTTCTCTATTTCTTCACTCCAATTAATTTTAGCGTTATAAAATATAGCCTATAGCCTTCCTCGATAAATGGGCTATCTAACACTGAACAGCAACAGCTAGTAATTAATAATACTCTTTTGATTTTTAGGCTTCCGTAGCCAAATGGCAAAAAACAGAACCCTAATAGATTCGTCATGTCTGTGTGTCTGTCTGTCCGTATGTCACAGCCACTTTTCTCCGAAACTATAAAAAAAAACCTTATAATTTCATAAAAATAAACCTTATTGTTGCTGCGGATTGCGGAACCATTTATGGGCGAGTCCAACTCGCACTTGTCCGATTTTATTATTTTGAATGATAACAATGTGAGGAATATTTGGAGTAGCCTTTTTTCTGTTTTTGAAACTTTATTGTTACGTACTGTCTTTTAATAATTTTTAAATAAAAGCGTCGACCTCTGTGGCGCAGTGGTTGAGCGCATGGTAGCTCAAGCCGGGGGTCGCTGGTTCGAAATTCGAATCCCACCGACGGAACAAAACGTTTTCCTGGGTCATGACTCATGACTCATGAGTCATGACTCATGTATGTGTATTAAATATGTGTATAATAATATTGTAAAAACTAGATGACGCCCGCAACTCTGTTGCGCCAAAACTAGTTTATCGCGCGGAAACCGTGCATTTTTTCGGGATAAAAAGTATTATATGTCAAAGGACAAAGACTCGGGACCGCCTCAAAGTATCTCCATGCCAAATTTCAGCAAAATCGGTTCAGCGGTTTGGGCGTGAAGAGGTAATAAGCTATTAACAGACAGACAAACAGACACACTTTTTTATTATTTTTTTACAATTAGTATGGAAGTATGGATCTTAAATAAGTTGAGTATAATAAAAAGGAAATCTATATCTAAATAATCCTTCAGGCCCCGCGCGAGCACCGGTGATCGCGACAACAATAGAATACAATAGCAATTCCTGGAAATTCCGACTGAAGTAATATTATAATATTGTAAAAACTAGATGACGCCCGCAACTCTGTTGCGCCAAAACTAGTTTATCGCGCGGAAACCGTGCATTTTTTCGGGATAAAAAGTATTATATGTCAAAGGACAAAGACTCGGGACCGCCTCAAAGTATCTCCATGCCAAATTTCAGCAAAATCGGTTCAGCGGTTTGGGCGTGAAGAGGTAATAAGCTATTAACAGACAGACAAACAGACACACTTTTTTATTAATTTTTTACAATTAGTATGGAAGTATGGATCTTAAATAAGTTGAGTATAATAAAAAGGAAATCTATATCTAAATAATCCTTCAGGCCCCGCGCGAGCACCGGTGATCGCGACAACAATAGAATACAATAGCAATTCCTGGAAATACTTATTATAAAACAAAGTCCCTTTTTTCCCTCATGTCCCTTTGTTCCCTTTAATCTTTAAAACTACGCAACGGATTTTGATGATTCTTTCAGTGTTAGATAGCCCATTTATCGAGGAAGGCTATAGGCTATATTTTATCACGCTAAGACTAATAGGAGCGAAGAAATAGAGGAAAATGTGGAAAAAAACGGGGGAAATTATTTGAAAGGGCTAACTTGAACGCGCTAATCTCAGGAACACTGGTCTGATTTGAAAAATTCTTTCAGTGTTAGTTCCTATTTATTGAGGAAGGCTATAGAGTATAGGCTATATTTTATCACGCTAAGACTAATAGGAGTATGTGGATAAAACGTTGGAAATTATTTGAAACGGGGGAAAATTATCTCGCGAATTACTGAGCAATTTTTATGTTATTTGGCACAGATAAGAAGTAGATCATAGGCTAAGAAGTAGATCATAGGATAGATAGATAGATTTTAATCATTTTTTCAGTGGCTATATATTTTATACCCGTGCGACGCCGGGGCGGGTCGCTAGTATAAATTATAATATATTCGGTATTATATGTCTGGTACTTGTAAGTTCTAACACAAGTCCTTAGTGTACTTAGCACGGGGCCAGGCTGACGTGGTGTGATTTGTGAAGAGTCCAATGTAGATATTATAGTAAGTATATTATTTTAATATATTATGTAGAATCTGTATTCTGTTCAGTTCAGTGACAAGATCGACGACACTACGCCCGCGCCCGTATTCCTACTATTCCAATATATAAAACAACCACAAAAACAATATTGTTAATGATTCATGAAACAATAAAATATAATAGTTCGCAAATCGCAACAAACGCACGGCTTGAATAACTTGATCAGAGTAAAATAATAATGAATGACGACGCACGCACACATATAATACGCTGCCGGAGGCGCGCGGGGCGCGGGGGTACCCCGTACCCCGCGCGCAATAGCGAGACAGCAACATATAAAACTTGTACTGGCGCGGTATCGAATTTCATTTTTTCGAGCGCGTCACCCGAGCCCTTAATGAACTAGATTCCATTTTCCACAGCTCGTGCACCTGTATCAAACACTCAATACTCGACCAAAGAAGAAAAGACTCCACTATAGAGGGCATAAGGTTTATAGTTGTCTGTCGGATTTAAATAAATTATTCAACATCTAAACTGGAGAAAATTAAGATGTGGTTTCAAAAGGAGGTACTTAGTTTTTACCTCAAAGAGATTGACTAAAACTAAACACATAATATTTGTGATACTGTAAAGTGTAAATAAATATGAAACCAAATTTTACCATTTTTCTCAATAAAATCATTAATATAAAGCCATTATAAAACACAAAAAAACACTTAAGTACATCTCAGAATATTTCCTTTTTCTTCAGAAGCTGATAACAGTAACCATCCATTTTAATTATCGTGGAAAGTTTGGAGGAAAATAACCTAATAAGAATATATTAAGGTATTGGGGCTTTTTTGGGGGAGTTGTTACACCGCACTGTTTCGCGGCTTACAAAAATTTGTACTGTATTAAAAAAAGTGTTCTTTATAACTAAGAATACAATTTTCATGTAGTTTTTAATCAGATCAACGTTTAAGAATGAACAAAATAGTTTAGACCTTTACTCATATATTTTTTTTGTAATTTTAACTAATTATATTGAGTCATATAAATAAAAAATATTTTTTAAGTTCTTGGTCTCGCTATAACTCGGGAACGGCTGAACTTACGCTAATTTTATTCTTAAAATACTTGAGAAAGTCCGGGGAAGGTTCGTATGGAGGCAAGTGACACGAAGTTCACCGATCATATTCTGCTCTATAAAATAAAAAAAATAAAAATGTGTACCCCGTGGGCCGTGCTCTTTTGTAAATTTAAAAAATGAAAATAAAATCTCCTTTCAGATGGAAACGGACGACACAAATTACTTCATATTCAGTTATTCAGGTCAAGCTAATTTGTAAATTGCTGCGTGAGTGTTGCATATTGCATATCCCTTTAAACTGACTTAAGTATATTATGAATGTCATATGAGAACATGAATTGTATATTCCACTTTTGAGTAGTTTGATCAATTCTCAGTGGAACAGGTTATTATTAAAGTTGTAACTTGTAATCTGACTACATAGTTGGGATGTGAATTAAAAAGAAACAAACTAAGGCTAAGAAATATCCTTTTTTTATGTCGAGTTTTTTTTATTTTATTCATTTTATTATTTTAATAAAAGAACGTATATAATATGTACATTGAAATTGACAGTTTTGTAAGTTTATTGTTACATCAAATGTGACTCAAAAAGTAATTCTACTTTTAATTAAAAACGAAAATCACGCAGTGCGCAATGTGTCTATTGAACACAAAATCATGGGTGTCCGTTTGTCCGGCCGCGCTGAACAAAAAACCTAACAGAATAAATATTGGACCAACAAATAAAAAGGATAATTCCACAAGGGGACAACGTGTCGCATTGTGACAGCTTGTGATTCGGATATATTTGATTTGAACATTCTAACCTTTTTTTTTGCTTTATATTCTGCACAATTTGATTAAGTAAATGAAATGGGTGATGAGTTTTAAAAACATCCAACCTTTTTTGTTTTACTTAAATAAAAATATGCCTTCTAAATTGAGCGTTACTGTCATACGCATATTTTTTAAATTTTAGGTTTTTTTCTAGTTTCGTAGTACTTAAACAAAAAATTAACAAAATGTTTCATAAAAACTCGTTACATTCATCATTAGGTAAGACTAAATAACTACATACAAACTTTTGCAGTAAAAATAAATCAACCATCAACAAAATTAATCAAATGACTTCCAAAGTTTTTGTATGCTAGTAAAAATGACAAAATACTCGTGGGACATGTTGTTTATATAAACGCAACCCCTGCTGGTATTTTTTGCCTCCAGACGCCATGATGGTTGTGTCACCGTGACGCACAAAATATGGAGTCAGCGTGTTAGCATCCGACGCGTGACAGAGCAGAAAATGGCCGTGTCATGGAATAAGGGACAGATCACAGAGGCGGAGTTACTCACGAGTGATTATAACATGTGAGTTTGAGGGCTGAAGTCATCACAACTAGTTTCAGCCCAGTCTAGATCCATACTAATATTATTATAAATATGCGAAAGTGCGTCTGTCTGTTATTTCTTCACCCCCAAACCCCTGAATCGATATTGCTGAAATTTAGTACGGCGATATTTCAGTCCCGGGAAAGGACATAGAACACTTTTATTCCGGAAAAATGTACAGTCCCCGCGTGATTTTACCGCAACGGAGTAGCGAGCGACATCTATAATACCTAAAGCTTTAAATATTTTTTTCATAGCATAATAATTTCTAAAAGAAGTATTTTAACCGATAAATGTAACTATCTTTCTGTACTGTATATGTATATATATATATATATATATATATATATATATATATATATATATATATATATATATATACATATACAGTACAGAAAGATCAAGGCAAGGGCCCGAGCGTCACGAGTTTCCCCATACAAAAGTGAAAAAATTTTTTGGTCTTTCAGCGCTGCTACTTTCACAGTGAACTCTCTACAGGGAACACGTACACATCCTAAAGTATTATCACTAGTTTTTGTTACACCCTGTATATATTTTATTTTTCTTGTATATTATGGCACATTCACCTGATGTATATAATATATATAATATTATGTTTCCTCTACCCGTGGTTGCCTGGAATAAATTACTAATTAGTAATAAGGCCGCCATTGTGTTATACTTGTCTTATTTATAATTAATTTTCTTGATTTTTCAATTTTATGTGTGCACAATAAAGAGTATTTATTATTATTATTATTATTCTTACTTTACATCATTAAAGAGTAAAAACTCTAATTTCTCTTTCTTTATTACTCTTTCTAAGTTTCTACTATACACGTTACTACTGTACAAGATCGCCACAAAAACTATGCAACTGTGTAAACACTGGCCACAACAAGTAAACAACGTTTCATCGTATTTGGACAGCACACCCTGCACCCAGCAACGCATTCCATAATTTTTCTTCTAAATTGTTACAAATAAGTGTAGTAAGTATCAGATTCCAAATTGTAGTGACAAACCTAGGTCCAATGTTTTGGTAATTTCTGATAACTGATATAACAGTAAAAAATACCCAAGGCACATATTATTTTAAATAGACAGTTACTTATGTAGAGTTTTATTTATCTATTCTTAATTTTTATTCTACACTAGACGACCCGGTGAATTTCGTATCAATTGCCTCATAATATAAACCTTCCCTAGACTTCCACGAATCTATATTCGAGACAAAAATTTGCCATAACGATTCATCCGTTCTTAAATTTATGCGAGAGTAACAAAATTTTGCTAAATCTCTATATTTTTTTATTTTTTAATAGAGAAGTATTCGCCGTTTTGCCAGGATTTTTTTTGATTTGATATTTTATTGACTGGAAATATTGAGTAAGCGATCAATTAAGTGTCACCATCGTCCGGTGTTCCCGAGATAACACTGAACAAACACACGCCACCATACATCATACTAATACTCTGGTAAACAAGTGCCATTTTCGTCAAAACCTGATCTCATGCACCGAAAATTATGATTTTGATCTCATTCGATTCGGAATACCATCTAAAACATTCTATCAAAATTCCAAGACGGACTGAAAAAAATTTATAAACAACTAGCTGTTGCCCGCGACTTCGTCCGCGTGGACTTCAGTTTATAGCGCGCGGTGTCAACAAAATTGGTGTCAAATTTAAAAGCTTTTTTTTAAAACCCTGGTACCACTTAAAATATCAAAATACCCAAAAATAGCTGTGCAGTCTGCACATAATATATTTTTAAATTAAGTAAACTTTATTATTACCAAATTTACAGCTTATTTAGCCCCCCGTTACACAACTTTAGCTTTACAACTAAAACTATTTATCATTGGTAGGTTTAAGGTTACGTCACTGCATAGATAAAGTACTGAGTAGTGAGTTATTTAATTACGTGAATAACAATCGAAAGAATCGAAGAACTGAACTCGATATGGTGCCACCTCTTATAGAAAGACTTATGAGCAAGCGATAGCGAGATGTAGGCGACTCTTAGCGCCATCTGTTATGAATTTTTGGAACGTAATTTGAACAAATTTACGCATTTTCACCCTCTTACAACCCCTTTTTCCAGTTAAAAAGTAGCCTATGTCCTTTCTCAGGCTTTAGATTATCTGTGTACAAAATTTCATTACAATCGGTTAAGTAGCTTTGGCGTGAAAGCGAGACATACAGACAGACAGAGATACTTTCGCATTTATAATATTAGTATAGATAAAAACATAAAGTATGATTATTGATTAGTTCTGATGTGAAGTAAAAAAGTAAACGCCATCTGTTTTTATATATTAGATTTTAGAACTAAAATGTTCATTGCATTGATATACTTCTGGATGGATATTATAGGCCAACACGGTACATTCCTTTATTTTAGATTGCCATCTGTTGTGCAGTAGGAATTCAATTTATATAGATAACTTATAAGATAAGATAGATTGATTATACCAAGTGATAATATTATTAAACAAAATATATCTAACGTATTAAAAATTATAATTAAAAACATAATAATTAATAAGTATGATTAATTCTATCTATGGTTCTATGTTACAATGAAGTAAAAAAATTAAACGCCATCTGTTGTCATGTATTAGAATTAAAATGTTCATTGCCCATAGGCTCCAACAGTACTACTCCTTTAAAATGCCATCTGTTGTCATATTTTAAAACTGCAGTAGGAATTCATTTTATCGTTATTTTCATGAAAATAAGATGTTTTCCCTCATCAAAATGTAGCCTATGTCCTTTCTCAGGCTCTACACTATGTACAAAATTTCATTACAATCGGTTCAGTACTTTTGGCGTGAAAGCGAGACAGACAGACAGAGATACTTTCGCATTTATAATATTAGTATGGATTAAATAAACATAAAAATAAGGGTTTGGTTTTTTTTAAATATTTCAAAAACTATTTGAGATAATCAAAATTTGAAAATAGATCCTTAAAGAGCAGGAAATTTCCTAAAAAAAATCCTAGATCCTGGAACCTTACCAATAATCCTTATAGCTTTAATTGAGCGGCGAAAGTAACGGTAAAACAGCGTGGTTCGGGTTTCGCGTGATTTGCCGCAATCTGCTACGTGAACTAAAAAAATATTTTAAGTGATTAAATATTAATATTAAGGATTAAAAAAATTTGGGTACTAAGTATCAATAAACAATAATCCGTTAACAAAAATAAATTATCACAATTTGTTTAATTATTATGCTTTTCTTAATTTGTTAATAGTCACCATTTTAATGTTAACATAAAAACGCTGATTTTTAGATTGAATTTTTAGATTTCTTGTTTAGAAATACTTACTAAACAAGAAATCTAAAAAAAATTATTATTCTTTTGAGCTAATCTTAAAAGGGCTTAAAAGAGATTCCCGTTGACAAAATTAATTTTTTTTATTTTTCACTTTTTTATTAACATTCAAAAGCATTCCAAAATTATTCATGTAAATAAAGCAATTACGGTACTTTTATATCCAATTATTGTTATTATTATGTTTTGTTGTTGTTAGTAGCCAAATAACAATATATATTTTTATGTTTATAACTAATAAAATTTAAATAATCATTTTTATTGATGAAAAAACCCTAATTGTTTTATTTACATGAAAATTTCATGAATGCCTTTGATTGTTCATAAAAAAGTGAAAAATCAAAATTATTGAAATTTTCCACCGGATATCTCTTCTAAACCCTTTTAAGATTAGCTCAAAAGAATAATAAAAATTTCTAGATTTCTTGTTTAGAAATAATCAGCGTTTTTATGTTAACATTAAAATGGTGACTATTAACAAATGAACAAAAGCATAACATTTAAACAAATTGTGATAATTTATTTTTGTTGACGGATTATTGTTTATTGATATGACTACTTAGTACCCAATTTTTTTTATTTCTTTATATTAATATTTAATCAGTTAAAATATATTTTTTAGTTCGCGTGGCAGATTGCGGCAATTCACGCGAAACCCGAACTACGCGTTTTTACCGTTACTTTCGCCGCTCATTTAAAGCTATAAAGATTATTGGTAAGGTTCCAGGATCTAAGATTTTTTTTAGGAAATTTCCTGCTCTTTAAGGATCTTTTTTCAAATTTTAATTATCTCAAATAGTTTTCGAAATATTAAAAAAAATCCAAACCCTTCTTTTTATGTTTACTTAATTGTTTATAACTATTGCATTTTTTTCAGCCCCTCTTGGAATTTTGATAGAATGTTCTAGATGGTATTCCGAATCGAATGAGCCCAAAATCATAATTTTCGGTGCATGAGATCAGGTTTTGACGAAAATGGAACTTGCTAATCAGACTATAATGTCAATACAAACGGACATATTCATTTCGTAAATTATATCTTCAAAATATTCAGGGAAAGCATTTACGTAGTGAGTATTCGTATTTTACCTAACAAATAATTTAAAGTCATAATAAAAAAATTATCATTTTTATCGTGACTTTAAAGTTTAAACTATTTATACCTTAAAAATCGGCCAAGTGCGAGTCGGACTCGCGCATGGAGGGTTCCGTACCGTTATAGAGGAAAAATAGGCCAAAAATTGCTAATTTTGGCACTGACTCACTCACTGATCGGTAATCAAAACCTCTAGGCCACTTCCAATAATTGTCCTAGCGCGCAGCGTTATGAAATTTGGCACAAAGGTCGTGTGTTAATACCTACGTAAAATAAGATTTTCCCACCGCAAACAAATATGGTAAAATTCAGAAGCTCGAAGTTAATTTTGAGCATAGATTATCCATTTAACTTTAGATATTCTTCAAAGAATATTCAAATGAGTTTTGCGTAACGTGCGCCTTATGATTGATGATACGCCATTTTTAATCATTCCAGAGTTAAATACGTTGTACACCAAAATAAACCCTATTTTTTCGTGTTAAGTTCTATTTTCCCTTGAGCAGTGAGATCCAAAACAACGAAAATGAGATTTAACGAATATTAAAGCTGTTTTGAAGGTAAAATACCACATACTAATAGGAGCTCTGTGAAACGTTTAAATATTGTTTGTGTGTTTATTAAAATTATGGCAAAACTTTGATAAATATAATTTAGACAGGGCAAAAATCAAGACATACTTTGCGAAATCGCGAGTGCCATAAAAATTTAGTACCGTTTGATCCCGGTAAAAATATATTATCTTGGTTTTCTTGTTCCACATAATATAAACTGAAAGCTGAAAAATTAATTATTTCAGCAGTGGAGGCTTCAAAATATTATTTAAATACAAAAAATTACCGCAACGACTACAGACGTGATTCAGCTTTTGAGCGGTTGACATTGAGTAATTTTTGCCTATATTTCGTAGGTTTTTGAAAGAAGTTATAGGTGTAAGTACCAGAATCTGATGGCAAAAAGTGGGAAAATAAATTGACTCTAGCAATACCGGGGTAATTGGAATAAAACATTTTGATCCTTTTTTTTCTTTCCGCGCCTGATTCTGTCTGTGAAGCATGCAAATATATAAATTTATGCAATGATCAAGGGTATTTTTTGAAAATCTGCTGTCAAAAATTGCCATCAGATTATGGTAGACCTATAATTTATTTAACAGCAATTGTTAATTGGTTAACATTTTGACGTAAGCCTAAATCGTAAGTAAATTAATAAATAAACTTCAGTCAAAAAACTTAGTGGTTACTTTAAACTAATTACTTAAACAATATTTTATATTAGTTATATTATTCGTAGATTATGACACATTAAAACTTACCCATCATCAAGGTTGCCACCATTAATTAACCTGAAAGAAAAAGGAAAATGAAAGGCACATTTTTTTATCTATTGTTACAAGAGCATCAATATTCAATAAGTACATGATTAATGAACGAAAACATATTCGCGTGGGAATACACAAAAATCATTTTCGCGACATGAAAAATGCCACATTTGTTGTGCTCGATTAAGCAAACGATGGGTTTGAATGTGGCAACACTGTGCTAAACGAAAACCGACTCTATTTCAATACCATAAAGGGTCAGTGGTACTCAAATTGTATTGCGGGGACAATGTTTTATTGGAAACGGATAATTTATTTTGAGTATTCTCCTCTCGATATCGTGGGAGTTGGACAAACGACAAATGCGATGGGGTTTATTAGGACGTTTATGTTCACTACGTTAAATAAAATTAATTACCTTTCACGATATTTCAAAAAAGGTACCTACCACAGAAATAAGATCTAGATAGAAATCTGTGGTACCTACCTACAATCCGTTTTCAAATTGTATAACATTCAGTATTTACAGTGGTAAATACTGAATATTATACACTTTGAAAACGGATTGTAGGAACCTTTTTAAAATACAGGGTGCAATTAAACCTTCCTGCCAATTTTTTTTTCCAGGGCTTAGAAATCATTAGGAGAGTCCATTTAACCAAAAAAAAATTGGGTGTTATTTTTTTTCAATGACATATTTTATCCCATTTAAAATCGTTGCAGAATGGTCACTCGCGGCGCGGGGATTCCCCCGCGTCACCCCCTCTCATTCGAGAGGGGGTGACGCGGGATAGGGCGCGTGCGCGGGGGCACGTCACGCGCGGCCGACGCATCGTGTCCATTAATTGTAGTGTTTTTTAGGATAACTTTCGGAAGCTATTTCTCAACATTTTAGTACTGAGTGACTATAAAAGAAAAAATACGTGTATTTTTATTTTTAACAAGGATCAATAATATATCAAAATTTGGCAGGAAGGTTTAATTGCACCCTGTATATCGTGGAAGGCAATTTTTTTCGATAAAAACTATCCTTAGATGCCCATCTTGGAACTCTGGTATAATTACTTTAGACCGAATCACTGTAGATTTCATCAAAATTGATTCCACGGGTTTTTCCCCAAATTGCACCAGACAGACAGACATTAGCGTTTATAATAATAAAGTCCAAAAATTTGAAATTTTATATGAATTAATTTTCTGCTCCTTTTTATTTTGATTATTATAGCATACCTACTTAGTATGGAATCATAGATCATCTTTACTAACATAATTATTAAGTACTTACTATCATTTATTGATTCTCAAGTCTCAACTAAATTTTTAATTATTATAGGCACAGAATACATAGAGGTATTAACAGACTAGAAACAACTTAACCCTAAGGACGCTAATGTACATTAAAGGCCAATTTGCATTATTCTGTCCTCAAATTAACCCTCTAAGACGGTAGTCCGCAGCTTAAAGTTGGGTCTGTAAATGCAATTATCCGGGCCGAGGGGGCCAACTATGACCCCCTGTCCTCCCTTGCCCCCCCTTCAGGGGGTCCACGGAAATGAAGCCGGACCCGCGTCAGACAACACTTGACGCCGACAACTTGTACAACTTTGATTGATATAGATCCAATCTGTATTAAGCGGAGTTTAGGTATGGTATGGTATTATACATATGTTACATACAGTTTGAGAACATTAGTTTTAATGGATTGGGATGCGATTTGGATAACTACTTGATATAGGCTATAAGTCCGCTACTTTGTTGCACAGATGGTAAGGTAATGGCGCAAAAACCGTACCTATACAAAATAAAAGTTATTGGATAGGTTTTAAAAGTACCGTTGTCAGAGCTACTCCTTGCAAAATGTTGTCCATATAATAGTTGAACGTCAAGAGTCAAAAAACACATATACAGACAGATATACTTTCACATTTATGATATTATTAATATGGATATGGATTTTATTATTGTTTTAAAAGTAATAAAAACGCAGTAAGTATCAATTCAATAGAACTGAAATAAATCCGTTAAAACTAGGATTAACTAAACGTTCGAACTTGTATTCGGGAGACGCCATAAATGCAATCGTTTAACGAATTAACGATATGGATCGTTAAAAGTATCCCAACGACAAATTTTATGGGTTAGAACTTAGAAGTTATAATAGTTTGTTTAATAGTTACCCCTTTTTCGGATGAGAAATAGAACATATTGTGTTTTTAAACATCGGTTTTCGCTCAATTTTCTTGAGAAATTTTCCTAGGAATCATTACGAAAATTCCTCATAATCAGTAAATCTATTGGGTTTAATTAAAACTTTGGGTAATTCATTATTTTTGAAGTACTTAAATTAAGTCTTTAAAGTGGTACTTAATTAATTTTTCCAAGTTTTGAAATTGAAAACGCAAAAAATATTTTGATCCTTTTTTTTCCAACTGCGGCTAATTCTGTTATGTGATGTCTGTATGTGTGTGAAACGTGCAAATATAAAAGATTGTCCAATGATCAAGAATATTTTTTGAAAATCTGCCATCAAAAGCCATCAGATCTTGGTAGACCTATATTAATCTTAAAACCTGAACTATTTTTGCCGTAATAAGATATTGTTAAACTGGGGGAAAATATCATGTTTAGCTTAGCATAGAATCATGCGATGCAAGTAACAAGATAAACAAACACAAAACACCAACATTTTGTCTCCATCGAAATAACCCTAAATCACGAACGGCGCAAATAATCCCAAGTAATCCACAATCGGAGTGAAAGTTGACCTATTTGAGACCACGGCAATCGCACTTTATGTCTCCGCTCATCCCCAAGGGGCTGGGATAGGCCGGATTATCCTGGAGTATTGCTATACGATTCGGCACCAATTCGATTAGGATAAGACGAAATTGTATTGATGCAGATGTAAATTCGTAAAGTATTGATGAATCCATACTAATATTATGAATGCAAAAGTGGGTCTATTACCTTTCCGCCCTTTCCAAACCGATTTTGCTGGTAGATACCTTGTCCCGGCAAAGGACATAGGATACTTTTTATCCTGAAACTCGTTGATTCTCTGTATACTTGCTGTATTTGTATTTTTTCTGAGTGTTGTTAGTGTAGTGAACTATGAAGGCAGTAAGTAAATATAAAATGTTGTGAATAAAATACGAATATACATTTTTCCAAATTTTTTAAATAACATGAATTCATTCAGACAGAAATCCCTGCGGTTCAATTAACATTCAACCTTTTTTTATTCGATTTTTACCTAATACGTATCAGTTTCTGTAAACCACAGAAACTTACAACATCTACAACAAAATCCAAACCTTTCTTCTTTGTAATAGAGTTTAAATTGAAATGCAGTTTGTCCTACGAATTTTCCAACTACCCCGGATCCCTTGCAGATGGCTGAACATGGGTTTGGGTTAATTACGTGATAGTGGACCTTCTGAGCGGAACCCATTCGAGTATCGGATAGTCCTAGCTAAAATTAGTTACAATGTAACCACTTGATGATATCGAAATGTTTGCTTGGTGTTTTTCTGCTCTATGTCTCTAAGTTAACATGGGGAAATTTGTAATGGGCCAAGTAATGATTGCTATTGTTAGTACCATGTGTTTTGGAGATATTTAAGGGACGATCTTAATTATTGTGCAGCTGTGTCTCCGTGTATACGTTTTGCTTAGGCTTTGCCTAAATATATTATGTTGTGTGTGCCAAATTCGAAATAACACCTCGTCCAAGATAATAATATCGGGGTAATTTTGACACCCCTATCTTATTTGAGGGTTGACAGAACATTTTTGACGATTTCATGAAAATAAGACAAGAGTTTCGTTAAACATCGTAATAAATGCCATAAAGAGAGGTTGGATTCGTGAGCAGACGACGGATCTATCTTTAACTCGGTCGGGTTACGTCAAGATAATATTTGTGCGAATAGTGTGTTGAGGCCAAAGGAAGATCTTCCGACCGAGCGAGGTGGTATGCCCGGTCAGGCCGAAGCCCACGTGATACATTTCAGCTGTCGTATATATACCGACGCGCTTAGAAAACTTCGATAGCGCGATACAGGAATGTTAGGCGAATTGTGGGTACCGCCACATATTAAACTTGAGTCTTGACTCAAGATTCAAGTTGTAATATTATTCTATCAGTTAAGCTTGATATAACCCGACCAAATTATATACTTAGATCCGTTATAATATGCCTATGAGTCAATTTCCATGATGGTACGTACTACAAGTTACTATGTTATAGTAGGTAATAGGTACTACAAAAATTATTATGTGTGGTAGACAATAAGTAGGTGATTTACTTGTCTAGATAGGTGGAACTTAGTATGGCTCGGTCTAGACTGGAGCTAATAATGCACTGAGTAGAGTACTTACTAAATATAAATTAGGCTAAAGTAAGCAATTATTGTGATTTGTATCACAGTATTCTATAAAAGATTGACTTGTCTCGTTACTCGTTAGGGTTGTCAATTTTGTATTATTGTGCAACATAAAAAATATAAATAATATACTGATAGTATTTACACAAAACAGGCGAAAATCTACAAGATATCAACACTAATAAAGATTTAAAGTTTGCTTTTTTGTTTGTAGGAGGTAATCTCCTTTTTAAAAAGTAAAATGATATTAATTATAAGCACAAAATTGAATAATTATGCATTACAATCTTGAATCTGTAGCCAGTGGCCTTGACTTTATAATGAAAATATGTATTTTAAATATTAGTGTATAAATTATATTACCACCGTTTACGTGCTAGCTATGAAGTGATCAGCTGGCCGATTCTGTTGCGTACATTTGTGAGTTAATCACTGAGTTAGTAACTAAAACGGAGGAGTAACGGAAAGTCTCACTTTTGTATGCAAGTGAATACAAATGTGACACTTTCCGTTGCTCACTCCTACTAATAACTAATATATTTTTAACGATTTTCTTTCACGTGCCAACCCTAGTGACATGCATCAGAATTACCCGGATTGGGTCGACTTTATAATATTCACCAACACTCGCAATTTATGAATTATATTATGGAGTATATCCGATGACGCAGACTTATTGATCAGAATAAATTATTACATAATATGTATTTGAAGTCATGGGCGCCGGCAGGGGGGTGCCAGGGGGTGCACTTGCACCCCTTGGGAATCTCAGGATCAATAGGAATTATTGAAATACTTAAAAAGCCGTCTGTGACCCTATTACTATGCCGTACAAAGATAGTTCGTTATGTTTCGGCCAAGTTTCGGCACTTAGATGTATTCTGTTGACGTACCTATATATATAGTCACTGTTGTTCGTAAAAACTAAGAAGAAAAAAAAGTTACTAAAATCTGCACCCCTTGGAAATTATTTCTGCCTGCGCCTATGTTTGAAGTTGACTATTTAACCAACTGATTCACTGCTGTCTGATAGGTCTATGCATTAGACGGCTAGAAGAAGCTTGAACAGAAACCAAAGTTCTTTCAACTTGCTGCTTGCATTACTTTAGGTACTTGTTCCCATTACTTACTAAAATATTACAAATTCGAAAGACGAAACAGTGTCTTTCTGTCTGCACCGATTTTGATGAAGTTTGATGTGGATTGTGAAGGTAATTTTAGAGACGAGAAAGGACATTTGGATAGTTTTTCTTTTAAAAATATGTAGGTAGGTACTATTACAACATCATATAGTTGTATATAAATATGATTTCTGTTGAGTGTTGACATTCTAAGGCGGACTTGCGCAGATCTGAGTTAAAGTTAACTCTGAGTTAAACATCATGTCATCTCTATAAATCACTTGGTGAGTGACAGATATTATGACATGACTGCGCAAGTGGGCCTAAAAGTGTTAAGTTTGTTAACCTAAGTATTTAGAAATAAATATTTTCATTGAATTTCATTTAAAGCACGAGTCCCAACTTAAAACTTTACAATTTAATTTTGTCAAGTTAAGCAGTATCTTATTGAAAAACTTGTAAGCTCCATACGATATTATTCATGTATTTTTTGTCATAAGTGGATCGAAGCGTAGGCGAGCGCATTGTATGCATATGAACTCGAATATGCATCAGCTCGTCTAATTGAAAATATAAAAATCATGACAGATGTTTGTTTAGGAGCACCTGGGAACAACCCTGGAAATAACCAGTAAGGGTCTACACAGACGGACCGCATTTCAACTGCAATCAAACTGCAAATTGCAGTTCAAGTGCAGTTTGAATGCAGTTGACGCGACTGCAATAGAACTGCAAACCAAACGCGCAGTCGGATTGCAGTTCGGTTGCAGTCGGCGTGCAGTCGTGTAAACTGTTTGGTTTGCAGTTCTATTGCAGTCGTATTGCAGTCGTGTCAACTGCATTCAAACTGCACTTGAACTGCAATTTGCGGTTGGATTGCAGTTGAAATGCGGTCCGTCTATGTAGACCCTAAGACTGTGAACGGTGACACTTCACGCTGAGCAATAATGGATAACCAACATGGCCGCCACAATCACGAACACGCACAATCGTCGTCGATATAGCCAATCATAGACGAGTGTGCCCCTTTATAATCGCTTGTATGGTTCCTCATGGGTCAAAATTGACTCATTTTAGTTAATACTTCAGTCGGAATTTCCAGGAATTGCTATTGTATTCTATTGTTGTCGCGATCACCGGTGCTCGCGCGGGGCCTGAAGGATTAAATCGTGAATCTTAGATTAGAGCATCATCGAATTCGATACAGATGAACCGCTTTATTGTAAGGTGTCAATTTGAGTGTTTCTCCAAGCATATTACGTGTGTACATGTCATCATTCGTAGATGTACTGTAGATAGATACACTATAGGTATGCTTGTAGAAATGAAAGTAAATTGAAGTTTTCCTAGCTGTCATCTTTCTCTCTGGACAGCTAATCTGTGTTTAACGGTCCTCACTCCTCATATATGAGGATGCCTATCGAATCCGCCAGACGTAGGCCCATACGAATTACGATAATGTATGCCTAATTATGTTCACGAGTCCGGTCAGGTCGGCCTGCATTTAGGTTTGGTCTTTGTGGCTTACATGCAGGCCAAAAGCCGCCTAAAATAATCATCGTTAGGCCATAAGACGCCATCACATTCATTAGATAAAGCAATGAAAGAAGCCTATTAATAAACTTTGAAAACAATTTTCATAACACAAATGACTGATAAATCTCTTTTATTTTATGGTAACTCATAACCGCCATGAAGTCATTAAATATCGGATAGCGTTACGAGCCTCATAAAGTTTATCAAATCCGTGCATTGATGTACCATTTTCGGGGATGTCTCATTAATATTAGGCAGTATGTGGCGCTTCAAGGCGATATGTGAATCTCCTAGCGCGGCGCTCCTGAGTGATTTTCACCGTAGGCACTTAACAAGGTGTGGCGATGACATAGTTGCAGTAAGCAGAATGCTGACGCGAATGTAAGGCGATGTGGCGTGGGGCTACGGCCCGCAGTTGCGTGCGAGTTGGGCAGTAGGGAACACGGTCTTAATTATTACCAGAATATATTCAGTGCAAGTACTCGTTCTTCAATTTATCTCCATATTAGGTGTAGGGACAGGACCATACCCCAGGACACCTTAAAAAGGCATAGGTACTTTGATCCTAGACTTTCCGAATAAATGTCACAAGTTACAACATTTCGTAGCAACAGCCACAATATAAAGAAGAAGATATATCTTCGATTCTATGACATATAATGTTTTAACATGAACTAAAATATGTTTGCCAAGGAACCCTCTGGTTATTCATAACATTCTAATAATGGCGAGAGTACTATTATAGTCTATAATGCTGAGATAGTGATTACAATAATAATTAACTTTAAAACTATGTTATATAGATTATAGAGTATAGATTACCATTTCCATCCTAGGCATCATAAGATGTCAAGATTAGTTAATTATTTTAGATTTCAAATTACATTTAGCAAGATTGGGAGAACTTTCCTTCGTTGTGCGACGTCTTTACATTTACTTATATGTTACTTCAATGTAATTTTTACCATAACATCGATATTTTATCGATACTTCTGTCTGTTTATAGTCTGTGCTGTTTATAACCCTGTTTACAGCTCATTCGGTGATAAAAATGGATTCTATAATATACGTTATCAAGAGATTTCAAGAATTTTGCCCTTTGCTCTATGAACCCTTAAACTAAAGTGCCTTAAAGATTTACAGTATAATATAGAATAAATAAAATTTAGAATCGGTTTTGTATGGTTTAAGAAATGAAGATATAAGATTAATGTTCCAATGTATAGTAAACAAAAATAAAAAAATATATTTATAGACTAGATGTCCCGCGCGGCTTCGCCCGCATAAATTAGGAATTTTACGGAAACCGCTCGTGCAAAATCTTACTTGTTGGTAGCATATGCTTAGAATACTTCTCACGAAACTGAAGTCACCACATGTTTCCATATAAATTTTGAGGAGTTCCCTCGATTACTTAAGGATCCCTTTATCAGGTCACCACTTTTGTGAATATAGTACCAAATTGGGATGATAGCCTACACACAAAAAGAAAAATTTTGAAAATCGATTCAAAAACGGCGAAGTAATCGTTGAATATAAAAAACTTACATAACACCTCCCCCATTTTGAAAGTCGCTTAAAATCAGGGACCTATTAATCCGCTATACGGCTGTAGCGGTATCGATACAAACCGTTTTATTTTAAATATCCATATGCAGGGTTTTCAACTATGCTCTTGTCTTAAGCGGTATTAAACCGTTTAATATAGCTGCGGTGATAACCGAAAGAGACAACAAATTAGTGGGGGGCGCCGCGGCTGGGATCAAAGCCATGAAAATCGCGACAACAATAGAATACAATGGCAATTCCGATCGTAGCGTTCCGCGGTACTTACAATATCACCTATCCTTTTTTAACACAGAAAAACGAATGAAAATGAACCTTAGTCATAAACGGTTTATTTATACCGTTAATTCAGCTGTATATACGGCTGATGCGCATGTTAGGGTTTTTCAGAGAATCGTATAAATTAAACAGTTTAAAACACCAAAATGGGTAACCTTTTCGGTCCCTGCTTAAAATTGTAGCCTATGTGTTATTCAGATGTATAAGCTATATTACTGTAAAGTTTCACCAAAATCCATTCAGTTGTTTTAGCGTGAAAGAGTAACAAACATCCATACATACATCCACAGATACAAACTTTCGCCTTTATAATATAAGTAGGATAAATACGTGCAAACCTACAAGAATCAAGCATTTGCTGGTATTGTTCATCGATACAGATTACAGACTACAGTAAGTACTTATTAAGTTTGTGTCTTTTTGCATCCAATATTTTTCCTACAGCCTACTAAAATCAGTACGAACCTATTGACATTTCATTTGTTAAAATGGGACTAGTAGCTTAGCTACTAGTCTCGTACATAGACAATGAAGTGTCAGATGTTTTCAATCGTGGCTTTGTATAGAAAATGACAAGTTTTTGACAGGGAGTCAATGACCGCTACGTATGTTTCGCCGAGTACAGTATATAAGGACTACAAACTCAAAATCGTTACCCTCTTTGTCTTCGCCATAATCGGGTTATTTTATAACAAAATGTCTGGACACAACCTTACATTGTAAACCAGTCTGTCTGTTTGTACAGTGTCATCCTGAATTATGCATATCCCATGCGATTGTTAGTCAAATAACCCATTGTGCCAGTTTACATCTGATTCCGACCTCGTTAGATGTAAACGAAGCTCGTTTGTATTCGTCATCATCAGACCAGAACCTCCCATTAAAGGTTTTACGTATTTCTTGTTTTATTTCAATTCATGGCTTCACTTTATTTTAAATCATAAATCCTACTAACATTATAAAGGCGAAAGTTTGTGAGGATGTATGTATGGATGTTTGTTACTCTTTCACGCAATAACTACTGAACGGATTTTAATGATACTTTACAATAATATAGCTTATACATCAGAATAACACATCTAAGGCTACAATTTTAACCGACTAATGGAGGAGGTGTTATGTTCGTTTATTTATGTTTAACGATTACTCCGCCATTTGTGAACCGATTTTGAATTTTTTTTCTTTTGTTGTATGTCTATACTATGTTTGTTTGTTTTTGCACTCGAACACACTAATCTCAGGAACTACTGGACACTGGTCCGATTTAAAAAATTATAGTATTAGATAGCTCATTTATCGAGGAAGGCTGTAATATATTATCACGCTAAGAATAATAGGACCAAAGAAACAGATGAAAATGTGGAAAAACCGGGAAAAATGTTAAAAAGGGTTTATCTCACGAACTACTCGAGCATTTTTGATATTATTTGGCATTGATATAGAGTAGACCACGCGAAGGGTCATAAGCTTTTTTTTTGCGGGATAATGTACGGTTTTCGTAAAATTCCTAATTTACGCGGGCGAAGCCGCGCGGGCGCGCGCACTAATAAACGAGTGACGATTCTTATCTAACTAGTAATGTTGAGTTATAAAAAATACATATGGCACTCGGGAACTGCCGCGGTAAAGCATAGACTTTTTATCAACTATTAGTAATGCAATTATAATTCGCATGTAACGTCTTGTCGGACGCACACAAACATCGTGCCGACGTCTGGCAACCCCACGCCGCTGTACCGGTCTGAGTGGGGTGTGTTAGGTATTTTTCGTTACGGAATTTCTTGATTCGGTGGCTGCCATAAAAACTGTGCAATAGAATATAAGTATTATAATATTCTGTGGCAATAGCTTAAAGGTTTTTGAATAAGATTTTTTACCAAAATAGGCAAAGGAAGGGAACTAGTAAAAATCCTTAAACTCCAAATATTTTTTAGTTTCATCGCTGATTGCAACTCTTCATTACGCAAAAGAATTTGGTTCATCACTGATTCACACACGTCAACCCCTTTGATCGCAACTTTGCACATAAGGAAAGGGAATTTCAAATTTTCTGTACTTATTACTTAGGTTTAAAACTTCAAATTACCTTTGCAAGATACTATCCATCTTTAGCCTACATACAGCTCGCTTAGGTCTTAAACATTACTGGAAGATTTTGCATTCGATGTCGACATTCACGCTTTATTTTGTTGGATTTGAATGTGTGTTAAACATTAATAAATCTGTCACCAGCCACCATTTTGCAACAAAACAAGTCCATTTATAGCAGTGATTCCCAAAGCGGTCCTGATGGACCCCCAAGGATCCATCAGGACCGCTTTCGGAATCACTGCCACGCAAGACTCTAAGGGTGTCTTACGTTGGGCCTGAGTCCTGACAAAAAAATGGAGGTCCACAGTCGTCAGCAGTGGGGCTAAAATGGTCACATTTAGCAATTCCTCTCAATCAATTCAGCAAATGAATTGTCAAAACTGTCAAACTGACAAATGTCAAATCAGTACAAAAATACAGAAATGAATTGCAAGCAGAGTTGCATTTCGCGATTTTAAAGAATTGAATCATATTATGATTCAAATCATGATTCAACAAAGCGACCATTTTAGCCCCGCTGGGCTTGCATGAAAATTTATTTGGTTTGCAGCTAAGAACTAGACTTGAATCCTCTCACCAGAAAGCATTGACAGCTGATAATTTGAAAGTTACAAATTAAAATAAAAAGCAAGTTTCATAGATTATTATTTTTGTAGGGACCGCTCCCGGTACGGTCTGTACTGAGGAGGTAGGGGTACTGCGGGGGGTTCACCAGAATCCAGATCCACCA